>JAXAVZ010000266.1:0-56382 GCA_034621355.1 Mycalesis mineus | reverse complement strand
AAATCTTTCTCTTTCAGGTATTAATCTGCAAGTAAGCGCAATGACATCCAAACTGGACAAGCTACAAGGTTATTCAGTTTACGGAGTGTGTAGTGCCGAAGTGGAGTTAGATGTATTGACTGGTAATCATCTCTTGACTCGCGTGGATCTAGTCGAAGATACAGGACGCAGTCTCAGTCCTGAGATAGATGTGGGACAGGTAGGTACCTTAGAAGAAGAAGAAGGAGAAGAAACACTTTATTGCACATAAAAATAGATATAACAGATACATGAAAAAAAAGGATTAAAATAAACATGCAAAGGCGGCCTTACTGCTAGAAGCAATCTCTTACAGGCAATCTATTTAGATTTAAAGATTTTGTTCTATAAATAAAATTTACAATAAATAAATTTACAAGACAATATATTCTTTATTTGATTCTCATTTACATTTTAAACTGGTGAAACTTTGGCATTCTGTTACACGTTCAAACTTTTTGTCAGTGAAACGGTATATCATTGGATGATTTAACGTATATATCGCGAGCATTGGACTTATTTAGGCTAGTGAAAATTTTACCGATATATTTCAGAATTGATTTTTTACTTATGCCAATACGTATTTACCATAAGAGCACACAATAATATCTATAAGATAAGTACTCGCAGGAAGAATATTTTTTTAATTAAGTCTCCAAATATATTTTTGTAAAGTGGTCCCAATTTGTTGGTGCTGTTTTAGATCGAAGGCGCCTTCGTCATGGGTTTAGGTTTGTGGACTTCGGAAAGGATTGTTTACGACCCTTCTGGACGCTTGCTCACGAACAGAACGTGGACCTACAAACCGCCTGGCGCTTGCGATATTCCAGTGGACTTTCGAGTTACGTTTAAGAGGAACTCAGTAAATAACAACGGTGTTTTGAGATCTAAAGGTTAGAACTGCACAAAAATAGTTTAGTTGACATAAAAACTGTTCTTTCTTTTCTTTTACGAGACAAAGCAGATGAAAAACTGCAATTATTGCGTATGTTACTAGCTACCGGAGAGCCAGCGCTGGTCCTTGCGGTGGCGGTGACGCACGCTCTACACGAGGCGATTGTCGAAGCGCGCAAGGAGTACGGCCACCAAGACACTGACTGGGTCCACGTTGGTAAGTAGACATACAATGCGCGATTTCCGCTAGCCTGCAGTAAGTTACCACTCTCTTTGCTCCGTCCAAAAACTCTTCTCGCATCTTTTAAAAACCTTGCTTTATCCTCATTCCAGATACTCCATACTGTGTGGAAAGTATAATCAAAGCAATATCTCCAAACATTGGGAGTTACCACCTCAAGTAAAACAGAGTCAAGAAGAATTCTGCCATCCTGCACTTTTGGAGATACACGTATATTAGAACCAGGATTTTCAAAATAATCACAGTCTATTTTCTCTAGAGTTGGGGAATTTCTGATATACCTCCATCTTTTTACAGCACAAGTCTACAATTTCCAACGTGGCAAGCTAATATTAGTAAGAATAAATATAAATTATATTAAAATACGCTTGAAGTATTATTAAGCTGATACCTTATACTTAATGAAACTGAATATTAGTGAAACTAGATACGAGGATGTCAGACGATACTTTACAGGATCACTCTGATCACGATTTATGGCAAATAATGAAAGGACACTGACCATTTTTCATACATCGCTGGGCCCTAAATTTGACAAACCGTTACAATGTCCAAATAAGTGTCATTCGGTAAATAACAATATCAATTTTTAAACATGTTTAAGTTCAGTTTAATAGACATTTGCATAATCAAGATATGAGCACAAATACACGAGTTAGGTTATGTGGGTTATTTGACATATTATATGTACGACTTTGCAATTATCAACCTATTTTTATAGTCAGAATCTGACGACTGACGTTTTCAATTAAATTGATGACATGATACCTATTAACATTAAGTAATGGAAATGGAACGACTACCAGTGTTGCTAGTTTCAATTATGCCGGAACCACTATTATGTCATTATTTGCAAAACAATAACCCAAAATCTACAACATGTTTTTAAATGTATTTGCAGTTGTGAATTCTAATTAATTTTAGTGATTTTGATTTATAAAAAAATAAAGAATTTTTGAACATACATTTTATTGTTGTAACGTATTGGGCCCAAAATGGTCTCCTTTAGCTATTTTTCAACTTCATGAGTGTAGATACTCTTTCTTCATTCTATCATACGATTACCATCCGTCTGAACGATTTGCAACCGGTAAGGAATCGATATCCCTTGAATGCGCATGAAGCGGTTAAAGAACATGATAAAATATATAATAATAAATAAGGGTAAAAAATGTATGGGAGTCTGCCCCAGAGATGCCCAGAGATAATATATAGATATGTCATTAAATAGTACAGATCTTCTATTTAAATAGTAATGAAGTTACTTATAGCTAAGCAGTCGCTGATAAAAGTTATGAAGGTTCACAAAAGTTGACTCTTCATACTACGACGACGGTCACGTGATTCAGAAGGCAAAAATCGATTGAAATTCATAGATATATTTTCAAGTGATTGCTATGAAACATGGGTAGTTGTTTAAAAATCATTGTGTATTTAAATAAAATACTTAAATATGAGCATACGTTTGGACAGCCTGGGGCAAATTATGATAATGTCCTTTCTCATTTCATGATGTATCACTATATCTATATAAAATTCTAAAAACTTTATGGTGCTGCAGGCGGGAATAAACGTAGTTTTGATAGATCTTTCTTTGCCCGTGGTAGTATTGTTTGTCCCTGCCTGCAGCACCAAAAAGTATTTACAATTTTACATAGATACTAGATGACCAGGCAAACGTAGATTTGCATTAAAAATTTAAAAAAAAATTTAGATGAAAATTAGATAGTAGCCGATTTTCAGACCTGCTGAATACGCATCAAAATTTGGTAAAAATCGGTAAAGCCGTTTCGGAGGAGTACGGTAACTAACATTGTGACAGGAAAATTTTATATATTAGTAATATTTGTTTTTCTCTTTTCAGCATATTTCTTCTAAGCTGTCGGGTTTTTTGTTTTTATAATAATATTTTTTTTCTACCATCTTCATCTTCATCATCATTATCAGCCTATTGACGGCCCACTACAGGGCCAGGCCTCCCTCCATATAGAAGAGGAGATATGGAGCGTACACCCACCACGCTGCTCCAATGCGGGTTGGCGGGCTTAGGGTGATAATATTACATTTTTTAACGATCACTATCAGATGTTGATGATAGTGACCGGGACCGACGGCTTAATGTGCTCTCCGAGGCACGGGGGTGTAACACCACCAACTTCCAGACTCCGGGCTTGGAATTTACTGAACATTTCATAGAAAAATGAAAATGCTCAGAATTATTCCATGACCCGACCCAGGGATCGAACCCAGGTCCTCGTGATCGAAGCAACATAGGCTAACCACTAGACCAACGAGACAGTCCTTCATCATCATATGGATACTCTAAAGACAAGGGTGCAATGACATCTTCTAAGCAAGGTACTATAGGCTGCATCTTCTCTTTTTGAGAATTTACAGTAGGCAGTCCACCTTATATTATTATCATTAATAACAAAATAAAATATACAACAATTTTTATGAATACTATTTTATTACTTTCAGTTGGTAGAGGAAAATTTACAGAACATAATAAACTTGTTAGTAAAAGGTTTTGTTATTATACTCATAGTACCTATACGATAATGTCCTCCTTGACGTGTCCGCCAACGGCTACTCTTTGGCTCCAATGTCTGGAGTGCGCTCGGATGTGACTAGCGAATCCAAACTTAGTTTTGAAAATCCGGTTGCACGATTCGCAGAACAACTGGCCACTACTGTTGTACTGTTAGGCATAAGAACGCTTTCGCCTAGTCTTTCGAAGGTGCCGTTTTGCGCCAAGATCATTTAATCGTTTAGCTTCGAAAAGCTTACAGTTTTGGGTAACAACTTTACGCCATTCCGGTCTTTGTAACGCAAGCTGGGAGCAGCTTGCGTCATAGTATGTAGATAGTTTTAGGCGGCCGGCTCAAGACCGTGGTGTCTGGAAGTCTTGACGTAGAACAGACTAAGTTTTCGGTTAAGGTCATTAAGTTAGAACTAGATTTGTCAAAATTGAAGGCCTAAAGTGATAAGTAAATAGTATAAGAAGTATCCTGAAGTTTGTGAGTGGTGTTATTAAGGCTGTTGTCCTTCGTTTGCGGGCAAATATTTAGTGTTCCCCATCATCTTCAAGTAATGACTGCGTAGCACAAATATATAATACACGTTGAACACTGAAAATTTATTTTATATTAATTTCATTGGGTTGTAGTATACAACCAAGCGATTAGGTTAAACATTGCATCAACGGCTTGTAATCCAAACAATATCAACTAAGCATCCGGCAAATATTTAAGTAATTAATAGTTTGTTAGACTCCTTTAAGTTAATCATGCCTCTATGATTATGTGGTTGCCACATTGTAATTTAAAATTTTCACGAAATGCCCAGTTAATTAATTATGAAATAATTACTTCATCAAAAATAAATTTTGAAAAATTTGATGTCTGTTGCAGCTAATCTCTTACAATAAGTTGGATTGTAAAAAATGTTGTAAATGATAGACTCATGAGAAATGGCACAGGTCAGTATGTATCGAGATATTCAAACGAGTACGTCAACTACGCGGCTAAATCCGCGGGCGACTGCTTGTTATATCTTATATATAAAATTCTCAGGTCACAGTGTTAGTTACCATATTCCTCCGAAACGGCTTGACCGATTTTTATAAAATTTTATATGCATATTCAGTAAGTCTGAGAATCGGCTACTATTTATTTTTCATACCCCTAAGTGAAAAGGGTTGTCCATACCCTAACATTGTATTTTAATTTTTTGGACAATTTTTTTATAATGTGGCATCAAAAATACATACAACCCTAAATTTTCACCCCTACACGATCAGCCCCTATATAAAAAAAATGTTTTCTAGAAATAATATAGGTATCTACATGACAAAACAACGTTTGCCGGGTACAGCTAGTTAATGTAGGTATAAATTAAAAACTTACTGAAATACAACAAGGCTAATGGATCCGCAGGCCCCACAAAGGGGTTAATAAACGATACAATTAATGTTACGATCCGCCTAAGTGATATCAATATGGTCATCACCACCAGGAAGATGAGGAATATTCTGATAATCTTGGGTTTCTCCTGAAATCATAGTTAGCACGTTTTTTTATCACTACAAGTTAGCCCTTGACTGCAGGCACACCTAGTGCTAAGTGATGATGCAATCTTAGTTTACATTGAAATAAGATAAAATCCATACCCCTCTCGGTTATTACACACTACGCACTGGAACGCTAAATCGCTTTGCGGTACGTCATTGGGTAACAAGCCACGACCGAAAGCTCCCACCAGCCGGACCTGGACCAATTAAGAAAATCACAAACGGCCCCGCCGGGAATCTAACCCAAGACCTTCGGCTTATGAATCTATCGCGCATACTGCACCACGGAGGCCGTCACGAACTGTGGTATACAGGCAGTGCCCTAGGCCCTCAACGCTAGCAGAGTTCTCGCACTGGTATTGGAATGTAATTCGTGTAAATGGCTTGAACAGTTTCGGACACAATATAATGTAATATTTCCAGAATTGCTCAATTCTCGTGTATTTTAGTCTATATCAGCGTTTGAATAACTGTGCCACAAAAGGGTAGGTATGTATGTATGTCTATGTGTGTGTTCGCATATCTCCGGAACTACAAGTCCGATTTCAATAATTC
Source organism: Mycalesis mineus (assembly GCA_034621355.1). Lineage (NCBI taxonomy): Eukaryota > Metazoa > Arthropoda > Insecta > Lepidoptera > Nymphalidae > Mycalesis > Mycalesis mineus. Next base: position 50,602 of record JAXAVZ010000266.1, on the reverse strand, counting down.
TGTTTTTAAAGTACTAGGCATTGTTCAACTTAGGGATTACTGCAAGTTTCATCAAAATCGTTTGTTTTTGAGATAGTACATTTTTTTTTAATGACCACGGATAACTTACTTTACATAGTAGTCTGATTTTGATAATTCTATTTTTTTATTAGAAAGAGTACACTTCCAAAACGGTCCCATAGTCATCTTGTTAGGATCTCATGATGAGAATAAATTTTTATTGGCTCACTTGCAGCGATATTGGTATTTGTGTAAGTGTCGGTAGCTTTTTGCCTACAAGTGCCGTATAATGTAATCCAATAATATAGTACGAGTAGGTTACGTGTCGATTAATCACTAAAAAGTAAGAAATAAAAATTTTTACAAAAAATAAAACCGACTCAAAACGCACTAAAAAGTAAAAAATAACTGTGTCATTTAGTTCTATTTTCTATTCTATTTTTTCTTAAAAATTTTTATTTCTTACTTTTTAGTGATTTATCGCCACGTAACGTACTCGTACTATACTGTTATAGTATATTATACGGCACTAGTAGCCAATAAGCTACCGATACCGAGACAAAAACCGAAATCGCTGTAAGCGTGCCTCCAAAATCTAAAGAGTTCCTTCAATTTCCCCAGGATATCATCATTAGATCCTAACATGATGACAATGGGACTACCTTGGATGTATGCCCTTTCTAATAAAAAAAGAATTATCAAAATCGGACAACTCTGTAAAAAGTTATGCGTGGTCATACATATAAAAAAAAAATATACGTGTCGAATTGAGAACCTCCTCCGTTTTTTCATATGTTTACATGTAAAACTCAAGGGTTAGGATCCATACGAACTCGAAATTTAAAGAAAAAATTGGTTGTCTGTAAAGTCGGTTTACTGACAATAGTTGAACGTGACAATGTCTTAAGAAAATACTGATGGAATGGTAGCATTTAATTAGTTATTAAAAATTTTAATTTAAGTATATTTTTATAAATATTAATTTAAATAAATAAAATAATTGATTTTGATTTATAAATTTATATTTTAAGTTTATAATAAATATATTAATTTTTAATTTAAAATTAATAAATTTAATAATTATATTTAATAGACGGATGTCGAACGCTGCCGAACGCAAAGGCCGATTGTGCTTCTTTGTCGCTCGTTCCGCGCTCTCGCTTGCACTTCAAGCCTTACATGGAACGTCTCAAAGCGAGGTAACGACGCATGACGTCATGTTTTTTCGTGCGTGCAGCCGGCTCTATCGAATTATAAGACGTTGTCACGTCAAAAACTGCATTTATAACAAAGGATACTTTATTATCAAAAGTAAGTTCTTAAAATAATTATATATGCACTTATGAAATTGCTAGTTTTTTTTGGTATTTGTGTGTTATTAATTTTAATAATAATTATAAAACTTTAGTATGTAAATCAGCAGCATGTGCGGAGTAATCCCCGCTCGCCGGCAACGCGCCCTCCGGCCCCACGGACATTGACCTTGCGACAAGTGAATTCTCCTATGCCGGAAATCGAAACAAATGACATATGCTTGAGGAATAGTACCGAAACATTGTTCGACGTAACTTGAAACGACGTAAGTCGAGGACTGCCTGTATATATAATAAATATATGTATTGTATAAGTTTTATACATGTATATACATATTATAATATATAATATGTATATCGTATTAGATGTATGTATATTGTAGTTATACTTTCTTTTCTTTTGTAAGTGCAATTTCCCGTTTCACTGAATATTTAGAATCAATAGGTTATATAGTAGGATAGGAAGTAGGATAGTAGGTTGCCTGGAAGAGATCACTCTTAGTGATAAGGCCGCCTTTTCCCAATTGATGATACTCTGTTTTTTATGCTATGTTACTTTTATTAATTGCAATAAAGTTATTAAAATAAAAATAAATAAATAAAATAATAAGTAACTTAGGGTATTTTTGTAGTCGTACGTATTTTAATTCCACGCGGAAGAAGTCGCGGGCATCCGCTTGTCTATAAATAAATACATCAGTTAATAACATTACCTTATGCAATCCGATCGGAAGGACCATGTTAAATGGCACAATAAACATGCTCAAAACCAAGTCTATACATTCAGTAATTAAATATGGCAAAACCAACTCTTTCGGCATTTCTGATTCTAAGTACGTAGACAAACTATAATAAAATGCCACTGCTTCAAAACATATAGTCACGATGCTGGAAACCTGAAAATAACATATGAAAAAATGAAAAAAATAATACATTAATAATTAAATATTGCCAAATAATATAGTTGCCTAATGGCAAAAAAGGAACCCTTATTTATTCACTAGCAGTCGCCCGCGACTTCGTCCGCTTGAAAACCTCTTAGGTACCCTTTTAATTTTAAATACAGACTTTCATATAAAGTGTGCTCTTTCCCCGCTACCCCTCTCAATTTAATTTTTTTGTAGTTTCCCGTCAAGCAATATCCTCCGTCCCGTCCCGTGTACTAAAGGTCTACATTTTTGTTAAACATTGTACGACATTACAGTACATTAACATTAACAATATATATTTATGGCAAGCTGATATGTATAGCTTGTATTAAATAGTCTAGTCACTTTTGAGTCTAGTTTTCATAATAAACAAAATAATTTACAATCCGACATGCAGATCTAGAGATTAGCCCGTTTCAAAAAACGAACAAACTTTTTCATATATTATATAGATATGGTCTGCCATGCCAAACAAATTGAAAGAAAAGATCAAAGATCGAATTCTCAAAGAATATCAGTACCAAAATGTTGACCCTTATACAGTACGTATATCATAACACGGAGGAAGTCAACTTAATTTGGACAATATAGCGGCAGTGTTATATTTTTTAGAAATTTTGTAATATCTCCGAAACTATATAACTAATTAACATACTGTAATCTTATCTCTATAATATCCTTTTGAATATTAAATAATTTATTTTGATAAGGATTTAAGTTTAGTTGTATAAATAATGACGTAAACATAAGCATATGAATTAAATGATTTATTACATAGTCGCGCTTATTAGAAATTTTGTAATATCTCCGAAACTATATAACTAATTGTAATATCTTTTAAGATATTCATTGAAGTTAAGTGATTTCAAAGATAATTTTGTTCACAATTACTCTTAATCAACAACACATTTATTTAGATAAAGATTAATATTATTACGTTGATACAACTCTTAACAAATACATTAATATCGAAATTTGATTAAAACGGTTCTAGTGAGTTAATCTTAAAATATAGACATATACTGTCGTGGACATTTTGTTAGACCATTTCAAGAGGAATAATTCTTTCATACATATATTTTTGGTATCTTGAACCGTTTTCGCAGCGCAAGGATGAATAATTTTCCCCGTTCTTTTTTCACATTTTTCATTATTTATTCGCTCGTAATAGTTGCAGCGTGATGTTATATAACCTAAAGCCTTCCTCGATAAATGGTCTATTCAACACAAAAAGATTTTTCAATTCGAACAAGTAGTTCCTGAGATTAGCCAGTTCAAACAAACAAACAAACAAACAAACTCTTCAGCTTTATAATATTAGTATAGATTAAGTACTAGTTGTGCAATCACACCACATGGTAAGTGATGATGCAATCTAAGATAGAAGTGGGCTAACTTTTTAGGAGAAGGATGAAGGCCATCCTTTCGGTTTCTACGCGACATCGTACCGGAACGCTAATTCGCTTGGCGGTACGTCTTTGTCGGTAAGGTGGTAACTAGCCACGGCCGAAGCCCCAGCCGGGAATCGAACCCAGGACCTCGTCTTATAAATTCCACGGAGGCCGTCAAAAATGAATCATTGTTTGGGTTATTTATTTTTTGGGCTTTTAATAATTTTTACGTTTATCGTAAAAATTCAATTTTATTTTGTATTTTTGGTTTATAATCTCGTTTTAAGTTTCCGATTTTCATAAACACTGATTCATTATTTGGAATAACATGGGAATGACCACGGGATGTGACTATTTCATCCTGTTATGATATGACATGTACTAGTAGGTACATTAGAGTTAGGTATCAAATACAAAAACCATTTAAAAAAATAATAAAAAACTAAACCGACTTCAAAATGCACTGAAAAGTAAAAAATAAATGCGTCATTTAGTTACTTTAATTTACTTAATCATATCTATAAACTCGGTGCCGTCCAAGTTTAAGGAAAATTCATTTAACTTTGTGTGAATTAGGTATAATATTATGATTATGATTATGATTATGATTACTTTTTAGTGCGTTTTGAAGTCAGTTTAATTTTTTATTAATTGTTTTTAGTAGTTCATCGAAAACGAACATACGTAAAACCTACTCGTTCTAAACTATGAGTACCAATATTCGCCAGCCACTTATAAACTACCAACATCGCTGCAAACGTGCCCATTAAGATTGGAAAGTTCCTTTGATTTAAGCTACATTTCATCATTAGATCCTGACATGATGACTAAGGGACCATTTTGGAGGTGTACCTACCCTTTCTAAAAAATTTTTTAACAAAAAATAGAACCGACTCAAAACGCACTAAAAAGTAAAAAATAACTGTGTCATTTAGTTGCTTTAATTTACTTAAGCATATCTATGAAGTCGGTGCCAGCCAAGGAACACTTATTTTACGTAGTAAAGCAGTTTGTGGGTTCTAGGTAACGTCCTTGAAAGTAGAAACCTTGGCTGGCACCGACTCCTAGATATGCTTAAGTAAATTAAAGCAACTAAATGACACAGTTATTTTTTACTTTTTAGTGCGTTTTGAGTCGGTTCTATTTTTTGTTAAAAAATTTTATTTCTTACTTTTTAGTGATTTACCGCCACGTAATGTACTCTTGCTATACTGACATAGTATATTATATGGCACTAGTAGCCAAAAAGCTACCGATACCGAGTCAAAAACCGAAATCGCTGTAAGCGTGCCTCAAAAATTTGAAGAGTTCCTTCAATTTCCCCAGGATATCATCAGCAGATCCTAACATGAACAATGGGACCACCTTGGATGTATGCCCTTTCTATTAAAAAAAGAATTATCAAAATCGGACAACACTGTAAAAAGTTATGCGTGGTCATACATAAAAAAAAAAAAAAAAAAAAAAAACAAATATACGTGTCGAATTGAGAACCTCCTCCGTTTTTTTTCGTCGGTTAAAAAAAGAATTTTACAAATCGGACAATTCTGTGAAAAGTTATGCGTGGTCATGCTTAAAAACATCCCTCTCTCAAAAACTAGAGAACCGATTGTAATGAAACTTACAGTATTCCCTAACTTAAACAATACCTAGTACAACAAAAAAAGAATTACTTAAATCGGACTTGTAGTTCCGGAGATATGCCTCTGGGCAGTTCTGGAAATATTACATACCTAGATACATACGGGTCGAATTGATAACCTCCTTTTTTTGAAGTCGCTTAATAACGCCTAACGTGTTTGATGACAACTAAATCTTTTAGATTTTCAACTAAAGAAATATATTATGAGGATTGCAATACCTTTAGGTCCGTCAACTATTATACTTACAAATAACAATACGCTCATATAATAATCAGCTACTCAGAGGCGGCGGAAGGCGTGGGCGACGTGGGCCACCGCCTACGGCCTCGCGCTACAAGGGGCCTCGCGCCTCAGAAAATTTTAGGCATTGCTTTAAAGTGAGAATAAAATAAAAAAGATATAAATTAATTTCGTTGTAAAATATGTTAGTTATTTATTTTAATTATCTTAGTCTGGCAACATTTCCCGCCGACAAGTGCGGGGAATCCCTTGTTTTATTTGTTTACTTTCTTTACTAGGAAGCATTTCAAATCACGAAAAAAATGGTGGTCCGTTGGAGCAAGGTCTGGCGAATATGGAGGGTGACTGTTTGCAGTTCCTGTAGAGTTAAAACGGTTTCTCGTACTGTATGAGGTCTCGCGGAGCAATAATGGTGATCGATTCATAAGTCGGGGCTGTTTCACTGCTAGTTTCGCTATCATTGTTCGGAGTTCGGCGCAGTAGACATCTGCCGTTATTGCTTGACCAGATTGGAGAAAGCTATAGTGAATAACTCCACGCTGAGACCACAAAACAGTTACCATTACCTTTTTATTAGTAAGCTTTGCTTTAGGACACTGATACGGCGTTTGACCTAGGGTCAGCCATTGCATTTTCCGCTTACGATTATCGTAAAGAACATCATTTTTTTTCATTTTTCATCACATGTCACAATTCGACCCAATACTCCTTGATTTCTGTATCGATTCAAAAGGCAACACAAGTTTCAACACGCATTTCTTTCGGCAGATCAGTCAAGTCATGAGGCACCTATTTTTCATATTTTTTTATTTTATTGATTTGACGCAAATGAGTCAATATTGTTGGCAAAGTAACGTTAAACCATGCCGCTAATTCCTGGGTAGTTTGCCTCGGATCGGCTTCCACCATCTCTTTCAAATCATTGTTATTCGCCTGTGTGGGCGTCTTCCACGTGGTTCGTTCTTCAAATCGAAGTTTCCATCACGAAAGCGTTTAAACCAAAATCGCACAGTGCGTTCATTAGCAGTCCCCTTTCCAAACGCAACATTAATATTGCGAGCTGTTTCTGCCGCGTTAGTTCCGCGTCGGAACTCGTATTCAAAAATCACACGAATTTTCGAAGTATCCATCTTTATTGTCTAAGCTGAATAAAAAAAAACAACTGAAAGTTGATAATCGAATGTTGCACATTTTTTTAAAAGAAGAACTACACACCGTATGAAAAAAGTTTCACTTTAAAATCTTAAACCATGAAGGTTCTATGTCAATTCGAAGTACCTATTAAATACGAAGTATATAAGTACGAAGTGCAATTTCGTACCTACTTTAACCCCTAATATAACAGAAAATAGCCTGAAAGAAATTTACCCATATATTTACATTTCCGGTAAGGTAAGAATTTTATTAACAATTCCGGTAAGTACAGCTTCTGCTAAAAGGAGTTTTTCAAAATTAAAATTAATATAAAATTATTTGAGAAACACAATGAGTCAGGAAAGACTTTCAGCTTTGGCTGTTTTACCAATTCATACCAAAGATATGGCTTCTAGACTGAATTACGATACAATAATTAAGGAATTTAGTTAAGTTAAAAGCAGGAAATTTCTTTAAAAAAATCCAATTATTTTTAAATATACACTTTAAGAAATGTATACAAGGTGGAGATGACAATACGTCAATAAAATATGCAAACATTGACTGCACTGTTAAATAAGCGGTTTTAAGTGACAACATTATTTTTTGGCGTAATTACGCAATCCCTTTAAAAATAATCAATGAATCAAAAAATCAGAAACTGTCAACATTTTAAAATATGTTAACATGATATTTTGCCATTACTCCAGCGCAATTAGCCTTAAATTTAACAAAAAGTACAAGAAAATCGCAGTAGAATTAAACCCATCAGAAAATGAGGAAAATATCATAAAAATGAAAGGAAAAGTAAATTACGGGCGATCTGAGGTCGGGAAGGGGTTGAGGGTTTAGGGGTAAAAAATGGATTTTCTCGATTTCCGGCAAAATTAAAAGTCCTATGGAAAAAAGTTGAATGGCAAAGTTGTAGCAAATAAAAAGATCTAAAACTTTTGTTTCTACACTTTTTTCGCATAACCTCAAAATTTGTGTGAAAAATTCAAAAACCAAGTTTTTCGTTTATTATGTTTATCTTTTACAAATAAAATTTTATTTTCATAAAATTTGGTGAAAACTTGCCTTGTTTTGCCCCAAACACGCTATAATTTATTTGATTTGAAATATTTATTTTTTCACCTTATTTTGAATGAATATCGAATAAATAACCTAATTTTCAACCGAAAAATTGGCCGCCAAAATATCATTTTTTTTTAAATTGGTGTGCTTTCTCTTCGTTGAAATCTCTACTTTCCGATGGTGATATATATATGTTACTATAGTAAACCTTCTCAGAAAATGCAGTAGATTTTATTTGGTTTCAAAAATAAAATGCACTGGTCTACATAGATCTTTGACCCCTATGGGCTATAGCGGTACCTTATACAGCATGAAGAAAATATTTAAAATATTAAATTATGTCCGACTGCTATCCTGATTGCATAAATATTACTGGCAGAATCATCTTCAGTACTAGCCATAATTTTTAAAAAGTGGAATTTAATTGTTTGTTTTTTTTGTTATTATTTTATAAATTCCGTCTTCAGGTCGCAATAGGACAGGGCCTCGCGAAATCTGTCTTGCCCACATCAAATTTAGGTCTTGCCCCGCCACTGCAGCTACTTATAATAAAACTCGAGAAAACCGAGGTCTGGATCAGAATATTCGAACAGGAAAACCCAGAACTATAATTGCTGGGATACAGTATTATATAATTTTCTCAAGGATATAATAATAAAATAAACAAAGAAGATGGTCCAAAATTGTATGGAGCACAGACTCACTTTCTGTACATAATTTGAAAAAACTACATGTATTAATAATCTAGTTTTGTTTAACCAAATCTCTGAATTTACTTTTATTTGGCCGAAGTATTATTTATTCTCTCCAAAACAATGCAAAACTTTACGTATAATCATGGCGGATCTTAAATAAGTTACATTATCTATGGTAGACATTCTTCAGGTGGCGGATTGATGTTGTTTTGACTTTTGCTGTCAGTGTTTATTGACGTATGGTCCATTTGATTATTAGATTTGATGGTTATTGATTAGATATAAAATGTACCTAACGGATTACTAATAATCAGATTAAAATATTGAGTTTTGTTCTTATTATAGCTAAGATGTCCATATAAAATGTATCAAAGCCCGGAACACGGAAGATTTGTCAAAAATTACATATTTTGAGTTTGACAAATCAATGTCACCGCATCTTTATCACCTACAGACTAATATTAGAAAGACTCCATCTTTTATTACCTCAAAAACTAGGAATTTCATTTTTAACCAACGTTTTTATTAGTTCGTTTCGTTCACTGATTTTATTTTTGATAAAATCCTTGTATTTTTTCCATTTTAATGTTATGTGGTACAAGAGTGATGCGGAAAAGGACCATCTCCTTTCTACAATTTAACGACAGATAAATGTTAAACACATAGGTATATATATTTGTTTCCTCAATTTCATATACCACACAATAAGTAATAAAGGCAAAGTTTTGTATGTATTTTTTTTCTTCTTAATTTATTGTATTTGTGCATCACAAACATTTTTTTTTAAATTATAATAATTGGTACCCAAGAAACACAACACGTCAAAGTATAACATACAGATCAAACTAGAGAGATTTTTAAATTGGTTAAAAATGCAAGAGCCTTGTCCTAATTCTATCAAATATATATATATATATATATATATATAATATATATATATAATATATATATATATATATATATATATATATATCTATCTATATATATATATATATATATATATATATGAGATTCCCACCTATATATTGACTCATCACGATATCTCTGGAACCATAAGGCGTAGCGACTTGAAATTTGGTAGGAATATTCCTTTCGCCGAGTAAAGGTCAGCTAAGAATGGATTTAACGAAATTCCACCCACAAGGGGGGTGGCGGGGGCGTTAATAATATATATAAGAGAGAATGTTAATTTCACGCGGACGAAGTCGCTGGCATCCGCTAGTGCTCGATATAATCGAGACAAACATACAGATTGAAGTCGATTATAAAGGTGTCAATTGGTAAATTAAAATGGTTGTAGAATCCCATTTATACCTAATCATTTAAATCTCCTAACCCCGCCAACACGCATTGGAGGAGCATGGCGGGTCTAAGCATTGTAATTATTGTCATTTCTCATTTAAGAAAGGCTTGTAGGCCTATGATGCATCACAAGACAGTTTCTCGTACTGAGAAAATGATTATCTTTTGACTAAAAAGTAATCGAAAATCATTGTTATAGACAATTAACAAAAAATAGAACCGACTCAAAACGCACTAAAAAGTAAAAAATAACTGTGTCTTTAGTTGCTTTAATTTACTTAAGCATATCTATGAAGTCGGTGCCAGCAAGTTTAAGGAACATTTATTTAACATAGTAAAGCAGTTTGTGGGTTCTAGGTAATGTCCTTAAAGTAGAAACCTTGGCTGGCAGCGATTCCTAGATATGCTTAAGTAAATTAAAGCAACTAAATGACACAGTTATTTTTTTTACTTTTTAGTGCGTTTTAAGTCGTGTAAGCAAGTGGAAAGAGAAGGGTGTGATCTCTACCTACCCTTAAGGGAACTAAGCTTGATTTTATGTAAGTATGATATTAACTAGTCTTACCAGAATGAAGTAGGCGAGAATAAGGCACCCGGTCTTCAGAGGGATGCAGCAAAATAAACACTTTTTCATAACGAACCGTGGCTTTTACTCAGCCATGATTGTTTGTTTATTGGAAGACTCGCTATAAAAAAATAATTAGTTAAAATCAACAAGACCTTAAACGTTGGATTTCTTGACGTCACTGTAGTAATACCTATAAAAAACGGACATGTGCGAGTCAGACTTGCCGACCGAGGGTTCCGTAGAAAGGAATTAAATGTTTTGCTGTCACAGTAAAAACATTTAGTGAAACAAAGCATCTACTTAAAACCTATTTCTTGGATTTTTAAACTTCGACATCAACGGAACGATGTTTGCCTCGTTGGTCTAGTGTTAGCTAGCCCTTGTCGTTACGATCACAAGGTCTTTGGTTCAAATCTTGGGTCAGGTCATGGAATATTTCTGAGATTTCTAAGAAATAATCAGTAAATAACAAAGGCCGGAGTCAAGAAGTTGGTGGTGGTACTCCTTAATACGATGAACCGTCGCTTCAATTCATTATCATCAACATCTGATAGTGATCGCTCGTCACATCAAGCTCACCTACCCACATTTTTTTTATCGATATAAAAGCGGGCAAACGAGCATGCGGGTCGCCTGATGTTAAGCGATTAGGTACCGCCGCCCATATACATTTTCAACACCAAAAACATTGCTAGTGCAACTCTTTCCTCAAAGGCCGGCTTTGAGGAAAGAGTTAATAGGTATGCCACTTAAATACCCCCATATTAAAATTCCCAGGAAAGACCCGGGCGGGAAGTTGATTCCACAATTTGCAAGTTCGTGAAAGAAAAGTTCTAGAGAATCTTGATGTCGTAAATAACCAAGATGGTGAGGATGGAATTGGTCTCTACGACGCAAGCTCCGCTGCGAAACGACCGACGGTGGTATCAGTTCAAACAGCTCCTCAGAACACTCGCCATTATAGAGACGATAGAACACACATAGAGAACTAACTTCTCTACGGTGCTCTAAAGTCTCCAACCGGTTCGTAAGTTCGGAATTGTCGACCAGTCGAACTGCCCGCTTTTGAATGCGATCAAGTGGAAGGAGTTGATACTGAGGTGCTCCAGCCCAAAGATGTGAACAGTACTCCATATGTTGACGTACTTGGGCTTTGTAGAGTAGGAGCCGATGCTTAGACTGAAAGTAGCGCTTGGCTCGGTTGAGCACCCCAAGTTTTTTAGAGGCTAACTTAGCTTTTCCTTCCAAATGATCGCGGAATTGGACTTCATTCGAGATGTCGACACCAAGAATTCCGAGAGTTTTAGTGGGCGAAATGGGCGTGGAGCAGCGTGGTGGGTCTACGTTCCATATCCCTTCTCCTATAAGGAGGGCGATCTGGCCCTGTAGGACCATTAATGAAGACACAGATAAATATAAAATATTTATCTGTATAACCCCTATAATATATAATTATAGTATAAACCCAGATTACCTAAAGTTAAAATTGTATCATTCAATTTGAATTTAATTTTAACAACTTAATAATATATTGTTTAAAATAATTATTGAGATTTATATTAATTATTATCATTACGAACCTTGTGACCATTATATCTTGTTTCAAGTCAACCATTTTGCACAAAATTATTTTTGGAATGTTTCCAAATAACAATCATCGCAGAACGTGAACTAAATCACCAAATTGATAATAATTGTTATTAAAACCCCCAAAGTGCGAATCAGACTCCCGAACCAAGGATTCCGTACAAGTAAAATACCTAAGTAATAAATAAATTTATTATTTATATATAAATAAATTAATAAATAATAACTTTTAAAATAAAAATTATTTTATTTATATTTATATATAAATAAAATAATTCTTTTATATTAAAAAGACTGGGGGTGAAGAAAAAATAAACGTTTCTACTTCCATTTCGTAACCTATTCAATAAAAACCTCAACCTCACTATAGTTTGAGGTTTTTATTGAATAGGACAACCTTAACCTCACTATAGTTTGAGGTTTTTATTGAATAGGACAACCTCAACCTCACTATAGTTTGAGGTTTTTTACACGCTTTTTATTAGCTTCACTTGTATGTCAGTTTGTCAGTATGTCAGTATGTAACTCTCCGTGGGTAATCTGCGCGCCTACGGCCTTCCTTGGTTCTGGTAGCCGTTTCTCAGGCTCCCTCTCCGAAATTGAACTCTGATTCCCCGTATTTATAATATTTATAAATAATTATTTTATTCTCACTAATAAATAAATTACTAGCGACTGTGTGGCCGAGCGGTTTAAGTGCTAAACTGCCCATACAACAGTCGCTCAGGCGTGGGTTCGAGCCCTGGCAGTCGCAGTTTTTCTGCGACTTCCAAGGCTCGCTCCCGTGCCGACTGTACTCTGGCCAGGTTTCTGTGGTTTCCTTGGTCACTGTGCTAAGGGTGGGGCACAGGCAAATGCGGGTACAGATTGTAAGTCGGCCACAGCCGCTATAGAGGTAATGAGAGTGTAAATAGTCAAAATAAGGAGGGATTCAATAATCCCACGTGTCTAGGCCAAAATAGGCTGATGCGTAAGTTCCAAAAAAAAAAATTACTTACTGAAAATTTAATTTAATTTAATAATAATCAAAAGAGTTCACTTAGAAAAATAAGAATTGTAAACATCGAATGTGAATTCGATGTCGACGCTTACTATGAAACATAGTATGAATATTTTTGATAATCAACAAATAATAGTTTAAAAAAACTAAAAAATCACGCTTTTATAAATAAACCAAACTAAAAAGGAAAAAATATATAATAGTTTAAAAAAACTAAAAACACGCTTTTTATAGAAACCCAAACTAAAAAATAGAAAATAAATTTTAATACATTTAAATTAAGAATAGTGTTAAAAATTTCATTAACTATAAATTAATAATAGTGTAAATAAAAAAAAATATTTTATTTTAAAAAAAGCGTGGGGTGCATGGTGTCAATATAGTTATACATATTTTATTGACAGATATGAGTAAAGTGGTTATCATTTTGATAATATCTTAAAAACCACCCCACGCTTTTTTTAAAATAAAATATTTTTTTTTATTTACACTATTATTAATTTATAGTTAATGAAATTTTTAACACTATTCTTAATTTAAATTTATTAAAATTTATTTTCTATTTTTTAGTTTGGGTTTCTATAAAAAGCGTGTTTTTAGTTTTTTTTAACTATTATTTATATTGAATTGGACAGCCTCGACCTCACTATAGTTTGAGGTTTTTATTGAATAGGACAACCTCAACCTCACTATAGTTCGAGGTTTTTATTGAATAGGTCAACCTCAACCTCACTATAGTTTGAGGTTTTTATTGAATAGGACAACCTTAACCTCACTATAGTTTGAGGTTTTTATTGAATAGGTCAACCTCAACCTCACTATAGTTTGAGGTCTTTATTGAATAGGTCACAGCAACACAAAGCTATAGATAGCTACTAGGTACAAGATTAAATTCAAAATTTCAAAAGCCCTTGATAAAATTGTAATTTATTCTACTTATCCATTCTACCCGATTTGGAAGGGCAGGGAGAATAATTCGAGCAGACAAGGCGAGCGTTGACTAGTCAAAAAAAGAGCTCTAAGCCTACATCTGTGTCGAAGTCCCGGACTCTGCCACACGATGCACCCGGCACCCGCACGGTTAATCCATGAAATACTAAGATATGTGTTTCATAGCTGTTGACGTTTTATTAATCCGATACAATATAATGAAATTGAACATTTGCGATACAGAAAAAACTTTTCGATGTGATTCTTGGCGATACAATAGATGTCAAACGTTACTTTACAGTAGAGTCATCATCATCATCATTACCAGCCTGTAGGCGTTCACTGTTGGACATAGGCCTTTTTTAGGGACTTCCAAACACAACGATCCCGAGCCGCCTGTTGCCAGCGGCTCCCTGCGACACGTTTAATGTCGTCAGTCCACCTGGTTGGGGGTTGACCAACGCTGCGCTTTCCGGTGCGGCGTCGCCAATCTACCACCTTGGGCCCCCAACGTCCATCAGCTGTTCCAACTACGTGCCCCGCCCATTGCCACTTCAGTTCTGCTACTCGCCGAGCTATGTCGGTTACTTTGGTTCTTCTGCGTCTCTCCTCATTTCTGATTCGATCACGCAGAGATACTCCGAGCATTGCTCTTTCCATCGTCCGCTGAGTGACTCTGAGCCTTCTTATGAAGCCCGCAGTAGAGTGCTGTGTAGTAAATATAATTAATTTATATCACTATTTTCAGCCTAATATTTGGATGACTGCATTCTTTCACCACGACTCGTTGGTCTAGTGGTAAGCCTATCTGGCTTTGATCACCAGGTCCTGGGTTCGAATCCTGGGTCGGGTCACGGAATAATTCTGAGTTTTTCATTCTTCTATGAAATTCTTTAGTACATTCCAAACACGGAGTCAAGATGTTGATGGTGTTACATCCCCGTGCCTCGGAGAGCACGTTAAGCCGTCGGTCCCGTTCACTGTCATCAACATCTGATAGTGAACGTTCATAAATGAAACATTATCACCCTAAGCCCGCCAACTCTCATTGAAGCAGCGTGGTGGTTCTATGCTCCATATCCCCCCTCCTATAAGGAAGGAGGCCTGGCCGTGTAGTGGGCCGTTAATAAACTGATAATGATGATTCTTTCACTATTCTATCATACAAGTACCAGGCATTAGAAAGATTTGCAACCGGTAAGGAGTCTATACCCCTTGAATGATATGACCTTCATCTTCATATAGATATTTTATGGACAGGAGCAAGCCACCATACGATGCATCATCGGTTTTTAAGAATTGATAGCAGTCAGTCCAGCTTACACATTATCAAAAAAACACTCTTTGAATAATTTTTCAATCAGATGATTAGCATAAATAAGAAAATAAAATAAACAACAATTCATAAAAACATACTTTATTACTTTCATTTTGTAGATAAAATTTTACAAAATATAAGAAACTTGTAGTAATAGGTTTCGTTATTATACTCGTAGCATGTACAACTATACTAAACAGACTATACTAAAGCCAAACTCGATTGAGAATGCTTGTCAACAAACAAATAAAAATGAAGGTAGAAATCACTAGTCATTTTACACATATTTTTTTTTTATTAACTATATATAATACTAATATATTTTTTAAATAATAACTAACTTCGTTAAAGCAGGCTCAAGTACAAATTCCACCAGCAAGCCTTATTCAATTCTGGGCTCTGCTCCTGATTGGCCTATATTAATGGACACGTATGAAAAGCAGTATAAAATCCAGAGATGTACAAAATGGTTCCAATAAAGCATTTAAATACAAAATGCAAAATACTTTTCAGATTTACTATTTCAAATGCAAAATACCAAATACTTTTGCGTTTTGTATTTCAAATGCAAAATGCAAAATAGGTATTTTCAAAATGCTTTTTCAAAATAAAATGCCTTTTGACCAAATTGTATGATATTTTTATTTATTTTAGAATAGTCACTCAAATCATTACTAAAATAAGTTCAACCTAAGTTACTTATAACATTAGCAAATAAGTGTCGAAAGACTCGTCCAGTCCAGTTGTTTCAGAGATTAGCCGGAACAAACAGATTGACAAAAAATTGATTGTTGGTGTAGTCAACCCCAATATAACCCTATAGGGATGAAATTTTGAAAAATCCTTGAATAACGATCTTATTTAGTAGTTAGTAAACAAATTTTCATTAACATAACTTCAAAAATTAAAGACTTTACATCGAAATTTCCAAGCCCTTCTACTTTAATTTCGCGACAAAAAGTATGCTATGCAATACCTCAAAATATGAACTACGAAGTTTCATTTTAATACATTTAGTGTTTTAGTGAAGGTAGAAATCACTAAGTCATTTTACACATATTTTTTTTCATTAACTTTATCTAATATTGTATATAATACTAATATATTTTTTAAATAATAACTAACTTCGTTAAAGCAGTTCAAATAAATTACAACAGTTTTTGTTAAAAGCATTAAATTCAATTTAAAATAGGTTTTGCTCCTGATTGGACTATATTAATGGATACGTATGAAAAGCACTATAAAATCCCGGAAGACTTAGCTATTACGACATCTAGACCGGATATATTTCTTTTTTCCAAACAAATCAAACGCATAGTGCTTGTTGAGCTTACACTGCCGTGGGAAACAAACATCCCTAAAGACCATGTATTCAAAGTGAATAAATATTATGACCTTACTAATGAACTAACCAAAAATGGCTATGTGGTTAGTTTATACGCAGTAGAAGTGGGTGCGAGGGGTATACCAGCTAAGTCTCTCTACAACCTGCTAAAAGACCTTGGCCTTACTAGAAGTGCAGTAAGCTCCATAATGGAACGAGTATCCAAAGCTGCTCTTGTCCTTCCTAATTTGACTAGGCAGGGAGAATAACTTGAACAGAGGAGGTGAGTGTTGACGCGCGTCACTAAGGGTATCCTTAAACCTACACTCGTGTCACAAGTCTCGGGTTCTGTTCGGAGTTTTTCTTTCAGCCACGCGATGGACCCGGCACCCGCACGGTGAATCCATGGAATGCTAAGATATTCGTCTCTTACTCGTAATGACGAATTCATGACAACAAATTAGATTAGTAAGCTTAAAACTAATTAATATATGCAATATCTTTTAAATAAGGTTTTATAAAAAAAATCATAATTTTAAATTTATTAGACATAAAATGTGTTGCATTTACTACCTTCATTTTAAATTTGTTTGTTGACAAGCATTCTCAATCGAGTTTAGCTTTAGTATAGGTGCAGAATAGGGAGGATTAGAGGGTGGAGTGACGACACCAAGCGGCTTGCAGGGAGCTGCTGGTAAGGCTTAAGACCGTGGTGTATGGAAGTCCTTACACGAGGCTCATGTCCAGCAGCTGAAGTTCATTGGTTGTTAATAAATTTATTAAATTATTCATCCGTATAAACGCGGCGACTACGAAGCGAAGCGATGAATGTGTTTAGAATTTCGCTCCGCTGCAGAGTTCTTTGTTTATTTTATTTATTTATTTATTATTTACAAAGAAAGTCCTGGCTTACAATTTTGAGGTAGGTACTTACAAATAATAATTAGCCCCAGAAAATGTATGTGCTTGTAAGCCTAGGTCCCAGTCACGGCAACTCCCGTACTAGCATTTGCTGTATCACAGTGAGTTGACATTCCTCGTTCCCAGGGTCACATTTACAATACATTTTACTCAAAACAGTTACATACACAGAAAGTAGGTATAATAACAATGTTATTTGTTAATACTGATGATGATGTAACACCAAGTTTTCGATTGCGGTCCTTTAGGTTATTGTAGATTTATCAATATCTCCTTCAAGTGAACAGCATCCTGAAGATTGTAAGTGGTGTTAAGGATGTTGTTTTTCGTTTGCGGGCAAATATTTAGTGTTTTCCATCATATTGAAGTAATGACTGCGTAGCACAAAGATGTAGTACACGTTGAATACTGAAAATTTATTTTATATTAATTTTGATGGGTTGTAACATCCAAGTGATCCGCGGCCATACATTATACTCGAATTGCTGTAAGGTGCGGCTGACAGTTGTCAGTATGACGTTGACGTCAGTGACTAGGGATGTGACGCTTAGAAATTCATGTTTATCGCTGACGATACTCGCAATTTAATTTTTCTTTGAAACTTAATTTTTCTTTTAATTTGATTTTATTTGTAGACTAGAACATTCTGGCTGGGTTTAACGGTTTTAAATTTAAGTTACTACAGCTATTAACGATTTAATATATTACGAATTTGGAACAGCTGAAATATTAAGTCATAATTTGTAAATCGCTTCAACTTTCAAGAGTGAAACGGAAAGTTAATGACATATGTCACGGGCACCATGTTAGAGCGCAGGCACTATAGTTGCATTATAAATTAAAAAACTTACTTAAATAAAACAAGGTCAATCGACCCGCAAGCCCCGCTAGGTCCGCTAACAACAAGAATTGTTCTGCGATCAGCTTGAATAATGTCCATACGGTGATTACCACCAGGAATTTGAGGAATATTTTGACAAACTTGGAGTTCTCCTGAAATCATAGTTAACACGTTTTTTTATCACTACAACTTAGCCATTGACTGCAGTCACGCCTAGTGGTAAGTGATGGTGCAATCTGATATTGAAACGAGGTAACTTGTTAGGAGTAAGATAAAATCCATACCCCTCTCGGTTACTACACATTACGATCCGGAACGCTACACGCTTGATGGTTCGTCTTTGCTAGGCAGACCTGGTCCAACTGAGAAAATCATAAACGGCCCTGCCGGGAATCTACCCCGGGACATCCGGCTTATGGATCCACCGCGTACACTGCGCCACGGATGGCAGGCTGAACTCAAGACCCTCAACACTACCAGAGTTTCATTTACACTGGTACTGGAATGTATGAATGGCTTGAACAGTTTCGGACAGATAAACTCAGTCAGACTAATATGAATACCTGGACATAGATGACAATGAGCGGACAAACTATCTCGCGCATCATATGCCGGGAATATGATAATGGCAGAATGAGAAAAAGTAAGCTAAGCACTCAAAAAAGTTTATGAATAATATAAAATCATGATTTCTAGCGAACTTAAGTTAACTGAACAGGAAACAGCTAAGGTATGCCATAGCAGCATACACAGGCCTTAATGGCAAAACTGATATATATTGGAGGTAAGGACGGGACGAGCAGGTACAGAAGATCCAAAAGGGTCGAAGTGCATTCGCTATGGCGAGCCTCACTGCACCAATAAAATTGAAATGAAATGAAAATTTACTTTATTGCACACACCAAGGCAGGAAAAATACAAAACAAGATACCATAGATACAAGAATTTACAGTAGCACAATAGGCGGCCTTATCGCCAACAGGCGATCTCTTCCAGGCAACCTAGTTAAGAAGCTACAATAAAATAAAGAGAGCGTGAGGTTGTACAGAACAAAAAAGTTGAAAAGAAAATAAAAACTTAATTCACAAATAAATCGAGAAAAAATAAAAACTATAACCTTTATAGGTACATAACTTAAATATATAATTACTTATAAATAATAAACACTATAATATTTAAAAATAAATAAATATATATATAGGTATATATAAAATTCCTCAATTTATAAAATTACCTTATGCAATCCAATTAGAAGAACTGTGTTAAATAGCACAACCAATGTGCCTAAAACAACTTCTATACATCCAATAATTGAAAATGTCAAAACTACCAGATTATCCATTACTGGTATTGAGTCTCTCGTCATAAAAGTACCATACAATGGCACTGCATCAAAATATATATTTACGATGCTGCAAACCTGAAAATAAAACATATTAATTAAATATTTATAATATAATTAGTAATATAACTAAGGCCTGTGTGCACCAAGATTTCGGTTATCATAACCTATCATAACGGTTAACATCAGCTAAACGTAAAATTTACTGTTCACGACAACTGGAACCTCGGTTAAGGACGTAAGCTCGGTTAAGATAACCGCCCGATTTACGTCCTTAACCGGCGCACAGATTTATTATAAATAGTAAATTTAGGCCTGTGTGCACCAAAATTTCGGTTATCATAACCAACGGTTAACATAAGCTAAACGTAAAATTTACTATTCACGACAACCCTTAAACCGGTTAAGGACGTAAGCTCGGTTAGGATAACCGCCCGATTTACGTCCTTAACCGGCGCTCGGGTTTATTATAAATAGTAAATTTATAGTAAAGTTATGTTAACCGTTGGTTATGATAACCGAAATCTTGGTACATACAGGCCTTAAGCCAACTCGATGTGCAATGTTTACCAAAAGAAGTGTAACCAGAAGTTTTACCAGAATAGTTTTGATCTGCGGGCAAATGGATATAATTTCGCTGAGCATCATGAGAAACTATGTTTATATCATTAGTCGGCCATGGTGCAATTAGATTCTTAATTTTAATTGATCGTAATGAAGCGTGTTCGTCAAAAAGTTCGATCAGTAATGAATTTAATATTAATCTATATTCAGATAAATACGCACACCGCCCCCACCCTTATCCGTACAATCATTTCTTATAAGATGATAGTCAGTACTACTTGCCAACAATATATTTTATAGAATATCGCTTTGATCATAAATATAAAATCAAGAAAAACAATAGTAAAATGTTAAATTAGAAAACAATTCCAAATCAATTAATTAAGCCTGGTCAAAAAGCTTAGTTACATATAATATGTAACTAAGCTTTTTGACCAGGCTATAACTCATTCATAATAATTATAGGAACCTAAAAATTACAAGATCGCTAAAATAATATAAAATACCGGAAAACACTAAAAATATTATATACATACCCTCTAAGTATAAATAAAGTATACAAGAACAATATTTATTCTTTATAAGAGTGATTTTGTCATAAGTGAAAAACCTTTTTGTGGCAATTTAGCTTAGATAAAATACCTATAGATGTAGCCACCGCGTGGCCGCACATGAAACAGCAGTACTTAACTGAAGTGTTGCTATTACTAAGAAAATTCCCTACATTTGGGAAACTGACATATTCTACAATTTTATAAAGATAAAGTATTTAAAAAGCAAATATCACTTTGAATACATGAATAGATGAGCTGGATATTATTTCATAGTAATTTTGCAAAAAAATGTTCCGCGAATTTAGGTAAACCAGTGCGCGCATTCCTAATTGCTACTGTTACATATTAATTAAGTGATTAAATATGAGGAGTAAATATCGTTAATGAAATAGAATTTTTTTATTATTTAATATTTTTTTTTATAAATTATTAATAGTGTATATTTTTAATTTACATTTTATAGCACATAATATTGTTAAAAATTTTAAAAAGTAAACATAACACTAAATAAAAATAAATGAGAGAAATAATAATTAGCCATTTATTCACAAATTAAAGTTAGAAAAAGACAGAAAGGATAACATACCTAGAACACTTTTATATAAAAGAAATTAACCTAACATAAAAAATAAACCAATTTAAATTTAACAGTATCATAACAGGTATGTAATAATTACTTCTAAAATTAAATGTTTAACAGTCCTATACTATAATGATAATGGTGCTTTGTTAAAATAAACATAATAAAACGTAAAAAGTCCGAGTTTCCGATTTTGAAGAAAGAACACTGTGTATCGTCCCCTTCCACAAAATAAAAAGCTTGTGCTAGGAGTAGTTTATTCACAAATATAGTTCAACTGGGGATCTAACGTTTATATAATTATTTTTGAACTTTTGAAAAGGCAAGTCCAGTACTTCCTTTGGAATGAGATTATAGAATGGTATACTCAGTCTAACAAATGATTGGAGGCCTTTTGTGTGGAATTTTTGGACTTTTTGACCTTTCTTTTCTTTTCGTCGCAGGTGTTATAAGTTCACTTGTTTGTGGAAAGTTTATATTATCTTGGTAAGTTGATGAGGTGGATGGATTTACATATTGATTTAATAGAACCGAAGAAGCCTGCAAAAAACAGAGAGAGAATAGTATTATTATGAAATTTTACAAGTACCTAAGAGTTTGGAGAAATGATTATAGTTTTCATTGGTTATAGATATATATGTATTTTAAGCTGATATCTAAAGAGCTGAAGTGATAATTCAACAGTTTTTTATTTACAAGTAAGAAAAGTACACATTCGATTAAATAAAAATTGATTTAGTGGAAAAATTAAACAAGGGCATGGCAACACTAAAAGTTCTTGTCAAGACGCTATGTTTTAAAATAAACACCATATTTAGTTAAAATCTACAATATTTAACGTAAATTCTTTGTTGTTACATTTATTAAGGCATATTTATATCTGTTTTATATAATAGAACAATAAGTTATTGCATACTTACGAGTGAAAAGTGACTTCATCTGCCTTTGTTTCAGTTCGGCTTTTACAGCCTAAAATACTGCATCCTCCCATTATAACTAATAATGATCACACTGCACTTAACTAAAGGAGTCTTTTTCTCAAAAGTAGACTGTTTATAAATCTATTAAAGACATAAAACTAATTAAGACAATGAGCATTAAAAAAAGTTGACACAAAATACACTTTGACAGCACCTTATTTGGCCAGCTTTTAAAATAGGCCAAACGAGGAAAACCGCCACGGTGAATGAGACAAAAGATGATATTTTTTGTCTCAATATTCGCATGAAATTCGTATATACCCGTCTCACTTCTACATCCAGCATTACTTTATGGCTACGTCTATTAGTATTATGTCAATGCAATTTAGTTTGTCCTACATGTATTTAAATATTAATAATGCGCACTAAAAAGCAAGAAGCTGTTGCTGTAAATGCTATTTAAAAAGGTTGACATTATATACTCATTGACATTGACTTAACAGTACTTCAATTTAATCTGTGATTTTAAGTTTAGTTTTGTTCATTGTTGACACTTAACAAATATAGATTTTAACAAAGCAGGTACTTACTAGGTACTTTAAAAACAAAAAATTATCTGATGCCAAAGTATTTGAGGGTGAACCTAATAGATTACAATCTTGAAACATCATGAAAGTTCAAATTGTATGTCTACAGATATAAGTAAGAGGAGACTATTATACCCACTGAATATGACTGTTACATTATTTTATAGTTGAAACTGAATATGAAATTGTGGTAGGTACATATAAATTAATCAATTCACAAACAAAGCATTCCGCCTGTAAAGGACATGACTGGCCAACATAGTATAATAATATACTTACAACTGAAGGGATGCTACACCAAAAAGACATACTAAGAGACATTTGATCGGATTATGGTCCAGTGACTGATCTCCGATAGAAAATAGACAAAACAAAAACAAACAAAGCATTAATCCTCATGTTATCTGTATGCAGTTCTCTTAGACCTATCAGTCTGAAACAGGCACTGCATTTGACTGCCCGCAGAATGACTGTGCTTCACTTCCTTCACTAGCAGCAGCTGAAGTAGATGGAAACATGCTACCACCTGGCTTGTAAACAATCAGATTAACCTCTGCTACTGTGTAAACCCTGCAATGTGTGCTGTGCATCCCAAGAACTGATTGACCTGGTCTATGTCCATCACCGACAAACACCAAATATTTGCCTGGCAGCCCAGAAGGCATCATGTCGCTCCTTCTTAAACAAAACTTTACCAAAATTGGCAGTAGCTTGCATCCTTTAGCTTACCTAACCGGTTGCAGTAATTGATATTTGTGACTGTGAGCTCAGGGATGTTAAAATGATCCAATAGCACCTGCACAACTTCAGGAAGTTTCATTCTTTACCTCTGGAACTCTATGCAGCAGCAACATCTTCCAGCTTTTTTCTATTGCATCACATTGCCTAGACAGCACCTAAACCTTGTACTTAAACTGTAAACTGTAGGTTTTTCATTATGACAGGACAATGACTCGGAATGTACTAAACTAAGTTGTACAGCGACATTGGAGGTTGAACTTGTGCCTGAACCACTCTCTGGAACTATGCCATATGTGTATTGAAGTGTTTCATGCAGAGTTAGACTGCTCAATGGCTTTTAAATCTGTCACAATAGTTTGTGTTGTCTGAACTTCATAATTGTGAATATATAAAAGGAGTTAATGTTAGAAATACTTATTGGTATGTAGAATTATAACATTATTAACTTGAAAACACTTTTAAATATATGTAGGTATTTCATTTTAATTTTGAAAAATATAGTCTTAAAACACAACTGTTTTTTTTTTTGCTTAGTTCGAAGTATGGAGATCCCCAAAATTTATTGATTTTTTTTCTATTTTTGTGTGAAAATCTTATAATATAATAAATATTAAATGCGGTTCACAGAATACATCTACTTACCAAGTTACAAAGTCATCTATAATTTAATAAAAAATAAATGTAAAAATCATAGATATTGTTTCCTCATATTTAAGACAAAATTTTGTATTTATTTCTGATGCATGATAAAAAGTTTCTTTTTAGTTAAAATAATTGTTTCCCAAGAAAGAAACAGGAACCACCTTCAAAGTATAACATAAATATACATAAGGCAGAGTGGCGCAGTGGGTAGTGACCCTGCTGCGTCCTAGGCTGTGGGTTCGATTCCCATATCTGCAAAATGTTTGTGTGATGAGCATGGATGTTTTCCAGTGTCTGGGTGTTAATCTATAAATTATAAGTATTTATGTATAATATATATAAAAATATTCATCAGTTATCATAGCACCCATAACACAAGCTTCTTATGAGTACGCTTACTTTGGGGCTATATAGTGATGTGTGTAACTGTCATATAATATTTATTTATTTATTATTAATTTATACATACAGTTCAAACTGAGAACTTCCTTTTTTAAACCCATTAAAAATACTAGGACCTTCTCCTAAATGTATCAAATACTTACAATCACATAAAAATCTATTTAGCCAAAAATGAGATAATCCCAGACAAACATACAGGTCAAATTGGGAACCTCGTTTTTTGGAAGTCGATTTGAAAGGTGTCAGTTATTAGACTAAAACCTCTCTTTAAAGAAAGGCCTGTAGACCTAATATCATAAGACAAGTAACTTGTGTAGATAAAAAGATTTCCATTTGACTCAAATTTTATTATTGACTACAAGTTGACTAGCTACAGCGAAAGGCTCCCACCAGCCAGACCAAGATAAATTAAGAAAAATCGCAATCTGCCTCGCCGGGAATTAAATCCAGGACCTCCATCTTACACTGGCTGTTTACGAAGACTAGCAAGTGGAATGAGAAAGATGTGGTTTCTACCCTTATGGGAATGAAGCATAATTTTATGCAAGTATGATAATAACTAGTCTTTGAAAAGTAATTTTTTATTAATTTTGAATTTCTTACCAGAACTAAGTAGGCGAGAATAAGACACCCGGTCCTCAGAGGAATGCAGCAAAATAAACACTTTTCCGTAACGAACTGTGGCTTTATCTCAAACATGTTTGCTTGTTTATTGCAAGACTCGCTATAAAAACATTAATTAGTTAAAAAACAACGACACCTTAAACTTTAGGAATTTGTTACGTCATTTTAAACAAAATTTTTATCCTTATCGCAGCAATACCGATAAAAAATCGTACAAGTGCGAATAGTCAGATTTACAGAGAGAAAATACCTTAAAACTAATGTGCAATTGGCGGTCTTATCGGTTATCGCTATTGAGCGATCTCTTCCAAACAACAAATTATATTTAAGAGGAAAAGTGTTTAATTTGGAGTCGGTTCGGGTGTACGTGCACTGAAAATAAACATATAATCATAATAATCATAATTTAATCATAATAATCATAATTTAATTTTTAATTTATTTGTTTATTTGAAAATTTGTAAGCAAGTTTGAAGAATGATTTATTTTCCTTGTTTAAGGCTTGAAAATGACCTCGCAGAGAGTGTCGAAACGTCGCCAAATCAAAAATTAAATAAATATCACCTCTATGAGTGTTTTGATATTTAATAAAATTAGATAAATCGAAATACATTTTCGTTCCGATTGGTCAAAATACCTAAATGGTTTCTGATACTTTGAAAATAGTATCGCGGAACGCTTGGGTAATCCTTCATATATAATAACTGAAAATAAAGGAAGATTCTTATTATCTAATATAAAAATATACTTCCATGAAATAGTTATAACCTACATAAGAATATAATTATGCATACATATATACATACATAGGTAGTTACTTATAATAAAACTGTAACAAATCTTGGAGGGCACTATTTGGTTGAAATCCCGGAATAACATAAGAAATTGAGAGCAGACACGGTTTAAGCCAAGATTCTGAAATCAGAATCGCATAGATGTTATCAAAAGATGAGAGCATATCTGGTTAATGAGCAGGAAACTGTGGGTGGTAATATGAACAATATTAATTTTTTTTATTATTCCTGAGTTGTAACAAGTACTAAGATTATTAGATAGAGAAGAAAGGTTGTGAAAACTTGTATCACTAGGTAGGTATACGTCAGAGGATGAAAGTGAAAGTACGTATTATACTTAGTAATTAGTAAATAAAAAGTAGGATCTGTAACGTTTGTTCACATTAATTGTTCCCTTACCTGCCAGTTGTACATAAAAATTATGAATTATGCCAACTTACAAACCGTAACAAAAACAGAAAGATAATTAAAACAAAAATCAATAGATAATTCCAAATATATACGCACAAAATGAAATGATAAAGAGATAAATTCCGGCCATAAACGAGGCTAAAATATAAATTCCTCTGAGACAGAATGCTTGTGTCAACAACAATCTATGCTCTGACTGTGTTACTAGGATACTTCAGATGTCAGTTTTAGTTGCCTGATGACGTTGACAATGACAAGTGTCAGTACTACATAGATACAAATAGGGATATGATCATATATGACGTTAGCAATTCATTTTTATATGATTTTTATCTCTAAAATTGTTAAAAAAATATTATTTAATCGGTATTTATTTGATGTAATATTGCTTAGTTTCTATGGATAAAACCTTTATCGATTATGGTCTATACAATATTTCAAATTTACTTAATAATATTGTTTGATAGATATAGAATTAAAATAAAATAAATACCTACGACAATCAACCATTCGATACAAGTTAATAAACCATCAAACCAATCCAACCGCAAAAACGATTTGGTGAAGTAACTAATTGAAAAAGTTACAACAGATATAAAAATGTTAAAGTCGGAGCTTATTGCCTTATTTTAAAAAACTTAGCGGAATAATTTACAAACGTACTATGTTTTAAACGTACTATTCCTACTAGTTATTCCTACAATTTTTGAAAGTTCCCCTCGATTTCTCCAAGATCCCATCATCAGATCCTCACGTGATAAATAACACCTCGATGTTATTTTGTTACCCTTTTGAATAAAAATAATTTTTCAAATCGGTCCAGCCGTCTTGGAGTAATCGCGTAATATAGATACATACAAAAAAAACATACAGTGGAATTGAGATCCTCCGCCTTTTTTGAAGTTGGTTAAAAATAAAATTGGCTGGCCGGCCATAATATTGGCTGTACTATACTAAAGCCAAACTCAATTGAGAATGCTTGTCAACAAACAAATTTAAAAAGAAGGTAGAAAATGCAACACATTTTATGCCTAATAAATTTAAAATTATGTTTTGTTTTTTTAAAAAATCTTATTTAAAAGATATTGAATATATTAATTAGTTTTAAGCTAACTAACCTAATTTATTGTCATGAATTCGTCATTAATTAGTTAATTATAAAAATTAGGTGTAAAATGACTAGTGATTTCTACCTTCATTTTTAATTTGTTTGTTAACAAACATTCTCAATCGAGTTTGGCTTTAGTATAAGTAGGCTATGACAATGAAAACTTTAGTTCTAATAATATTTCGAATCCAAATAATTCGAAATATTATTTTTAATCGAATTCCAACTTGCCAGGCCCCCGTGGCAGTCTTTTAAGAGCCCTATCTTCTAAACGATTTACTACCACTAAGGAGTCGATATCCCTCAAGTGCGTATACCTCGGTTTAATTCCTCATTACCTCATACGTACTCTGAAGATATGAAATGTCCTTAAAACTTTTGTTTTTTTCTTCGACTTTCATCTTCATATGGATATTTTAAAGACAAGGGTGTATAGAAACCTCCTAAGCAAAAGAAAGAAAGCTCTGAATACTCTTTTCAATCCAATGATTACCATAAATAACAAAATAAAATAAACAACAAATTCATAAAGATCATATTTTATTATTTCATGTTAGTTGAAAATTTACAAAACAAAATAAACTTAACTTGTAAGTAAAAGGTTTCGTAATTATACTCATAGTATGTGTAGACTGTAGACTAAGGAGGCCTGGATGCATGCGGTAGTTGGAAGTCCTTACAAGAGGCTTCGGTCCAGGTAAGTGATCAAGTTTAAGTAGGGCGTACGTTAAGGCTGTTGTCCTTCATTTTTGGGCAAATTTTGAATGCTCTCCATCATCTTCAAGTAATGACTCCGTAGCACAAGGATATAATACACGTTGAACACTGAAAATTGATATTGTATTAATTATTATTTGGTCGCAGTTGACATCTAAGTGATTAGGTTTCATCAACATGTTGTATCAACGACTTATGACCCAAACATCTCAGCTAAGCAAGTAGTCCCCGTGAGGGGTTGCTAATCCCCCATCGGGCGCGTCCCCGGGTGGTGGATTGGGGAATGCCTCCCAGAAATGGGTGGTACCAGAGAAAGCTATAATACCTGGCGCGAACCAAAATTAGCAACCGGCTGAAGAGCCGTAAAATACTTCTGAAGGTGGTATGTGCGCAGTACCTTCAGTACTGGGCTTGGGCTAATAAGGACGACGTGGATCCGCAAGGGCCAACTCAGAATTAACGGCTGGCGGGCAAAGTGGGATACCACCGATTTCATCCCGGCAGGCGTTCTGCAAACGAAGGGGGGGAGTGGGAAAATATTTTGATGGCGGATTTAAAAAAACAGTATAGACTACCCCAGGAGGGTTCCAACTGCACCGCGGGAGGAGAGTCCCTCACCGACTATATGTCGGTCTGCCCCACGTATTCTGGGGGGGGCAAAATTCGCTCACCAAAATCTACAGTAGGAGAACAAATTGAGGAGATTGAAGACCCTTTTGCAAGAAGAGGAAAACTGCAGAGAACACCACCAGGAAACACAAAACCACAACAAGAAGATAATACGAATATTGTAAATGATGCATCCGAGAATTCTGACAACTACGAAGATGTCTTACCAACCAAAAATGGAAGTAAGGAAGAAGAAAGACGACCAAAGAAACGAAAAAAGGTATCCAGCCCAACTATGGTACAACCAAACGAAATAGAAACCCCTGAAGAGCTCAAGAAAATTAAAGAAAAGGTAGAAGAATTAGCCAAGTTTACAAGAGAAAATAAGAAAGTTCACCAAGAAATCAAGAAATTTGCATTAGACCTCACAAGCCTAGTCAGTCAGACAGTAAACAAATATAAATATGACATGGCAAAATTGTACCAACTACAACGGGACTTTAATATGTATAAGAGTACACAAGAAAAACGCGTCTCGGACTTGGAACTACAAATACAAAACATTAAAGAAAGCTATGAACAAAGATCTGAAGAGTTCAGAAATGTAGGAGAGGAAATGCACGGTAAATATAAAACTTCAGATAGAACATTTAACTTAAACGACAAGGAAATAAAGAATTACGATGATCTAATGACAAAACTTCACTTAAAATGGACCTCGGATAGTTTTAAAAATGTAACTATAGACCATGGAGATATATTCAAAGATGTTTGTAACAATGTTGTCTATTTTTGTGAAGAGAAGACGAAGTCACAATCGAGAATAGGAAGAAGAGTACTCAACAGATATCCGGATGTATTGGAAGGAGAAAGCATCACCTGTGAAGGGGGAAGCTACAATATAATAGAACAATCGGTTACACTTTTAACTACAGACCAAAGCCGCACTAAGACGAACAAGGTAATTGTTGCTTTTTATGATCCCTATAAGCAAGATGGTAGAAGCCAACAAGATATTTATAACCTATGCGAAGAAATTAAACAAGTTGCAAAAAATTACGGTATGACCGAAATTTCCATAATTGCACCGCAAGGTATAGATACAGACACTATGAGAAAAATCCTTGAAACAATATTCAAAAACACTGATATTGCAGTATTCTTGAGAACAAAAAAGAACAAAAAGCAGGGAGACCAAAGCAAACATAGAGATAAGAAGAAAGAAGAAACAATCGTAATAAAAGGGGATACTGAATCTTATGCACATGTGTTAAAGAAATTAAAGATTGGTCTAAAAGAAAGCGACGCATTAGAACAGATTAAAAGTGTTAGGAAAACAAACAAAGGCGATATGGTAGTAAAAGTTAAAGATAAGGTCGGGGAGGTATCCAAGGTCATCAAAGACATAGTACAAGATAAAAAGATAAAAATGTTTACCAAAAACCAAAAAGGCACACTACATATTAGAGACATTGACAGTATTGCGGACATAGAAGAAGTTAAAACGGCAATACAAGAAACAAACATAATTCAGTCAATAGACCAATTAGAAGTCAGATCTTTGAGGCCCATGAAAAATGGAAATCAGATAGCTACAATTGTGCTCCAAGAAAATGATGCAGAAAATATCTTGGAAATGAACAAAATTAGGATAGGTTTAAGTATTTGCAGCGTCCAAAGAAGAATCGATGTTGCAAAATGCTACCGGTGCTGGGCTTACGACCATTTAGCAGCAAAATGCACAGGCGTGGATAGAAGCCAAAAATGTCATCATTGTGCTCAAGATGGACATAAGGCCAATAACTGTACAAACGATGCTTTTTGTCCACTTTGTAATGCCAACGGTCACCCATCGGGTAGCGGATGGTGCAAGTTCTTTAAACTAGCCTTAAATAAAGCGCGGAAGAACAAGAAAGGAAGTGCTTCGGAGAACTATAGCTAACAACATTCAAGATTCTTCAAGTGAATGCAAACCGAAGTATTAGTGCCCATGATATGGCCATGATAGTGGCATCTGAAAAGAAATGTGACTTTATAGCACTTACTGAACCGAACATTGCTAACTGCAAAATTAACAAGAAGGATCAATATATCAGTGAAGACCTAGGTGCCATGATTTTTAATTTCAGCAAGAGACATGATGTTATAAAATACCGCTCGGTGGGCTGTTTTGTCTGTGTGGAGACTAAACACTATTCGATATACAGTATTTATATTAGTCCAAATAAATGCACACCCGAAGGATTCTTAAGCTACCTAGAAATAATTCAATATGACGTCAAAACACTGGTAAATCCTTCTAACAAAGTTATTATAACCGGTGATTTCAATGCAAAGCACGCATGCTGGGGAGGTAATATTACAACAAGGAGAGGTATTGAACTGCTAGAATGGGCACATTCTCTGGATCTAAATATTCTTAATGATGGCGAAGTTCCAACCTGCGTGCGCCCAAATGGAGTGTCATATATTGATATGACAATAGTTAGTGATAATGTGCCCGCGAAGAATACTACATGGTCAGTTTTCGAGGATGAAGTATCGATGAGCGATCATAGAATTGTTATAACTAATATAGAAGATAGAATAGAAGATAAGCCTAAATATATCTTCGGAAAGACTGACATGGTCACTTTTTATGCAACTTTTGAAAGCATAATAAAAGGGAAGGATGTAAACTACAAAGAATGTGACTATGCAATTAATACAGCCTTCAGGGAGAGCACACCGCTCATTAGATGCGGCGTCGACTATAAGCTACCCTACTGGTGGACCGAAGCAATACAGGGAAAAATAAAGGATGTCAGAATGAGAAGAAGAAAGTTCCAGAAATGCAAGGATGTAGAAAAAAGGGAAAACCTAAAAAATGACTATAAGATCCATAAAAGGCAATTAAAGATAACAATAATCTATACAAAGGCACAGATGTGGGACAATCTCTGTGATAATCTTGAAGAAGACGTTTTTGGTGGAGCTTACAAAATAGTAAAGAATCAACTGCAGCTACCCAATCCAAAACGAACTCTCCTTCTTGAGGAGAAGATGAACGTCTTTAATGATCTTTTTACAGTATCACAAGGTGAGAGGTTGAAAAGAGAAGAATTAGACCCAGAGAAAGATGACCTGAATGAGCTTAGTTTTTCCGAGGAGGATATAAGGAAAGCTGCTGGTAAAATTAAAACAGGGAAAGCCCCTGGTCCTGATTCTGTTCCGCCTGAAGTAATACGACAAGTGGTATTGAAATATTCCACTTATTTTACTACATTATTCAACGGGCTTCTTGAAGGCGGTAGGTTCCCGGAGGGCTGGAAGCTTGCTAAGCTTATCCTTATTGACAAGCCAAAAAAGAATCCCAAGGAACCCACTAAGTATCGACCAATCTGTCTGATCAATATTCTAGCCAAGGTATATGAGACCCTCCTAAATGATAGGCTGACAAGAGAGATTGACAGAAATGGGGGCCTACATAATAATCAGTTTGGTTTCAGAAAGGGCAGAACTACTGTTGATGCTATTAAGGAAGTATTAAAATCTGCAAAAGTTGCTAAAGAAGAAAAACTGTGGAATGGTTTAATACTGATAGACGTGCGAAACGCGTTTAATAGGGCATCTTGGGTAAAAATTATCAATAAATTGAAAATAAAAAAAGTCAGTAAATACATCTTGAATAGCATAATTGACTATCTTGAGCACAGAGCTATTCAAGTTAGTAAGGGAGTCAAAGTTGAAATTCAAGGTGGTGTCCCTCAAGGGTCCGTCCTTGGACCAACTCTCTGGAATGTTTTATATGATGACATCATGTCGATAGAAGTGCCAGTAGGAGTCAAGCTGATATGCTATGCTGATGATCTAGCAGTATCAGTGACGGCTAAAGACTGCGAAGACCTAGTTAGGAAAGGCAATGAGACCCTTTTTCATATAATGCTGTGGATGGAGCATAATAAACTAGAAATCGCTCCGGAAAAAACTGTAGCTATTATATTTAATAGGAGGCTCTGTTCAGATTATGCCTTCACTTGCGGGAACATATCGGTGACACCAACCTCTACGGTGACCTATCTAGGTGTGACACTAGATTCGCGCTTGAACTTTGGCAAACATATTAATGCGGCTTGTAAAAAAGCTCAAAAAACTATAAATGCACTCAGCACTTTGCTACCTAATACGCGAGGGCCGAGCTCCCGAAAACGTAGAACACTAGCTCTGGCAATGCAATCGGTAGTAATGTATGCTGCGCCAATATGGGTCTCAGCTATGAACAAAGAGGTCTATAAGAAAATGGTTCTGTGTGCGCAGAGAACAATGGCCTTAAGAACATGTTGCGCATACAGAACTGTATCCACCGATGCTGCTCTTGTTCTGGCCAGTCTCATTCCGGCTCATCTGCTAGCGCGGGAAAGAGGAACTACATATGAGCTTAAAACGCCAGGGGCAAAAACCTTGGCTAAAGAGAAAACTATGGAGGCCTGGCAACTTGAATGGGACCAATCCGTGAGTGGGCGATGGACATATAATCTCATTAAAAATATAAAAAACTGGGTAGAAAGGAAACATGGTAACATCACGTTTCGAATGACCCAGTGTTTTACAGGACATGGAGTGTTTATGCAGTACACAACGCGCATCAAAAAAAGGGATTGTTCCAGCTGTATGTACTGTATAGACCCCAATGACAATGCCGAACACACTGTATTTCACTGTCCTCGGTTCAGCAACGAAAGAGAAAAAGTAAAGACGGAGCTAGGACAGGAACTGAGAGTTGAAAGCCTAGTACAGAATGTAGAATCAAGCGATAAATGGGAGCTGATTGCTCTTAGAAAATATAATCAGGATCAAGGAGAATGATGAAAGACAGTTGGTGGTAGGCCGAAGGGCAGGTACACCAACGTTTTGAAGGTAGGTGGGGTTTTTAGCCGGTAGGAGTCCGGCACTACCCAGGAAGGGTGTCCATGAGGATTTTCCCCCCTACGAAAAAAAAAAAAAAAAAAAAAAAAAAAGTAGTCCATCCGGCCGAAAAGTAATTTGATAATTTGTAACAAAATTTAAACCAATCTACCGACTGTATACTTACCTACCTACTGTGATTATGTGGGTGCCATCTCCTGTGTCATGTGAGTGGCATAGGTTAATTTGTATCCTAATATTCAAACAGGAATGGGAAAAACCGTGGACGTCCTAGTTAAACTATAAGTTGTAGAACTTACTTAAGTACAACAAGGTCACTGCAATCCCCAATAAATGCCCCGCCGTAGACAAAAATAGTGTTACGATCCGCTTAAGCACTGTCAATGCGGTGATTACCACCATGAAGATGAGGAATATTTTGACAAAATGGGGTTTCTCCTGAAATCATAATTAACACGTTTTTTTAACCACTACAAGTTAGCCCTTGACTGCAATTATACTTAGTCGTAAGTGATGATGCAATCTAGGATTAAAGTGGGCAAACTTTTAGGAGTAAGAAAAATGTACTCCCCTTTTACTATATGACATCGTACAGAAACGCAAAATCGCTTGGCGGTACTTTTAGAAACCAGATAGAACCGATTAACCTAAAACCAATTAAGAAAATTACAAATGGCTCCGCCGAGAATCTAACACAGGATTATGTATATACCGCGCATATTACTGTGCCACTGAGGCCGTCACAAACTATACCTTATTCACAGTGATAGGCAGCTCTCAAGAACCACTAGTAGAGTTTCATTCGCACTGGTACTGGAATGTATAAATGACTTGAATAGTCTCGGATCAATAAACTCAATCAGACTCATATGGGTACCTGGACATGTAGTTATACCTGAAACCATGTGCCGCGATTGCAACATGTGTGATAAACATGGCGCTGACATCACATGCTGGGAAGATTATGACGGCAGAATGGGACAAAGTAGGAGGTCTAAGACACTCAAAAAGTTTATAAAGGCTTTTCTAGAGGAGGTAAATCAATTGAGCAGAAACAAGTGAAGGTATGCCATAGCCATAGCAGCGTACACAGGTCATTATGTCCTATGCTTTGGAAAATGCGCCTTTCTGAGGATCCTATCTACAATGAAGACACAAATTCCATGGAACACATTATGTGTGAATGTGACGGATTGGCTAGCAAGCTATGGATTGTTGTGCCTCGTACCTAAAAGCAACCATGCAACGGCGGGGCGAGTACAAAAGATTAAAAAGGGTCGAAGTGCATCCGCTATGGCGGGCCTCACCATACCAATAATAATAATCATATAATTCCTCAGTTCAACATTACCTTATGCAGTCCAATTGGAAGGACTATGTTAAATGGCACAACACATGTGCTCAAAACTAAGTCTATAAATCCAATAATTGAAAATGTCAGGATTAATTGTTTATACATTTCTGGCACTATGTCCATCATCATAAATGTATGATAAAATGTCACTGCTGCAAAATATATATTTACGATGCTGCAAATCTGAAAATAACATGTAATAATTAAAAATTATTAAATCCCAAAAGTAATTCATACGTGAAGCTATAAGCCTTTCAGTAGCTAGAGCCCAAAAAGGGTTGACGACGAATAAAAGACAAACTAACTTCGTTAAAGCAGGCTCAAGTATGCTCCTGATTGGACTATATTAATGGACACGTATGAAAAGCACTATAAAATCCCGGAAGACTTAGCTATTACGACATCTAGACCGGATATATTTCTTTTTTCCAAACAAATCAAACGTATAGTACTTGTTGAGCTTACAGTGCCGTGGGAAACAAACATCCCTAAAGACCATGTATTCAAAGTGAATAAATACTATGACCTTACTAATGAACTAACCAAAAATGGCTATGTGGTTAGTTTATACGCGGTAGAAGTGGGTGCGAGGGGTATACCAGTGAAGTCTCTCTACAACCTGCTAAAAGACCTTGGCCTTACTAGAAGTGCAGTAAGCTCCATATTGGAACGAGTGTCCAAGGCTGCTCTAGTAGGGTCCTTCCGAATTTGGCTAGGCAGGGAGAATAACTTGAACAGAGGAGGTGAGTGTTGACGCGCGTGACTAAGGGTACCCTTAAACCTACACCCGAGTCACAAGTCTCGGGCTCTGTTCGGAGTTTTTCTCTCAGCCACGCGATGGACCCGGCACCCGCACGATGAATCCATGGAATGCTAAGATATTCGTCTCGCAATATTATAGCCAAACTCGATGTGACATGTTTATCAACAATGTAATTAAAAATCATGGTATAAATCACCAATAATTATTTTTCACCTTATAATTTTAATTAACTCATTCATAACAAATTAATGACAGTAAATTAGATTAATTAGCTTGGAACCATTAAATATATCTGATATTTTTTGAATATCATTTAAAACAAACTACACAACTTTTAATTTATTAGATAGGCCAGTAACAGTATTATCAACTTTGGGAAAATTGATTATTATAGAAAAACAATTTGCGTACCAACTAGCTACAGTTCAACATGGATTTAGAGCTGGTCGCTCAACTTGTACGAATTTGCTGTTATCTGGACTTTTGTAACAGGGGCTGTTGTTGGTAGTTCGCAGGTAGGTGCAACTTATTTTGATTTTCAAAAAGCGTTTGATGCAGTTGATAATCACGTACTTCTGAGTAAGTTTGCTTCTGTTAGATTTACACCACCACTATCTAAGTTCTTCTCCAGCTATCTTAGAAACCGGAGGCAATTCGTGCAGTATGTGGCACATTGTTCAAAATCATATTTTACATATTCTGGTGTGAGTCAAGGAAGCAACCTAGGACCTTTGAACTTTTTAGTCTACCTAAAGTCCGTTTTAGATGTTTATTGTTCACAGAATTTCGTTTTTTTGTTTGGTATATACCTACTACAAAAATAAGGCTACCTAGTTTAAATAAACGAATTTTTGAATTTTAATATTCTTTATCAAAGTCCAAACTTTCATCATTACCATGACCCATTTTTAATGACCAAAAATTCTCTTATTGTAAAGGTTTAAAGCTAACTATTATATTTAGGTATAATTCTTTTAAGTATCAGATTTTCATAAACACTAACTCATAGTTTGGAATAATATGCAAAAATAACCAAACGGAAGTGACTATTTCATCCTGTTATGATAAGATATGTAGAGTTAGGTACCGAACAAGAAATCCATTTTTAAAACACAGCTGGGAGACAATATTACATACATACATACATAACATCACGCCTTGTTCCCATAGGGGTAGGCAGAGACCACATCCCTCCATTTGCCACGGTCCTTGCATACTTCCTTAGCTTTTTCCACTCTCATTAATCCTTTCATACAAGTTCGTCAGTTTAGGGTACTCTTGACCTGGCCATTATTTAAAATGTCCTGAATTTGGTCCAGGAACATTCGCCTAGGCCTTCCCCTTCCAACATTTCCATTCACCCTCGCCTTGTAAATCTCTTTTGTTAATCTTCTTTCATCCATTCTCTCTACATTTCTAAATCATCTAAGCATCCCTTTCTCAATTTTAGTCACTGCATCTTCTTTTACACCACACTTTTCTCTTATCATACTATTTTTAACTCTGTCACACAGTTTTAAACCACACATACTCCTCAATGCTCTCATATCTACCGCATTTATTTTACTTTTGTGCTTCTTCTGCCATACCCAACTTTCACTACCATACATAAGTGTGGGCACCAACACACCTCTATGCACAGTCAGTCTTGCCTTTTGGGACACTTTCTGGCTGTTCATAAATGCATACAGAGCACCATTCACCATCTTCCCAGCATTTACTCTTCTTTCAATATAACTCTCACACGTTCCATCTTTCGTAAATTTACTACCCAGGTATACAAACTCTTTTACTTCTTCCACATTTTACACAATATTTTCTCCAGAATATAATAAAAAAATAAATAAAACTTTAAGCGGATAAAGATCTGGTTATGCGTGTAAGCTAATGACTACACTGAAAAGTTTCTGAAAGTTCCATCCTAATAATGTATGGTTAATAAAAATTGTGCTAATTAGTATGGTAGGTGCTGTCCCATAACTACATATTATTTTTTTCTAGTTTTGGGACAGATATTATCACTAATATAAAAAAGAAGAAAGAGAGTGATTAATGACAGTAGAAATATCTAAGGAAGTATGCAAGGACCGAAGCAAGTGGAACAAGAAGGATGTTGTTTCTACAGCAGGGATTCCATCTACCTTTATGGGAACCAGTCATGATTTTATCTTATTGACTAGTCTTACCAGAACTAAGTAGGCGAGAATAAGGCACCCGGTCCTCAGAGGGATGCAGCAAAATAAACACTTTTCCATAACGAACCGTGGCTTTTTCTCAGCCATGTTTGTTTGTTTATTAGAAGACTCGCTATAATAAAATAATTACTTGAAAATTTACAAGACCTTAAACTTTCGAATTCGTTATCTAATATTATAAAGAGGTAAAGTTTGTATGTTTGTAAGTTTGTAAATAAAGTTCTGTCGGGGCTAATCTTCGGAACTATTTCGATTTAAAAAATTCGTTCACCAGTAGAATGCTACGTTATCGGAGAGTGTGATTGGCTATATTTTATATTTGTATTGTATACGGAAAACTATAAAAAATTAAATTGAGAGGGGGAGCGGGGAATGAGCACTCTTTGTATGAAAATCTGTCTTTTAAATTAGAAGGGTACCTAAGAGCTTTTCACGGAGACGAAGTCGCGGGCGACTGCTATAAAGTGAGCCATAGAATTAGCAATACAGGTAAAAAACGGACAAGTGTAAGTCAGTCTCGCCAACCGAGGATTAAGTAGAAAGGAAGTAAAGGTTTCACAGTATTGCTATCACAGTAAGAAACATTTAGAGAAATCAAAGTATATTTGTAAAAACCAATTTCTTGGTAATATTCAGAACTTTCAAACTTCGATATCAACGGAATGGAAAGGAAAGATGATTGCCTCGTTGGTCTAGTGGCCACTAGTGGCAATAATAATAAATTCTAACACGTATTCGGGACGTTGGAGGCGTCGGAGAACACGTTAAGCCGTCGGTCCCGATCTATTATAAATTGCCATTATCACCCTAAGCCCGCCAACCCGCATTGGTGCAGCGTGATCAGACTATGCTCCATATTCCTTCTCCTATAAGGAGGGAGGCCTGGCCCTGTAGTGGGCTATAAATGTTGAGTTGATATCGATAAACTTGGTCCAGACGAAGACGAACACAGATGAGTATATAAGTTATACAATCCCAGATTGCCTACAGTTAGAATTGTATCATTCACTTTGAATTTAATTTTCACTTATTAAATAATTTATCTATATATATAAAACTCTTCCGTTACTGAGTGATGTACTGACTGACAGACAACGCACAGCCGAAACTACTGGCCGTAGAGAGCTGAAATTTGGCACGTATGTTTGTTAGGGGGCGTAGGCAACCACTAAGAGAGGATATCTCGAAATTCCTCCCCTAGGGGGAGAAAATGGGGGTAAATTGAAAATTTTAATTTCTTAATGGATTCACTTGAAACTTTGTATGTAGGTTCCACCAGTTACGTAAGTGACCACTGAAAGATAATTATTGGAAATTTTTCTCCCCTAAGGGGAGAAAAGGGGGTGAAGATTTTAATTTCTTGATGGATTCACTTGAAACTTTGTATGTAGGTTCCACCAGTGGAGCAAGTGAGCACTGAGCGAGGCATTTTGGAAATTTTCGCCCTAGGGGGAGAAAAGGGGGGTAAACTGAAAATTTTAATTACTTAATGGATTCACTTGAAACTTTGTATGTAGGTTCCACCAGTGAAGCAAGTGAGCATTGAGTGAGGATTTTTCGAAATTCCCTCCCTAGGGGGAAAAAATGGAGGTAAATTAAAAAAATTTAATTTCTTAATGGATTCACTTGAAACTTTGTATGTAGGTTCTACCAGTTACGCAAGTGACCACCGAAAGAATATTTTAGGAAATTTTTCCCCCTAAGGGGAGAAAAGAGGGTGAAGATTTTAATTTCTTGATGGATTCACTTGAAACTTTGTATGTAGGTTCCACCAGTGAATCAAGAGAGCATTGAGCGAGGAATTTTGGAAATTTTCCCCCTAGGGGGAGAAAAGGGGGGTAAACTGAAAATTTTAATTTCTTAATGGATTTACTTGAAACTTTGTATGTAGGTTCCACCAGTCAAGCAAGTGACCACTGAGAGAAGATTTTTGAAAAATT
The DNA here is from genome assembly GCA_034621355.1 of Mycalesis mineus. Taxonomy (NCBI): domain Eukaryota; kingdom Metazoa; phylum Arthropoda; class Insecta; order Lepidoptera; family Nymphalidae; genus Mycalesis; species Mycalesis mineus. Next base: position 10,640 of record JAXAVZ010000266.1, on the reverse strand, counting down.
TCCTCCCTAGGGGGAGAAAAGGGGGGTGAAAATTTTAATTTCTTGATGGATTCACTTGAAACTTTGTGTGTGTGTTCCACCAGTGAAGCAAGTGAGCACTGAGACAGGATTTTAATCCACCTATTTTAGCGAGTGACCTGCGGTGGCGTTATGGCTGCCCTGCTATCAGGGAATTGTTCTGAATTACGTCCTGCGCCAAACAATTATACCTATTTCAATTTCAATGTAGAATCAGCAAATCCCCAAATTTTTGGTCGCGCCAGTCTCTTGTCTTGAGCCACAGATTTGCTCTCGCTCTCTTTCGTACCCTGCGCTAGAGCTCAACGATGCCCCGTACCTACCTGAATTTTTATGGGAAATCCGTTAATGCACCGATTTTAGCAGGCGACCTACGGTTTTGGATTACGTTCTGCGCTCGACAACTATAATGCTCCCATGCCTATTTCAATTTCAATGTAGAATCAGCAAATCCACAAATGTTCGCGCGTGACTTTCGGTCGCGCCAGCCTTCTATCTCGAGCCACAGGTTTGCTCTCGCTCTCTTTCGTACCCAGCCTTACACCAGAGTTCTATGATGCCCCGTGCCTAACTGATTTTTTATGTGAAATCCGTTAATCTACCGATTTTAGCACGCGACCCATGGTCGCGTTGAAGTCGCTCTACCATCAGGAAATTGTTCTGAATAACGTCCTACGCTAGACAACTCTGATGCCCTCATGCCTCTTTCAATTTTAATGTAGAATCAGCAAATCCTCGAATGGTCGCCAGCCTCCTGTCTTGAGCCACAGGTTTGCTCTCGCTCTCTTTTATACCCTGCCTTGCACCAGAGCTCTACGATGCCCCATGCCTTACTAATTTTTATGTGAAATCCGTTAATCCGCCGATTTTCGCACGCGACCTACGGTCACGTTAAAGCTGCTCTGCCATCAGGAAATTGTCCTGGATTACGTCATGCGCCAGACAACTATGATGCCCCCATGCCTCTTTAAATTTTAATGTAGAATCAGCAAATCCCCGAATGGTCGCGCCAGCCTTCTGTCTCGAGCCACAAGTTTTTTTTCGCCTTCTTTCGTACCCTGCCATGCACCAGAGCTCAACAATGCCCCGTACCTACCTGAATTTTTATGGGAAATCCGTTAATGCACCGATTTTAGCAGGCGACCTACGGTCGCGTTAAAGCCGCTCTACCATCAGGGAATTGTTCTGAATTACGTCCTACGCTAGACAACTCTGATGCCCCCATGCCTCTTTCAATTTTAATGTAGAATCAGCAAATCCCCAAATGGTCGCCAGTCTCCTGTCTTGAGCCACAGGTTTGCTCTCGCTCTCTTTTGTACCCTGCCTTGCACCAGAGCTCTACGATGCCCCGTGCCTAACTCATTTTTATGTGAAATCCATTAATCCACCGATTTTGGCACGTGACCTACGGTCGCGTTAAAGCCGCTCTGCCATCAGGAAATTGTCCTGGATTAAGCCCTGCGCCAGACAACGATGATGCCCCCATGCCTCTATCAATTTTAATGTAGAATCTGTAAATCCCCGAATTGTCGCAGGCATCCAGCCGCGGGATTTTGGCCGCGGTTTTGGTTAAGTAAATTATTTAATAATCACAAGGATATTATAGAGATAAGATTTGCCTTTTACAGTGAGTTAATTAGTTTCGGAGATATTACAAATTTTTTAAAAAATATAACACTGCCGCTATATCGTCCAAATTATATTGACCTCCTCCGTGTTATGTTATACATACTGAATAGGGGTCAACATTTTGGTACTGATATTCTTTGAGAATTCAATCTTTGATCTTTTCTTTCAATTTATTTGGCATGGCAGACCATATTTAAATAATACACGAAAAAGTTTGTTCGTTTGTTTAAACGGGCTAATCTCTATACCTGCATGTCGGATTGTAAATTATTTTGTTTATTATGAAAGCTAGACTCAAAAGTGAAATAGACTATTTAATACAAGCTATACACATCAGTTTGCCATAAATATATATTGTTGATGTTAATGTACTGTAATATCGTACAATGTTTAACAAAAATGTAAATCTTTAGTAGGTACACGGGACGGGATGGAGAATATTGCTTCACGGGAAACTATAAAAAAAAAATTGAGAGGGGTAGCGGAGAAAGAGCACACTTTATATGAAAGTGTATTTAAAATTAAAAGGGTACCTAAGAGGTTTTCAAGCGGACGAAGTCGCGGGCGACTGCTAGTTGCTTAATATAATTATTGCGATTTATATTATTATTATTACGAACCTTGTGACCTTGTTTATATCTTGTTTCAAGTCAACCATTTTGCACAAAATTATTTTTGAAATGTTTCCAAGTGAGAATCTAAATTGATAATAAATATTATTAAAACCCGCAAAGCGTAAATCAGACTCGTGAACCAAGGGCTCCGTACACAAAAAATACACAAGTAGCTTTCAAATTATATTCAAAATAATTATTTTATATCAATCAGCATTTCTACTTCCATTTTGTATATTCAATAAAAACCTGAAACCATAACACAAAGCTATTGCTACTACAAGGTTAAATTATAAATTAAACTTTAAAAATAAATCAGTAAACTTGTTATTTACCTTTTTCGTGGCGGCCATCTTGGGTTTGAAGTTTTTCATAGTGTGTAGTTTTCCACTCGTCAAGCTCATTTGATTCCCATATTGAAGAGGGAATAGTAAAATAATTTTAAAATAATATTAATTTTGTAATAATAGTAATTTTTAATTAATTTGACCACTGGTTGCTTGGGCCCGCAAAGGCTACGCAAATGGAGAAGACTATAACATTGTTAAAAATTAAAAAAAATGTAAATAAAGATAAATGAGAGATTAGTAATTTTGGATCGATTTTCATCGAACATTGCTATAAACCGCCACAAGGTAACTGGCTTTCAATATCTATTTCTTTCTGACTTTCAATAGTTGGTTAGATATCACCCTGCCGACAAATACCCCACGATGGACCTGGCATTGTCATAGTATCAAAAGTTAATCCTGGAGTACGCGCATCTCTCCGACAAATGTCATTATCTAGGCGCGTGGGAAGCATTTTGCCGCTACTTTTCATTGACGATTATAAGTAGCAATACAGCAATATATTTAACGTTTTTAAAGACATTTTTATCGTTAACATTATCCTAAATAATATTCGTAATGTTTGAAAAAAAATTATATTTTGTACATCATCTTCTTACCACATTTATATCTCATTTAGCAGTCGCCCGCGACTTCGTCCGCGTTAAAATTCCTTTGGTACCTTTCTTATTCTAAGAGCAGCCTTTCATATAAAGTGTGCTCGTTCTCCTTTCAATTTAATTTTTTTTGTACTCTCCCGACAATCAATGTGTTGGCCCGACCGCGTCATATAGCCTGCGAAGGTCAATATTTGTATAAACTTTTCATTATCTCCTAAAGTACGCGTCCTAATAACTTTTTAAGTAATATTTTTGTAATATGCCGTCTTTTTCTCAGCAATGCGTGGAGGTATTTAGCTGAATTCATTCATTCTAAACCGCAGTCGGGAAGTTGGTGATGTTACGCCCCCGTGTCTCGGAGAGCACGTTAAGCCGTCGGTCCCGGTCACTTTCATCAATAACTGTTGGTAAAAGTAGGTAGCACGTAAAATAAAAGACGTTTGCACTGCTGGACGGTGTGATTTATTAATGTATAGGTAAAATATACTGAACAAGTGAACAGAGAATGAATGATTAACTGAACTACGAGTATTTGAATGTACGAAACTGACTGATTGGAACGAATATATCCACAGACAACAAAACGTCGTCACAGACTATTAAACTATTCCATAGACTTGGATTTTTGAAGTGAAACTTCTTTATCGGGGTTGGAAAAAAATTTAGTGTAACATTTTTTCGTTACACGTCACATTTTTCCGTTACGCGCCATCTTTGACTTATGGAAGTGACGTGATAAATATATATATATATATTATATTGAAGTGATCAGCAAAATCAAAGGGTTTATTTTAATTCCAATTCCAGTGAATTTCTAAAAAAAGTAAGTAACTACGACATCAATGGTAGTAATAATTCTATTACAATTAATGAAATTCAATAATAATCTTTGTAGTCATAAGCTAAAATTAATTAATTGTAGAATTTGTATTTATGTCTATGATAATAAAAGCCTTTTATTAAACTTTATCTAATTTAACTTTATTTAACCAATTTCTGTAAAGTTGCATATAGTAAATTATTTTTTGAAAAATAACGTCATAAAAAATGTGACGCGTAACGAAAAAATGTTACACTAAATTTTTTTCCAACCCCGATAAAGAAGTTTCACTTCAAAAAGTTTCACTTTTTACGAGTGTACGCTAGTACACGCACACATTTTTTTATTTCTTTAACAACAACTGATAGTAATTGTTAATAAAAGAAACATTATCACCCTAAGCCCGCCAATTGGAGCAGCGCGGTAGACCTACGCTTCATATCCCCTCTCCTATAAGGAAGTAGGCCTGACCCTGTAGTAGGCCAGTTATAGACTGATAAAGATTTTGATGATGAAACCTTTGAACGGTTACATAATCAAATATACCTACAGGTTTGTACGAACCCTCCCTAACATTAACGATTACTCTGGAACACGTTTTTAACCGACGAAAAAAAACGGAGGAGGTTCTCAATTCGACACGTATATTTGTTTTTTTTTTTTTATGTATGACCACGCATAACTTTTTACAGTGTTGTCCGATTTTGATAATTCTTTTTTATTAGAAAGGGCATACATCCAAGGTGGTCCCATTGTCCTCATGTTAGGATCTGCTGATGATATCCTGGGGAAATTGAAGGAACTCTTCAAATTTTGGAGGCACGCTTACAGCGATTTCGGTTTTTGACTCGGTATCGGTAGTTTTTTGGCTACTAGTGCCATATAATATACTATGACAGTATAGTACGAGTACGGTACGTGGCGATAAATCACTAAAAAGTAAGAAATAAAATTTTTTAACAAAAAATGGAACCGACTCAAAACGCACTAAAAAGTAAAAAATAACTGTGTCATTTAGTTGCTTTAATTTACTTAAACATATCTAGGAGTCGGTGCCAGCCAAGGTTTCTACTTTCAAGGACGTTACCTAGAACCCACAAACTGCTTTACTACGTAAAATAAATATTCCTTAAACTTGGCTGGCACCGACTTCATAGATATGCTTAAGTGAATTAAAGCAACTAAATGACACAGTTATTTTTTACTTTTTAGTGCGTTTTGAGTCGGTTCCATTTTTTGTTAAAAAATTTTATATAACGACCTACTCGTATTTCAGAAAAATCTATATTTACGGCAAGTTGATGGGTATAGCCTGATATTAAATAGTCTATGTCACTCTTCAGTTTAGCTTTCATAATACACAAAAGTAATTTTTACAATCCGACACGTAGATCCAGAGAACAACCCGTTTAAACAAACAATCTAACACTTTGCTTTACATTATTAGTGATAACAAATGTATTAATTTCGACCAAATTTGATTACCATAAAAAACGGTTCTAGTGAGTTAATCTTAAAAGATAGACATATGCTGTCGTGGACATTTTTTTTAGATCGTTTCAAGAGGAATAATTCTTTCATACATATATTTTTGGTATCTTGAACCATTTTCGCAGCGCACGCAACGGAAGCCCTCAAGGATGAATAGTTTTCCCCGTTTTTTTCACATTTTCCATTATTTCTTCGCTCCTAATAGTTGCAGCGTGATGTTATACCTATAGCCTTAAGCCTTCCTCGATAAATGGTCTATTCAACAAAAAATTTTCAATTTAAACCAGTAGTTCCTGAGATTAGCGCGTTCAAACAAACAAACTCTTCAGCTTTATAATATTAGTATAGATTGAAGAATATGCTTGCAAATAAGTACCTACTTTGTCTCTCATAGAATTTTGTTTGGGAAAAGTTTCTTGGCCAAATAAAATAACACACGAGTTCGGAATAAGACTGTTTTAATAACAAAATACCGCTGCTTAGAATTAGAGAACTGAATAGAGAAAAATAAGGATCACTAGAAGGAAACAAACAATACTTTGCTACCTTCGGGCAAAGACACAAGTAGATCTATCAAAACTACGTTTGTCTCCGCCTACCAACCGTTCAAATCCTCCACGTTAAAGCTTACCCAACGTGGGCCCACAACTGTCTTATCTTATTTCTTCCGTGAAACTAATACTACCTGCCGTCTAGCTATAAATCTACTTCTGGTCAGATGACTGTAAATGCTTTAAGCTGTTGAAGCATTAACTGGGCGACCGTCGCTGAACAGCTTGGCGGATTGGTTGGTGCTATTCGCCATCATCTTCAGGTAGTGGCTCCTCAGTACAAGAAGGTAATACACGTTGATCGCTGAAAACAATTTTCCAAGCTTTAGTAAGTTTAGTTTCCCCTACTCAGGTGTCAGTACTGAAATCTCACAGTTAAAGGACATGGCCGGATTCTGCCCCCAAATTGAATAGAATTTACAATATTTATTAATATGTTAAAAAAAAAATAAAGCAATATTTAAGGCAAATATTATATTTCTCTATAATATTCGAGAAATACATATTTTTTGCTGCGGCTGCGCACAACCACGCGACATGCAATGCAAAAGAGTGTACAAGTATCCGATCGTATTTTGACAGATTTGAAAGGTTTTTTTTTATATAGAACAGTCATATGTTATGTAATAATAATGAGCGGGATGAATTAATTCGCTTTGATAAACTAGAATAAATGTTTAGTACCAACTCAATCTCCTTATATACCAATGATCTTAACCCATATAGCCTAACTATTGGACCAGTGAAGTATTATTTGCTTCTAACTATATAACACTTTGGTAAACGACAATAAAATCATTGCTATTTAAAATAATGTTATTGAAGGGTCTCGAAAGTTCTTTGATCACAAAACTTAAATAGCGGTATTCTAATAAAATAATAATTTTTCGGGGCACAGCTCCATACTAATTCCGGCCATGTCCTTTAACCCCTGGGGGCCTGACAGTTGACAACTGCTGTCAGTGTCAGTTACGGGCGTAGTGCCCTCCCGCTCGCGCGCTGTTTTCTATTTCGGTCTGATACGTTACTCTACAAAAAATTAATAAATAATCTTCTTTTAAGCCATATTTTGCCATTCTGTAAAATGTAATGACTTGATTGATATATTTCCTAACTTTTATCTATCAAAATGTTGATATAATCAAAGCTTTATATATTTATTTTACGGGTACAACATTTTGGAACTATGTTGTGCGTTGGATTACGAAAAATAAATGAAAATACAAACAAAGTCTAAAGAACTGGTGTCTATGCTATCTATTTATTGTAAACAACATAACAAAAACAATTGGTATGATCACCATAAAAACACTTGAAACACGATCCACCCGACACTTCGAAATATAAAAACAGCTAGGGATGTGTTCTTTTACTTTTGGTAATTTTATCGACAGTTATCCTTTTTGTAAGGTATTATTATATAATGTAAATAAAAATAAAATGATTCTAATTTTTATTAATTTTTACTTTTAACTACCTAAAGTATTTTCGAAATGTTAGTGTAGAACTCATTTCTCTTGTTATTTAATTTTACATTTTTTTAATACACCGTCATGACGGAGCAGGTCTTCGTCGGCGCTAATCTCAGCCTCATCGTCATAAATGAGGATGTGGATATCGGCCGGCGGGTTTTTGTCCTCTCGCCAGTTTTCTGCCATACTGTAAAATAAATAAATGAAAAGTTATTGTCATCATGTGAGCACACGGATCTTTTGATTTTTTTTTTTGTTAAAAAAACTCTAAACATAAATTTTCAAGTAGCTTGTATTTGCTTTTTATAATTAATTTATACAAAATACAAATATAAATTGAACCAAATTTATCGACATCTTTTACACACGGCGATGTATCGATACATCATTATGTCCTACTTTACAAACAAACGGATTCTTATTGGTTACCGGTAAACCGTCCTTAGCGCTTCACAAATAAAGACCAAAATAGCTCGTTTTACCAATACCAAACGAAACTGTTTTGTTTGGTATTGACAGACCAAAACGGTCGCTTTGAACTCAAGAAACGTCAAATTTTAGTTGCACAATAATAAATAATTTTCTAATATTTTACAATAATATGTTAGTAAATACTTATGTAAACTACTTCCAAGTAAATTTTATACATTTTTAGTAATATTTACTATCATTCACATGCGTAAATAAGTCGTAATTCGGGAAGATACGTATCAGATGTTTTCATGATTTATTTAAAATTTTCGATGTATTTCTTAAAACAAATAACGTGAAAACAATCACTGTATGCAAAATAATGAGTTTTGTAATAAAAATTGTACTTACATTCAATAAATTTGCACAAATCACGAAAAAACACTCTTATAATTTCACTTTCGAGCACTGTCCAATAAGATTAAAAATAAACACAGAATAATACCAATTTCAATGTCAATGTCTTGGAAATTTATCACAGAATATGAAACAATTCTTTTTTTTAAACTAAAACTTAGTTTTTAGCGCCTAATAAAATTAAATCTTCGTTGAGGCCCGCGGCAGCCCGCGGCTACCCGGGTAGCGACGGAGCTATAATGACAGCTGTCATTATTTGCCTGACGGTTGCCAGGGGACCCCTCGGGGCTGTGAAACTTTAAACCGGCATTCGAGGTATATAAACCTCATAAATGTTTTTTATATATTTATTTATTTATTTATTTATGTTTTGTAGTAAAAACTTACCAATATAGAGCAAGGATACTATTATTCCAGTTAGTATGGTATATATGTGAGAGACTGTACTAACGGAAACTATTTCTTGAAGTACAGTCAAGACCGTACACACTATCTGAAAGTTGATGTAGTTTCTAACGTAATGGGGTTTCTCCTGGAATTATATAATAAGAATATATAGTAATTTATAAGCTACGTAACGTAGTTTACGTTGGTCTAATGAGGGGTGCTGGTCTTTGTAACCATAACCTGTTAATAATAACCGAGATAGACCGCTTAACTTTTTTTAAACTCTATGGCTTGAGTGCACCAAGATTTCGGTTATCATAACCAACGGTTAACATAACTTTACTATTTATAATAAACCCGTACGTCGGTTAAGGCCGTATACCAGGCGGTTATCTTAATCGAGCTTACGTCCTTAACCGGTGTACGGGTTGTCGTGAACAATAAATTTTACGTTTAGATTATGTTAACCGTTGGTTATGATAACTGAAATCTTGGTGCACACAGGCCTGTGTATGATGAATGAATGATTACAATGTATTTATTGTGATTGAATGAATGATTGAATGATGTATTATTGGAAGATTGGATGAAAGTCCCGGATGTAGAGGTTAGCAAACTTAGGCTGAAAATTAAACTTTAAAATTGCAGAAAAAAGGTTTAAAATAGAAAAAGCAGCGCCAGACCGGCTGTTGTGGCGTTCTTTCTGGATGATCCGCGTCCATCAGATGACGCTGGGTGCGGTATTTTTTTAAATAAAAGGGTAAAGATTTATCTTCAATATTACCTTATGTAGTCCTACAAGGAGACAAACGTTGAACGGTAAAGCCACAAGGTTTAAAATCGCGACAACAGATGTCAGAAGTAACATTTTGGTCAGTACTGGATGAAATGACGCAATTTCGAACATGTAACCAATAATAGTGCCCAAACCGACTAATGTAAAACCCAAATTCACGATTAAACCAATCTGAAAAAAAAAACAATAAAATAATTACATACGAAAGTATTTAATTAATTGGTAAATATTATAAAAAATTTTAACAAAAAAAAGAACCGACTCCTAGATATGCTTAAGTAAATTAAAGCAACTAAATGACACAGTTATTTTTTACTTTTTAGTGCGTTTTGAGTCGGTTCTATTTTTTGTTAAAAATTTTTATTTCTTACTTTTCAGTGATTTGTTGCCACGTAACGTACTCGTACTATACTGTCATAGTATATTATACGGCACTAGTAGCCAAAAAGTTACCGATAGCGAGACAAAAACCGAAATCGCTGTAAGCGTGCCTCCAAAATTTGAAGAGCTCCTTCAATTTCCCTAGGATATCGACATCAGATCCTAACATGATGACAATGGGACCGTCTTGGATATATGCCCTTTCTAATAAAAAAAGAATTATCAAAACGGACAAATCTGTAAAAAGTTATGCGTGGTCATACATAAAAAATATAGATATATATATAGGTGTCGAATTGATAACCTTCTCCGTATTTTTTCGTTGGTTAAAAATGAATTTATCAGGCGATATCGGTATATAGTTCTCCCTTTCGCCCTAACACAATGAAAGAGAAAGTGATATTTTCAACTGTGCATCATTTATTGAGCAACTGTACCTATCTATATAATTTTGCCTATATGATATATGCGATTAGACCTACTCGGACATGCAACGTGATGGTTGTTAGCTCCAAGTTTCGACGCTCTATTATACGAGTATAAGAACCCATAATGGAGATCTCACCAGAAATAAGTAAGCAAGGATGAGGGACCCTGTCCTCAGAGGGATGCAACAGAAGCAACACTTCTCCAAAACTAAAATTGGTCTACGTTGAGCCCTGGGAATTTGTTCATCAGCCATACTAGAAAATGTAAAATAAAAG
>JAXAVZ010000265.1:0-56206 GCA_034621355.1 Mycalesis mineus | reverse complement strand
CAGAACAAGCCTTCACACAGGGCAGACGTAGCCCGGTGAAACGGACACAGGGGGCTCACCCTGCAGCGATGGATAGTTTCCAAAAACAGGCGCCAGGTAAGACTAACACATTGAAAGGAAGGTCGGCGGAGGGAAAACAACTTCTAGTCAATATTAAAATACAGCTCAATAACTCTAGAAATATAAAGGGCGAAATTAAGACCACAATTGCAGCAGCAGCGGAAAAAATGTACCGGCTTATCAGGGAGGCGGAAGCAGAAAACCCCCTGTCTCCTGTTTGTGATCGGCGTAGTAGCCAGAAATGGGAGGTAAACGTGGGCGAGGGTGGGCTCACGGAGGCTTCGTCCGTGAGCACACCACCGCCCTCGCACTTGAACGAAAAATTACTCAAAACGCTTGAGGACAAAATTACAAAACACGCGACAATGATTGAGGAAAGCGTGGAAAGGATGAAAGATTTAAAGAAGTGTTTGGAGGAAGAGAAGGAAGAGAGGCGAAAGCGACCGACCTATGCGGCTATGGCTGCCAGCGAGCCCATAAAGAGCCCTGCTGAACGGCCAGCGCTACATTCAGTCGCTGTCGCCTCAAAAGACGATCAGGAGACCGGGGAACAAGTGCTCCAGCGCATTAGAACAGCAATAAACGCAAAAGAGACTGGAGTTCTTGTCGACAGGGTCCGAAAAGCGAGGGACCGTAAGGTAATAGTAGGATGTGGCACAAGAGAGGAGAGAGAAAAAGTAATCCGCAGCTTAAAACGTGCGGACCTTCAAGTGGAGGAAATAAAAAACAAGGACCCGCTTATAATCCTGAAGGATGTCCTCCAATACAATACAGATGAGGACATCCTAAAGGCTCTAGCGGGTCAAAATAAACCACTATTTAAAGACATAAAGACGGACGAGTATAGGGCAGAAATAAAGTTTAGAAGGAAGCTAAGAAACCCCCTCTTGTGCCACGTCATATTAAAGGTGTCCCCACAGGTGTGGTCACGCACAACGGCGGCTGGTGCCATACACGTCGACCTGCAACGGGTACGGGTTGAAGATCAATCCCCACTGATGCAGTGCTCGGCGTGCTTAGGCTACGGGCATAGCAGGCGATTCTGCAAGGAGCCGGAAACGAGGTGCAGCCACTGCGGGGAAGCTCACTTAAAGATGAGCTGCCCGAAGTGGCAAGCGGGTCTTCCCCCTAACTGCTGTAACTGCGCGCAGGCTGGGTTGGACGCGAAACACAACGCGTTCGACTCAGAATGTGTGGTGCGTCGGAAGTGGGAGGCCTTGGCCAGGGCGACGGTAGCATATTGCTAAAGTTGTCCTGGACGAGACCGGACTCACAGTGAAGCCTTGCCGGGTGTTCCAAGCGAACCTGCAGCGCAAACAACTCGCCACGCAGGAACTCATGCTCGAGGCGGCCCAGGCTAAAGTAGCCCTCGCACTGGTCCAGGAGCCATACGTTGGCGGGACGGGCTCGATGCGAGATTACCGGGGGGCACGTATCTTCCAACACACCGGTAGAAGGGATGACCACGTCAAGGCTGCAGTCGTAGTGTTCGACTGCGACATGACCGCAACCCTGGTCACAAAGTACACCACCAACAACATCGCGGTGGTGCTATTAAAAACTGGTGCTTGGGAGATGGGTGTCATCTCGATCTACTTCGAGCCCGATCAGCCTATCGAGCCATACTTGGACCAATTAACAACGGCGGTCACGAGCATGGGTACTCGATATCTGGTGGTTGGAGGTGACGCAAACGCGTGGAGCACCTGGTGGGGCAGCACGAAGACGGACAGCAGGGGGGAGTCATTGTTCGGTGTCCTTGAGGAGCTTGACTTGCAGATACTCAATCAGGGCAACACCCCTACCTTTGACACGATTAGAGGAAATAAAAGGTACTCTAGTTGTGTCGATGTCACGGCGTGCTCACCAGACGCACTCCTGTTGCTAACGGACTGGAAGGTGGTAGACGGAGTGACGAGTTCGGACCACAACACTATAGCGTTCTGTATCAACACGAAGAAGGACGAACCCAGGACTGTCAGAGGCACGACCCGAAAATTCAACACAAAGAAGGCTAACTGGGACGACTTTCAAACAAAACTCACCCAGTTACTAAACGAAAATTCCATCCAAAGCGGTTCAATCGACAACATCGACAACATTGCCGACTTGGAAAAAAGTGTTGAATTATATGTAAACCTGATTGTAACAGCATGTGAATTAAGCATGCCGATCATAAAGAAAACGGAACGTTTTAGTCTTCCCTGGTGGAATGATGAACTCGCCGCACTGAAACGAGACGTCACCACAAAGCGCCGGCGTATCCGCTGTGCTGCTCCGGTCCGTCGCGACAGAGTGGTGCAAGAGTATCTGCAAGCCAAGGACCACTATGAGTCGCTCGCTAAGCAAGCGCAGATCGCGAGCTGGAAAGCGTTCTGCGAGCGACAAGACAGAGAGGGCCTGTGGGATGGAATATACAGGGTCATAGGCAGAACCACGGTAAAGAAGGAGGACGTACCGTTGGTGAAAGATGGACGAACCTATGACCCTAGCGAATCGGCGGCACTGTTGGCGGAGGTCTTCTACCCGGCGGATCTTGGGGATGAAGATAACGCAGACCACCAGCGTACGAGGCGCACCGCTGAACAAGTAAACGTGCGGACTCCAAATGAACGTTTGGATCCACCGTTTACCGCTGTCGAACTAAGCGACGCGGCCTCGAGCTTCAACCCCAAGAAAGCCCCAGGGTCGGACGGACTAACCGCCGACATTTGCCAGCGAGCCATCTCGCTAGACCCCAACACATATCTCAGCCTGGCCAACAAATGCCTAGAACTGGGTCACTTTCCGTCCACATGGAAAGAGGCCACCGTTGTAGTCCTCCGAAAACCAGCAAAGGAGGACTACACCAACCCCATGGCCTACCGTCCAATCGGACTGTTACCCGTTCTGGGCAAGATTCTTGAGAAGATGGCCGTCAATCGTATTAAACACCACATCCTGCCTGGGATTAGTACTCGCCAGTACGGATTTATGCCCCAGAGAAGTACAGAGGACGCTCTCTATGCCCTGGTGGAGCACATTCGCGGGAAACTTGATAAAAAGAGACTCGTGACTGTCGTTTCGCTGGACATAGAGGGCGCCTTCGATAGTGCGTGGTGGCCAGCTATCAAAGTCCGACTGGCAGAGGAAAAGTGCCCTGTTAACATCCGCAGGCTGATTGACGGCTATCTTCGGGATCGCAAGGTCAGGGTGCGATACGCGGGAGCCGAACACACGCATAACACCACCAAAGGCTGTGTTCAAGGCTCCATTGGGGGTCCCATCCTGTGGAACCTCCTGTTGGATCCACTACTGCAGGGCCTGGAAGCACGGGGGGAACATTGCCAGGCCTTTGCTGATGATGTTGTCCTTGTCTTTGATGGCGACACGGGGCTGGAAGTCTCGCTTCAGGCCAATGCTGCTCTCGCCTATGTGCGGGAGTGGGGAGTCAGAAATAAGTTAAGGTTCGCACCACACAAAACAAAGGCGATGGTGCTAACCCGAAAACTAAAGTACGACTCTCCGCGCCTGAACATGGGTGGGATCGGCATTGATCTGTCCAGCGAAATAAAGATCCTGGGGCTCACGATAGACTGCAAGCTGACCTTCAACTCCCATGTGAAAAATACTTGCATGAGGGTTGAAGGACTGTATAAGCAGCTGTCGAGGGCCGCAAAGGTGAGCTGGGGACTCCACCCCCAGGTTATAAAAACTATTTATACTGCAGTAGTGGAGCCAATAGTCTTGTACGCCGCCTGTGCCTGGGCACCTGCTGCCATGAAGCTCGGAGTGCGAAAGCGCTTGAGCGCGTTACAAAGGGGTTTCGCTCAGAAAATGACCAAGTCATACCGCTCCGTCTCTCTGAATGCTGCGATGGTGCTCGCTGGGATACTCCCCTTGGATCTTCGAATCCGAGAGGCCTCGTGCCTGTACGAGGCCAAAAGAGGAGTGTCACAGCGAGTACTGGGTGATAGAGAGATGGAGGGGAGAGTACCGTATTGTGCAAGATCGCATCCGGCGGAGGGGCTTCGCCTGCGGTTTACCAGCCTGGTGGACCGAGAAGACCTTGAGAGTAATAACGCTCAAGCAGTGCGCATCTTTACCGATGGCAGCAAAATTGACGGCAAGGTGGGGGCCTCGATCTCCATATGGAATCACGAGGCCGAAACCAAAGCCGTCAAGCTAAGGCTGAGTGCGCACTGCTCGGTCTACCAGGCTGAGCTTCTAGCCCTGGACAGAGCCGTTTCACTCGCGACGAGACGTCCGGAATCCTCCATCGGCATATACACCGACTCGAGATCTTCGCTTGAGTCGGTGGTCGGGCGGAATTCCGTCCACCCCCTCGTGTTTAACATCCGCGACAACTTAAAAGTATGTCACACCCAGAACAAGGAAGTTTCCCTGTTCTGGGTGAAAGCGCACGCGGGGTTGGATGGAAATGAAAGAGCCGATGAGCTCGCGAGAGAAGCGGCATTGGGGCTTAAGAAGAAACCGGACTATGACCGGTGCCCGGTCTCGTTCGTCAAGCGGCTACTCCGTGAGGAGTCGCTGGACGAATGGGATCGGAGGTATAAGTCCGAAGAAACCGCAGCCACAACAAAGGTCTTTTTGCCGGATGTGCGTTTTGCCCACAAAGTGGTCAAAAACATCGACCTAAATTCGGTGCTCACCCAGGTGCTGACGGGTCATGGAGGTTTTGCCGAGTACCTGCACAGATTCAAGCGTAAGCAGAATCCGGGGTGCGTCTGCGACGACATTGCATCGGAATCGATACTGCATCTTCTGATGGACTGTCCTCAGCATGACGCGGCCCGAGAGGATCTGCAACAGGAGCTGCGCTCGAGGCTGTGCAGGGGCTCAGTGCCCTCTCTTCTGAGAGAAGCCTCTTCCCGTGAAGCGCTTCTGAATTACGCAGGCAGAGTGGCAAGGGTAGCTATTGCCAGAAACAGAGCAGTAGATAAAGAAACCTAACTTAACCCTAACCTAACCTAACCTAACCTAACCTAACCTAACCTAACCTAACCTAACCTAACCTAACCTAACCTAACCTAACCTAACCTAACCTAACCTAACCTAACCTAACCTAACCTAACCTAACCTAACCTAACCTAACCTAACCTAACCTAACCTAACCTAACCTAACCTAACCTAACCTAACCTAACCTAACCTAACCTAACCTAACCTAACCTAACCTAACCTAACCTAACCTAACCTAACCTAACCTAACCTAACCTAACCTAACCTAACCTAACCTAACCTAACCTAACCTAACCTAACCTAACCTAACCTAACCTAACCTAACCTAACCTAACCTAACCTAACCTAACCTAACCTAACCTAACCTAACCTAACCTAACCTAACCTAACCTAACCTAACCTAACCTAACCTAACCTAACCTAACCTAACCTAACCTAACCTAACCTAACCTAACCTAACCTAACCTAACCTAACCTAACCTAACCTAACCTAACCTAACCTAACCTAACCTAACCTAACCTAACCTAACCTAACCTAACCTAACCTAACCTAACCTAACCTAACCTAACCTAACCTAACCTAACCTAACCTAACCTAACCTAACCTAACCTAACCTAACCTAACCTAACCTAACCTAACCTAACCTAACCTAACCTAACCTAACCTAACCTAACCTAACCTAACCTAACCTAACCTAACCTAACCTAACCTAACCTAACCTAACCTAACCTAACCTAACCTAACCTAACCTAACCTAACCTAACCTAACCTAACCTAACCTAACCTAACCTAACCTAACCTAACCTAACCTAACCTAACCTAACCTAACCTAACCTAACCTAACCTAACCTAACCTAACCTAACCTAACCTAACCTAACCTAACCTAACCTAACCTAACCTAACCTAACCTAACCTAACCTAACCTAACCTAACCTAACCTAACCTAACCTAACCTAACCTAACCTAACCTAACCTAACCTAACCTAACCTAACCTAACCTAACCTAACCTAACCTAACCTAACCTAACCTAACCTAACCTAACCTAACCTAACCTAACCTAACCTAACCTAACCTAACCTAACCTAACCTAACCTAACCTAACCTAACCTAACCTAACCTAACCTAACCTAACCTAACCTAACCTAACCTAACCTAACCTAACCTAACCTAACCTAACCTAACCTAACCTAACCTAACCTAACCTAACCTAACCTAACCTAACCTAACCTAACCTAACCTAACCTAACCTAACCTAACCTAACCTAACCTAACCTAACCTAACCTAACCTAACCTAACCTAACCTAACCTAACCTAACCTAACCTAACCTAACCTAACCTAACCTAACCTAACCTAACCTAACCTAACCTAACCTAACCTAACCTAACCTAACCTAACCTAACCTAACCTAACCTAACCTAACCTAACCTAACCTAACCTAACCTAACCTAACCTAACCTAACCTAACCTAACCTAACCTAACCTAACCTAACCTAACCTAACCTAACCTAACCTAACCTAACCTAACCTAACCTAACCTAACCTAACCTAACCTAACCTAACCTAACCTAACCTAACCTAACCTAACCTAACCTAACCTAACCTAACCTAACCTAACCTAACCTAACCTAACCTAACCTAACCTAACCTAACCTAACCTAACCTAACCTAACCTAACCTAACCTAACCTAACCTAACCTAACCTAACCTAACCTAACCTAACCTAACCTAACCTAACCTAACCTAACCTAACCTAACCTAACCTAACCTAACCTAACCTAACCTAACCTAACCTAACCTAACCTAACCTAACCTAACCTAACCTAACCTAACCTAACCTAACCTAACCTAACCTAACCTAACCTAACCTAACCTAACCTAACCTAACCTAACCTAACCTAACCTAACCTAACCTAACCTAACCTAACCTAACCTAACCTAACCTAACCTAACCTAACCTAACCTAACCTAACCTAACCTAACCTAACCTAACCTAACCTAACCTAACCTAACCTAACCTAACCTAACCTAACCTAACCTAACCTAACCTAACCTAACCTAACCTAACCTAACCTAACCTAACCTAACCTAACCTAACCTAACCTAACCTAACCTAACCTAACCTAACCTAACCTAACCTAACCTAACCTAACCTAACCTAACCTAACCTAACCTAACCTAACCTAACCTAACCTAACCTAACCTAACCTAACCTAACCTAACCTAACCTAACCTAACCTAACCTAACCTAACCTAACCTAACCTAACCTAACCTAACCTAACCTAACCTAACCTAACCTAACCTAACCTAACCTAACCTAACCTAACCTAACCTAACCTAACCTAACCTAACCTAACCTAACCTAACCTAACCTAACCTAACCTAACCTAACCTAACCTAACCTAACCTAACCTAACCTAACCTAACCTAACCTAACCTAACCTAACCTAACCTAACCTAACCTAACCTAACCTAACCTAACCTAACCTAACCTAACCTAACCTAACCTAACCTAACCTAACCTAACCTAACCTAACCTAACCTAACCTAACCTAACCTAACCTAACCTAACCTAACCTAACCTAACCTAACCTAACCTAACCTAACCTAACCTAACCTAACCTAACCTAACCTAACCTAACCTAACCTAACCTAACCTAACCTAACCTAACCTAACCTAACCCAACCTAACCTAACCTAACCTAGCTGAAATACCCACTAAAACCCAGCGATGTTCCATCGCGTCGCCTGGTAGCTGGGTCACGGGAGCAACATGAATCTTCCGCAACTCAGCGAGCGGCGTCCACCGAGGCAGACCCTCAACTGGGGAATCGGTGAATTCCCTAAATCAGTCTGGGGCGCACCAGGAACATGCGGTGCGCCCCCCGACCCGAGGATAACTCTCGACAGGCAATGGGTTCCTCAAACCCACTGCCCGGAGCAACTCGTTAGGGAGGCAGACGTCGATCGTGTGCACGACGTCTGCGTCCTGCCCTTCGGCAGTTCGTTCCGCCGCCTCCTTCAGCAACATCACCTCCTCGCAGAAAGAGGCAACGGCGTTCCAAGACCTTTCATTGCTCACCATGGCGTGAATGACGGTGGGCAACGAGAGGTCAGGCCCCACTACGGCTACGAGTGCGGTGCGCTGATTTGACCACTGGACGCACGAGTCCAGTGTGTGCTGAGCCGAGTCCTCAGCATAGCCGCACTCATGACACTCTTCAGTGGGTTCTCTCCTTGCAACCTTGCACAGATACCTCCCGAAGCAGCCATGCCCCGAGAGGACCTGCACAAGGTGAAAGGAGAGATCCCCGTGTTTCCGGCTCGTCCAGAGCTCGAGGACGGGCCGGATCGCCTCGATTGTGCGATGGCCGGCAGTAGGGGTAAGTAGTCGATCCCGCCACAAAGCCACGAGATTAGCCTCCGCCGCTCGCCGCCATTCCCGATCTCTTTCTAGCACAGGGTGGTCCCCCTAATTCGGGCATCCACTCTCCGCCAGTACACGCTTGACAGCAATTCGGCATCTAAATCCCAAGGGGGTGTCGCCGCCAATACACAGGCTGCCTCACACGATATGGTGCGATACCCTCGTATCACTCTGACCGCCATGACCCTCTGCGGCCTTCGCAGTAGAGCCTGAGTTTGGGGGGTCAAAGTGTCCGACCAAATAGGTGCTCCGTAGAGCGCCATCGACCGCACCACGCCTGTGTATAGGCGGCGGCACCGCGAGTTCGGTCCACCTAGATTTGGCAGGAGCCGACTTAAAGCTCCTGCAGCTCCCACGAGCTTCGGGATAAGTTGCCGAAAGTGTTCTTCAAAGGACCATCGGCTGTCAAGGACGAGTCCGAGATACTTCATCGTACGCTTGACACCAATGGTAACTCCGCCCACCACCAATTCAGACCGGGCAGGAGGCGCTTTCCGAGGCCCGTGAAAACACAGGGCCTCTGATTTGTGCAAGGCCACCTCCAAACCCAATGCTCGGATTCTGGCCACAATATGAGCCACACCGGCTGTAGCCCTGCACCGTGCTTCTCGAAAAGTGCTGCCACGAGCTGTCACAAGGGTATCGTCGGCGTAACATGTAATGTCGACGCCCGAAAGAACGGCTCCGCGCAATACCCAGTCGTACCCGATGTTCCACAGGAGGGGCCCAAGGACTGAACCCTGTGGAACACCGCATGACATTGCCTTCTCCGACCAGCCCCCGCCAGTTGGGTACTCAATCACTCGCTCAGAGAGGTAGGCCGCCACGATCCTTTGTAAATACCAAGGAAAAGCGTGGTACCTCATTGCCTCCTTAATGCAGTTCCAAGGCAAAGTGTTAAAGGCGTTGGCGATATCAAGAGACACCGCTACCAACACCCCGCCTTGGGATACAGCATTGTCCGCCAGGGCCCTCACCCGCGCAATCGCGTCAATGGTGGATCTGCCCCTGCGGAAACCAAACTGGTTGTCGCTCAGGTCCGGCCCTACTTCCTCTAGGTAATGGACGAGACGAGCTGCAATGACACGCTCAAAGAGCTTGCTCACCTCGTCCAGCAACACAATCGGCCGGTACGCCGACGGTTCATGAGCCGGGCGTCCATCTTTCCGGAGCAGAACCAGTCTCCCTTTCTTCCATACTCCTGGAAACTGGCCCTGCTCGAGACTGGCACTGAACAATCCTAAAATCCACGATTTGAGTGATCCCATGGCTAGAGCCCAGGCGCGGCCAGGGATACCGTCGGGGCCTGGGGCAGTGTTTTTCCGGCGCATACGCAACACAGCCGCATTTAACTCCCCTTCAGTTACCACTGGCGCTGTCGAATTCTGGTTTAGCCTCACAACCGCAGGCGCCATGCGAGGCACTATCCGTTCAGCCCTGTCCGGAAACAGCGCTGTGACCACAGATTCCAAGAAGAGAGGCTGGAGACTTTGCGTAAGGGGAGGGGCTCGAGGACGGAGTTTGTTCCGTACCCCTTTGTAAGGCCTCCCGAATGGATCTGCATCCAAAGTCGCCAGCATCTCGTCTCTAGCAAGGTTTTTTGCCACACTAATAGCCACGCGCAGCGATATAACCGCATCTCTATAAAGGGAGTAGAGCCGTTCCTCCTCAGCCGGAACCCGTCTCCTTCGTCTTCGGTAGCGAGTATATCGTCGTCTCGCAGCTACGCAGGACCTACGTAGCAGTGTGAGCTCTACGGACCACCAATACACTGCTCACTTTGAGGGAGCAGAGTGCACTCTAGGCATGGCCCCGTCGCAGATATGTGACATGGCTACACTGAGACGCACTACTTCTCCTTCCACCTCGATCTGGTCCCCTTCTCGAGGAGCCGAGAACCATGCCTCGACTAGTGCAACCTCTTCCAGAAAGTCCTTATCCATCCGTGTCAGTGACCAGCGAGGACCGTCCCCTCGCATGTTTCGGCCTGAGCCGCTCGAGATAGCTGGACTCGCGGAGATGCCAAACCTCACGTATCGGTGGTCCGATAGCGTCTCCACGTTCTCCAGTACCTCCCAGCCTTGAACTCGGCGAGCCAGGACACCGTCCGCGAATGTGACGTCCACAATAGAACCACCTGCTCGCCGCACACATGTGTTGACTGAACCTCGATTTAGGATAGTGAGTCCAGTCGCTGTCACCCATTCCTCCAGCTCTCTTCCACGGGGGGTTGACCTCGGGCATCCCCAAGCCGAAGATTTGGCATTGAGGTCCCCAGCAACAAGCACGCGACTGGAGCGACTTCTGCCTATCAGGACGCCAACCTCAGCGAGAAATTGCTCGAAGTCGGCAAAATTCCGATTCGGCGAGAAGTACACTCCAACCACCATGATGTCATTGATATAAGCAGAAACGTACCCTTGACCAGAAACCACGTCGACGAATGGAGGGGAGCCCACTGTGGGCCGGGACGTTATAGCTACAACCCCGTCTCTGTCTCCCACCCAGTCGTCCCCATGAGGGATGTAGTAGGGCTCAGCTACCACAGCTACGTGTATCGACCACTCTGCCATGCTCTGGAATAAAATGTCCTGAGCTCTGGCACAGTGGTTGATATTAGCCTGAAGGAAATTGAGATCCATATTATCAACCTTCGGCCATTGACACCTCCTCTGCCGCGCAGGACTTTTCAGCTTGCTTGGATGAAGGCGGAGACTGTTCATTACCTTGGCCAGTCTTTCTTCCCCTCTTCTTATTTTTGGATGGAGAAACACATCTCTTACTGCCCACACGATGTTCTGCAGGCAAGCCTGCTGCTGCACAAACCACACAGTGTAACGCAGCGGTGCAGCCACGCGCCTTGTGACCCGGTTGACCGCAGCGGAAGCACAACCCACTGCGATCAATTTCTTCCTTGCATTGGGCGCCCATATGTCCCGGTACAAGGCATTTGTAGCAGATGAGAGGCCGGGCATCCAGCAGCTTCACTTGGGTGGACACCCAGCCCACGAGAAGTCTTCCTCCTGCTATAATTCTTTTGGCGGCTGCAATTGGACAGTGCACTAAAATTGCACCCAGCCCGTCATAACTGCACGCTATTTCGCCAGCCCGCACCTGCTCAGCGGGGCACCCTCCCGCCGAACATACCGCTGCAATAACTTCGGCACTAGTGACGGAGTCGTCCAGACCGGAAATCCGTAAATCAACAGACTTAACAGGTCTGGAGACCCGGACAACTTCGTCACCTAGTACCTCCCTTAGTTTCTTAGCCAGGGTGTCCGCTTTATCGGCACTGGAGACTCCAGGGAACTCAATCAAACGACCTCCGGTAGCTGCTTTCCGGAGTCGGACTCCCTTTGCGCCTATATCAGCAGCATCGATCTTCTCCTTGGCATACGCAATAACTTTGGCGTAAGTCATGCCTTTTTCTTCCGCCTCTGGCTGCAGCGTCAGAATCACAGCTGACGAACGAGGTGCGCGGAGTTTACGAGCGCGATTTTCGTTAACAGGTCGCTTCTTGGGACCCACTTTCGTCCAGCTCGTTGACGAACTCTTTAAACCTTGCTGATCCTGTTGTGTATGAGGCTCTTGGCTCTTCTTTTTATTTTTCTTTTTTCTCTTATTTTGTTTAATGTTTGCATTCTTCCCCTCACCGGGCGGGGAAGAAGAAACAGATGGTCCCTCTGTTGTCTTTGGCGCTTGTGGCCTCCTCGAAGAGGACTCAGCTGGAAACTCAGAAGACCCAGGTGTAGTGGGCGCATGTTTCGCGGACCCGCTAGGCTCAGGCTGTGGCACATTTCCTCCAGTGGGCCTCGAGCCTCCCGAAGCGGGATTTGAAGCCGTAGTAGACGCGAATGAATGACCGGCTCTCTTTTTATCAGAGGCCAGAGGCGGACGAAGGCTCCTCTCCGGCAGAAGTCTACTCTCAAGGGAAGCCATGCGGGCATCTAACATTCCTCCGACCTGGACCATTACTGCCCGACATATATCGTCCAAGGTAGGTGCCACTGGAGGGGGCACTGGACGTCTGCTTCTGACATTTTGAGAAGATCTTTGCACAGGAGACACCTCCTCAGTCAAGTCCGAGGGAGAGGGGTTGGAAACCTGTTTCCGCCCATATCTTCACGTATTTGAGACAGCTCAGTCCGGAGACTGGCCATCTCGGCCTGCAGGCGAGCATTGTCAGCCTGCAATTTAAGTGTCTCTTCCGAGATGGTGCGAGACCCGAGGACCTCTACTGCGGCCTTTATGGAAGCCGCAGCGTCTTTTAAATCTCGCACAAACGTTCCTTTCAGGTTGGAGGACTTGGTGGCTACCTTATTAATAAGGTCCAGGTCCTCCAATACCTGATCTCGAAGCCGGGCAGCTGTCTGTTCATCAGTGCGCTGCCCAGCTGTGGGTTCTACTACATTTCTAGACTCCCGTCGAAATCGGGCGACAATAGCCTCCTTAAGGAGTTCCTCCTCTGCCTTTTTCTTGGGCTGGTGTTGCGCCTCAGCTACTTTCTCCTGTTGGAGGGCCGCTCGGGCTTTACCTAAGCCGACGTAACGGCCGTGAATAGGCGGACGACCTCTACCTCTTACGGGAATTGGTGTTCCTGGCCTCTCTTCATCTGTGGACATGTTACTGTCCTCGCCCTCGCTGAGGCGCGGACGCTTAATGCCTGCCATATTGGTTACTGAGACCAACGAAGAGCCAGATCCCGATCTGGGCCGGCTATCGACGGCCATGTGGCTGCAATCGGATTCCGAAGCCGCCTCATCAGTACCGTGCCTCTTCTTTTCTTCCTCGCCACCTTCTCTCTTATTTACCCAAAATTTCCCCCCCAAACCTAGCACTTCCTCCTCACGACGATTGGCCCCCCCGTATACGCTGGGGCCGATGCACCGGCTGTCCGGCACACCAAGGGATTCCCCCATTCGGGGACCCTCCCGGGTAGATTCTTTCATCGGCGTGTATTCCATATTTTAATTTCCCAATGACCCCCCCATTGTGACGCCCTAGGGACTGGTTTCCCACCAGCCACTCATCCTATCGGCAGGCGCCGGACCTTAGGATTGGGGTAATTTTTTATAGAGGTTTTCTTCCTCGCGGCCCCTCGCTCCGTGCGCGAGGCCAACGGTTCCGCTCAGTGTGGATTACGGGTTGCCCGACGGTGGCCGAAAAACCAACGCTCACCAGCCATAAAGACTAGCAAGCCCGCCGCGCGGGGCGTTGCCGCCCCTGATTGTGATTTTTAACGAGGTTTTCTTCCTCACGGCTCGAAAGCCTCCCCCTTCGTGTTGCCGACTGAACGCTCTCGCAATTGGCGAGTACATGACGGCGTTTCTACCAGCGACCACCGTCTCATCACCTTTGAGATCACCTGTGGACCATCGTGCCGAGACGCAGTGTGCGCGGAGCTTTCCGAGGGTGGTCCGCCGCGCTTCCGGGAGAATGGGGTAGACTGGTGTCGCTTCCAAGCAGCGGTCAGTAAGCGCGTGGCGAACCTGAACGTATTAAAGACAGCGTCGGATTTAGCCCAGGACTTCACGGAAGCGGTATCGCGTTCAGCTTTTGAGTGCTTGGGACTGCGTGGTAAGTGTAGGGATGGCGGGTACAAGTGGTGGAATGAAAGGTTGGACACTATGCGAAGGAAAGTCGGTCGCCTGCGTGGGGCATGGCAGAAAGCGAGGAGAATGAATGGACCGCGGGCAGAAAGGGCAAGAGACGCATACCGTGTGGAACGCCGGAAGTACCGGCACCTCATGGTGGAGACGCAGAACAGCTACCATCTCCGGGCAGCTGAGTCGGGCAACGCCGACCCCTACGGGCAGGCGTACCGTATAGCCAGTGGTCGATCTCGGCCCCCCGCAAATATCATTAACGGCATCCGATACGCAGACGGCCACCCGGGGACGGTCGGTGAGGCCGTGGATAACCTGCTGCACGCTTTGTGCCCAGACGACGATCCGTCTAGGGACTCGGCGTACCACAGGGAGGTCCGGTTTGCGGCTTCCATTGTACCGAATGGCTGTGACGCGCCTCCACCAGGCCGTGACGCGCTAGGAGTCATAGTTAGGTCTCTCTCTAACACGGCACCGGGAATTGACGGGATCACTGCACGAATGGTTAAGCGTGTGTGGACAGTAGCGGCTGCGGAACTCGTATATATCATAGGTAAGTGCGTGCAAGAAGGGGTCTTCCCGGATGTTTGGAAGGACGGGAGGCTTATCGTTCTGCCTAAAGGCAACGGCAAGCCGCTGACCGACCCAAAGGCGTACCGCCCGATAACGCTCCTCCCTGTATTTGGCAAAATATTAGAACGCGTTCTTTTAATGTGTGCGCCCCAGATTACTAGAGGGATATCCACCTGCCAGCATGGGTTCACACGAGGCAGGTCGACCGTAACGGCATTGAACGAAATGCTTAGCACGGTGAAGGAAACTTCATCAAAATACGTTCAAGCAATTTTCCTGGACATTTCTGGCGCCTTCGACAACGCTTGGTGGCCAATGATTCTCCTGAAGTCTAAGCGCGGAGGCTGTCCTCCCAACATATACCGAATGCTGGCGGACTACTTCCGCGGGAGACGTGTGGGAATGTTCGTTGGTGACCGTGTGCAGTGGAAGACGTCAACCATGGGGTGCCCTCAAGGTTCCGTGCTAGGCCCCACTTTGTGGAACGTCCTGCTCGACGACTTGCTTCGGTTGCCGCTACCGGGGGGTGTAAGGGTTGTCGCATATGCGGATGACGTCACTGTTCTGATTGAGGCAGCCTCCAGACGTGCGATTGAAGAGGCTGCGGCCAAATCTATCGCCCTGTTTGAGAGCTGGGCCCAGAGGAACCGCCTCTCGTTCGCCCCAAGCAAGTCACAGACTGTGACGTTCAGAGGAAAACTCCAGCGGGCTCCAGTCATCAAGCTTGGTGGCGCATCGATCAGGTCAGTGCGGCATACCGTAGTCCTTGGCGTCACAATCGACTCGAGTCTGTCCTTCGCTGAGCATGCGCGATCGATCGGAGAACGCGCTGCCAACTGCTTTGGCAAGATGTCGCGTGTATCTACCACCTCATGGGGTGTTCGGTATCCCGCGCTTCGCACACTATATTACGGCACTTTTGTTGCGACGGTCGCGTATGCTGCGGCGTGTTGGGCCGAGAGGGCGACGTTATACGTTGTTCGGACGACCCTCATCAGGGTCCAAAGACCGGCTTTGGTCCTTCTGACCAAGGCCTATCGATCTAACAGCGCTGCGGCGCTCGCTGTTCTGGCGGGCGTGTTGCCGGCGGACCTCGAGGTGATCCGTGCTGCCAGGTTGGATGCGGCGCGTAGATCCGCGGCCAAAGGGGAGTGGAGCAGGCGGAAACGGGAAATCGGGTTGGTTGTAACCGGGGAGTGGCAGAAGAGATGGGCGAGTGAGACGAAAGGTAGTGAGCTGCGTCGATACTTCCCGGACGTGGCCGGTCGGCTCAGGGCGACCTGGGTCGCTCCGGACTATGAGACCTCGCAAATACTTACGGGTCATGGCTGCTTCCGGAAACGTCTGCGTGATATGTGCCTCAGTGAGACTGGAGATTGTTTGTGCGGGTTGGCGGAGGAGGACCTCCACCATGTCTTGTGGGAGTGCAATGAATATAATGACTTTCGGCGCGTACTGTTGGATGGGATCGTTCGCGAAGAAGTGGGACCTGTGTACTACCAGGACCTCGTGAGCTCGGCGGCCAACTTCGGCAAGCTACGGGAGTTCGCGCACCATTGGCATAAGAGGCGGAGCGTCTCGGAGCGATGAACACTGGGCAGAGGTGATGTGGAGCTGCTACGGACCGCGGCGTCGCGAGCGAGTCGCGTTGTGTGACGTGCATGCCCCAGAAAGGGGAGAGTGTACATTAGGGACAAGGACGAGATGACAAAGAACTTGTAGGGAGTCAAGAAGGCAGCCCGGTGATGAAACGCGAAGAGAAGTGCGGATTCCGGGTTGCCCTCCCGAGATTGGGCCCAAATGACCGAGAGGTTGAAAGGGCCATGGGTGGTGGTGGGTTGTCCCTGAACGCTCTCACAGTCAACTCTGATGAGCAGAGAAGAACCAGGAGCATCCAGATGGCAACCCTCAATGGCGGCGCTTGGAAGCGCCCCACCCCGTTGCCAGTTTTGGTTCGCGCCAGGTTTCCCCAGTACCTCACAAGACGAAACGCCTCACAAGGTGTTCCCCTATCCACCACCCGGGGACGCGCCCGATGGGGGACTAGCAACCCCGCACGGGAACCCAACCTAACCTAACCCAACCTAACCCAACCTAACCCAACCTAACCTAACCTAACCGAAATAAATATTATTAAAAAGTTAGGTTTCAAAAATTTTATCAAAAATTTACAAGTTTTTTCCAAATTTTTTCCAAATTTTCTGCTATTTTTACTAAATTCCTACAGTAATTGACTTGGCTTTGCACCCCTGCACGCCCTGGTGTGCGCGCGGGAGCAACTGCGTCGATAAATTTGAATTCCTGGACCACCCGCCACGTAACGTTTAACGTTGACCAAAGGTCTGGAGACCTTCGGCAGTACCGTAGGGAGAGCCGGCCTTCAAAGATTTTGAAATTTATTTAAATTGACTGCGGATATTGGACAAGGTGGGGCAATCCACACCTTATCATATAGTTCAACGACCAGAACAAAATATTGGACAATTGGGAAGCACTTTACACTTCTCAACTAAAATTGACTGGTGGGAGGATTTACACCTCCCAGCAACCTAGAATAAGTAGTTTATAAGAATAAAATTTTATTTGACAGCTGGAGGGCTTTCTACACCCCCCAGCAATTTAATTTAGTATATTTAGGTTACTTTTATATTGTTGACAGTTGGGAGACCTCCCAACCTTTATTATAAGATTATATAAGTTACTAACTTATTAACCGTTGGAAGGCAATCTACACCTTCAATTGCTTAATTTAAGTTGTAATTAGAATTATTAATTATTTATTGATAGAACATCGGAGAGCGCTTTACACTCTCCGATACACTAGGTTAGGTTAGAAAATTATCATGGCATCAAAGACCTCCAGCACTAACAGAGCTTCTAACGTTGCGAACATTAATATCAAGTACAGCGACTCAGAACCTCGCAAAAAGGCCCCAATCAAACCTCCGTCTGCGGAATTACCCTTCCTGGTTAAGTCGGCAGCAGAAGGCCCCCTGGAAGAGCTAGGAACGATAGCCAACCAGCTTTTTCAGGAGGCAAAATTACAACTAGAACAGTCGGGCAACATTAAAGCTACAATAAAAGAGACTGTCATCGAATGCCTAAATAGCCTTTACACGATGGTGCTAAGACTCGGTAGCGAATCACCGCCTCAGACCCCGACCGAAAACCCAGCCGACTTCGCAAAGGAGGTCATGGCGGAACTCCGGCAACAGACCGAGTATATGGCCGTGACAAAGAAAGATGTGGGAGTTGTAAAAGAGCAACTGGAAAAGTTACACAACCACATAACGGATAATAAAATAGTGGAGGGCATTTCTTACGCGGCTAAGGCTGCGGTCCCGAAGCAAGAGTCGCTCCTAACCCCCATACCTCGACCGGTCCACTCGATGGTCGTGTCCTCGGTTGACGCTCACGACACGAGCGAGGACATAATAAGCAAGATCAGGACCGCCGTGAGTGCGAAAACCACGGGACTAAAAGTGGACAGACTGAGGAAGGCTAGAGACCAGAAAGTGGTGGTGGGTTGCCAGTCACGTGAGGAACTAGCGAAAGTGGCGGAGAAGCTGCGGGCTGGGAACCCAACGCTAATGATGGAAGATAAAATCAACAGAGACCCTCTTGTCATCTTGCTAAACGTCCTAAACATAAACACAGACGAGGACGTCTTGGGTGCGCTAAGAAAGCAAAACTCAGCCATCCTGGCGGAGATACCTGAACAGGATTATAGGGCAAGCGTTAAATTCCGACGCAAAGCAAGGAACCCACTCGAAAGCCACGTGGTTCTACAGGTGTCGCCGCCGGTTTGGCAGAGGCTCACCCTGACTGGTAAAGTGCATATCGACCTGCAGAGGGTAGTAGTCAAAGACCAGACCCCGCTACTAACCTGCTCCAGGTGTCTCGGCTACGGGCATGGTCGTAAGACATGCACGGAGTTAGTAGACACCTGTAGCCATTGCGCAGGTCCCCACTTGCGCAATGAGTGTCCCGTATGGAAGGCTGGAGACCGACCCACATGCTGCAATTGTAAGAGCTCCAAACTTGAACGAACGGACCATAATAGTTTCGATGAAACATGTCCGATTCGGAAAAAGTGGGATGCTTTGGCCAGGGCAAAGGTAGCATACTGCTAAAGGCGAACTGGGCGACAAGCAAGATACACAAGATACACCTGCTGTACGTGAATACAGGGTAGTACAAGCTAATCTACAGCGGGCTAAGTTGGCTACAAAAGAGTTGATATTGGAGGCGGGAAAGAGAGGAGTCAGCTTTGCTCTTGTACAGGAACCCTATGTGGGGGCAGAGGGACAGCTCGCACAGTCCATAGGCTATAGAGTGGTCCAAAAAACGCGTTCAACTACAAAACCGGTGAAATCGGCTATAATAGTATTCGAAGATGGTATTGAAATAATAGAAAACCCGATACTAACCACGGAGAATATTGTTGTAGCTGTTCTTAAAACGCGTACGTGGGAGTTGTGCGTTGTCTCTGTATACTTTGAAGATAGCCTGCCAATTGAACCTTATCTTGCACAATTAAAAGAAATAAAAGAGAAAATCAACCTGGAAAATATGATTATTGGAGGTGATGTCAATGCATGGAGTATGTGGTGGGGAAGTGAGAACGAAGATTACAGAGGAGAAGCAATGATGGGCACAGTTGAAGAAATGGGCATGCATATTTTAAATGAAGGAAATAAACCGACATTTTTCACAATTAGAAATGGAATGGTCTGCAAAAGCATCGTGGATATCACAGTGTGTAGTCAAGAGCTGCTCGGAAGAGTTTCTGACTGGAGAGTAGACCAAGGCATGACAAGCTCCGACCATAACGCAGTCACTTTCAAAATACAATTTCGGAAACCAGTTGGCACCAGACCCCCAAAGAATACCAGGAAATACAATACACGCAAAGCTAACTGGACAAAATTTAAAGAGATACTGGAAAAAGAGTTATTAGAAAAACAAATTAATTTACCGGAAATTGAAAAAGTAGACTCACCAGAAAACCTGGAAAAAATTATTCAAAATTATGTTGAAAGTGTGGAAAAAGCGTGTAAAGGAGCAATTCCAGAAATTCGTAAAAAATCCAAAGTCAACTTACCTTGGTGGACAGAAGAACTCGGAACCCTAAAGAAAGACATGGTCACAAAAAAGAGAAGAGTGTCATGCGCAGCTCCAACTCGTAGACAGCACGTAGTAGACAGCTACCTGAAAGCAAAAGCGAAGTATGAATTAGAAGCAACTAAGGCGCAGACTAGAAGCTGGAAGGAGTTCTGCGGAACCCAGGACCGGGAAAGCCTCTGGGACGGGATATATCGCATAATTAGGAAATCTTCAAAATTACATGAAGACCAGCCCCTTATCGATAAAGGAATAGTCCTGGATCCCGAGGAGTCTGTCAGACTTCTAGCTAGAACATTTTTCCCGCAAGATTTGATAGAAGAAGATAACGGGTTACACACGGAAACACGAATAAAGGCCTATCAGTGCATAGAGGACAGAGTGGGTAGTGTTCAAGACCCCGCGTTCACGATGGATGAGCTATTGCAGGTCGCAAAATCTTTTAACCCGAAAAAAGCACCAGGTGCGGACGGTCTTACAGCGGATATCTGCACGGCCGCCATTACAGTGAACCAAGAAATTTTCTTGAGTCTGGCAAACAGGTGCCTTTCCATATCACATTTTCCAGTACTATGGAAGGAGGCAACGATAATAGTTCTACGTAAACCAGGAAAAGAGGATTATAATAATCCAAAATCTTATAGGCCCGTGGGACTGCTATCGGTGTTCGGAAAAATATTGGAAAAACTATTGATTAAAAGAATCAGATGGCACCTGCTTCCCAGGCTCAATACCAGGCAATATGGGTTTGTCCCACAACGAAGTACAGAAGACGCACTGTATGATCTCCTCCAACATCTGAAAACCAATATAAAGGCAAAGCTGATCAATGTGGTGGTATCTCTGGACATTGAGGGTGCATTCGATAGTGCTTGGTGGCCAGCAATTAAATGCAGACTCGCCGAGCACAAATGCCCCCTTAATCTTCAGAAATTGGCCCACAGCTACTTGAAAGACAGAAAAGTCTGCGTTAAATATGCGGGAACTGAGCATTGCACAACCACGACGAAAGGGTGCGTGCAAGGATCCATAAGTGGTCCAACCTATTGGAACATACTGTTGGATTCCTTGCTTAACGACATAGCGAGTCAAGGCGTGCACTGTCAAGCATTTGCCGACGATGTAGTTCTGGTGTTCTCGGGGTTAAAAATAAAAGATATAGAATTCAAATCCAAAGAAGTGTTGCAGCGTGTGTATGCTTGGGGTGTGGCAAATAAGCTCAAGTTTGCGCCACATAAAACACATGCAATGGTGGTAACAAAAAAGCTGAAGTGCGACACCCCACACATACGGATGGGCGACACAGAAATTGGAATTGTTACAGAAATTAAAATATTAGGGTTATTAATAGACAATAAACTAAATTTTAATAATCACGTTAAACAGGTGTGCCGGAAGGCCATGAACATTTACAAACCCTTAGCCAGGATGGCAAAAATTAGCTGGGGGTTAAACTCCGAAACCATCAGAACCATTTACACGGCAGTAATTGAGCCAATAATAATGTATGCTGCTAGTGCATGGGCACCGGAAACGGATAAGATCATGACACAAAAAAGCCTTAATATGGTGCAAAGAGGATTTGCTCAAAAGATCTGCAAATCATACAGAACTGTGTCGTTACACGCAGCACTTGCATTGGCGGGCCTACTTCCGTTAGATTTGCGAGTGAAAGAGGCAGCAAACCTCTACGAAGCGAAGCGTGGTAAACCACAAGACTGCTTAAAGGGACGGGAGATTGAGGAAAAGGTCAGTTTTCTGAATGTCGTACACCCTGCTCAAGAGATTGGACTCAATTTCAGAGTTCTGGAAAAACTAGAACCAGAAACAATGCGGACACATGACATAAGAGGCATGTTAATATTTACGGATGGAAGCAAAATCGAGGAGAAGGTTGGTGCATCTCTTACCTGCTGGAGGGAGGACCAAGAAATACTGGCCAGGAAATTTAAATTATCTTCTTTCTGTACAGTATTTCAAGCAGAGATGTATGCGCTGTACCAGGCAACAAAAACTGCCACAAAGTCTTCCGAAGTAAATATTAACATCCTCAGTGACTCAAGGTCGGCCCTTGAACTCCTCTGCAACGCGGAAACGTCTCACCCCCTTGCATTTCAAATAAAAAAGAATCTTAGAGATTCTAAGAAAAATGGAAAGGTGGTGAACCTATTTTGGATAAGAGCGCACAGAGGGGTAAAAGGTAACGAACGAGCCGATGAATTGGCAAAACTGGCGGCCAAATACAAAAAAACAGCGCCAGATTATGATAAGTGTCCCTTGTCTTTTATAAAAAAGAAAATAAGAGCAGATTCAATTGAGCTCTGGAATAAGAGATACACCGAAAGTGACAGGGCTCAAACGACAAAGATGTTTTTACCTGACGTAAAAACAGCTTTCAAATTTATTAAGAAAACTGATCTTAACCCTAAACTCGTACAGATCTTGACGGGCCATGGAGCGTTCGCTGATTACCTACACAAATATAAGTGCAAATCTAGCCCTGGATGCGAATGCGACGAGGATAGAGAAGAGTCGGTCACTCACCTATTAGTAGACTGCCCAAAATACTGTAAATTGAGATACGAAGTAGAGCAAGAGACCGGTCTGGAAATAGAAAAAGAAACATTAAAAGAGTTAATCCATAATGAAAGTTTTAAAAAATACTGTAACCAAATAGTGGGAAACTCAATCATTAGGAATAAATAACTGCTCCTGTTTCGGACAAGCATAAAGAAAAGGCTCATGTATAGTACCTATTATAAGAATAGGACAAATTACATGGACACAAATTTTTGATTGTGCGGAACAGAAGCAGTTAAATAACAAACTACAGACAAAAAAGGTCTCCGACCACCACATCGGAGGAAGGCTGCCATATTTAAAAAAAAAAAAAAAAAACCTAACCTAACCTAACCTAACCTAACCTAACCTAACCTAACCTAACCGATAGATTCTGTCTCAAAATTTAGTTTATTTTACTTACCTTTGGTGCAAATCGCCGCAACTCTTCATCAGGGTGTCCTTCTGGCCCACCACGTCGCCCTGAAAAACAAAAATAAATATTATTAAAAAGTTAGGTTTCAAAAATTTTATCAAAATTTTACAAGTTTTTTCAAAATTTTTTCCAAATTTTCTGCTATTTTTACTAAATTCCTACAGTAATTGACTTGGCTTTGCACCCCTGCACGCCCTGGTGTGCGCGCGGGAGCAACTGCGTCGATAAATTTGAATTTTTGGTCTGACCGCTCAGTACGTTCGAGGAACCGAACCTACCTAAGCGATACAAGTTTCGCATACAATTGATAGATTCTGTCTCAAAATTTAGTTTATTTTACTTACCTTTGGTGCAAATCGCCGCAACTCTTCATCAGGGTGTCCTTCTGGCCCACCACGTCGCCCTGAAAAACAAAAATAAATATTATTAAAAAGTTAGGTTTCAAAAATTTCATCAAAATTTTACAAGTTTTTTCCAAATTTTCTGCTATTTTTACTAAATTCCTACAGTAATTGACTTGGCTTTGCACCCCTGCACGCCCTGGTGTGCGCGCGGGAGCAACTGCGTCGATAAATTTGAATTCCTGGCCCACCCGCCCGCCCTTTAACGTTGACCAAAGGTCTGAAGGCCTTCGGCAGTACCGTAGGGAGAGCCGTTCTTCGACACATATACGGGGCTGTTGTTAAGATAGTTTTAGATTTTGACGACTGAGAAGCACTATACACTTCTCAACTCAAATTGACTGGTGGGAGGATTTACACCTCCCAGCAACCTAGAATAAGTAGTTCATAAGAATAAAATTATATTTGACAGCTGGAGGGCTTTCTACACCCCCCAGCAAATTAATTTAATATATTTAGGTTACTATATTGCTGACAGTTGGGAGACTTTGTACATCTCCCAATCTCTAGGACCAGATTAGATAAGGCTTAACATTTTGACTGTTGGAAGGCAATTTACACCTTTCAACTGCTTATTTTAAGTTGTAAATTAGAATTATTAATTATTTATTGAATGATCATCGGAGAGCGCTTTACACTCTCTGATACACTAGGTTAGAATATATTATCATGGCATCAAAGACCTCCAGCACTAACAGAGCTTCAAATGTGGCGAATATCAACATCAAGTACAGCGAATCAGAACCTCGTAAAAAGGCCGCAATCAAACCTCCGTCCGCGGAATTACCCTTCCTGGTGAAGTCGGCGGCGGAAGGCCCCCTGGGAGAGCTCGGAACGATAGCTAACCAGCTTTTTCAGGAGGCAAAACTGCAACTGGAACAGTCGGGCAACATCAAAGCCACAATAAAAGAGACGGTTATCGAATGCCTAAATAGCCTTTACACTATGGTGCTTAGACTGGGTAGCGAAACACCGCCTCAGGCCCCGACCGCCAATACAGCCGACTTCGCAAGGGAGGTCATGGCGGAACTCCGGCAACAGACAGAATATATGGCCGTGACCAGGAAAGATGTGGGGATCGTAAAGGAGCGACTTGAAAAGCTAAACAACCACATAACAGAGAATAAAATAGTGGAGGGCATCACTTATGCGGCTAAGGCTGCAGTCCCCAGGCAAGCGTCGATCCAAACCCCCATGCCTCGACCGGTCCACTCGATGGTCGTGTCCTCAGTTGATGCTCACGACACGAGCGATGACATCATAAACAAGATCCGTGTCGCAGTAAGTGCCAAGACATCCGGCATCCAGGTGCATAGGCTGAGGAAGGCCAGAGAACAGAAAGTGGTGTTGGGCTGTCAATCCCGTGAAGAACTAGCCAAAGTTTCGGAAAAACTAAAGATAGGCAACCCAACGCTTCTTATGGAAGAGAAGGCCAACAAAGACCCGCTCGTTATCCTAAAAAATGTTTTGAGTATAAATTCAGACGAAGACATCTTAAACGCTCTGACAAAACAAAACTCAAACATACTGGGTGGGATATCGGAGGACGACTACAGAGCAAGTGTGCGCTATCGAAAGAAGGCAAGGAACCCGCACGAGGCACACGTGGTTCTTCAAGTATCGCCCCCAGTATGGCAGAGCTTAACGGCAGCGGGCAGAGTCCATATAGACTTGCAAAGAGTACAGGTGAGTGACCAGTCGCCGCTCATTCAATGCTCCAGATGTCTAGCATACGGCCACGGCAGAAAGCTATGCAAGGAAGCCGCGGATCTCTGTAGTCATTGCTCGGGACCGCACTTGCGAAAAGACTGCCCCCACTGGATAGCAGGCGACGTGGCCACCTGCCGGAATTGTAGTATGGCCAAGATGGAGGTCACAGACCACAATAGCTTTGACAGCAGTTGCCCGACTCGCAAAAAGTGGGATGTGCTTGCCAGATCAAACGTAGCATATTGCTAAGGGCGACTCAAAGAATGAACAGGTGGATTTTAAATACAAATTCATTCAAGCAAACCTGCAACGTAAAAGTCTGGCACTACAAGAACTGATCCAGGAGGCCCAAAAGAGAAAGGTTTGCTGTGCACTCATTCAGGAACCCTACATAGGAGCTAAAGGAGAAGTAGCGCATCAGAGCGGATGTAGGACCATTCAAAGAACGCAAAATAGAACCAAAGTTGTTAAAGCAGCTATATTAGTGTTCAACAACAAGGTGCAGATCATTGAATGTCCCACAATCACAACCGAAAATATAGCAGTGCTGATCCTAAAAGCAGACTCATGGGACCTAGCAATCATCTCTGCGTACTTCGAGGACAGCCTCCCCGTGGATCCATACTTAGTGCAATTGAAGTCCATAATCGCAAACCTAAACGTAAGAAATGTCATCATAGGCGGAGATTTCAATGCATGGAGTCCATGGTGGGGCAGTGTCTCTGAAGATCATAGGGGTAGAGAGGTGTTTGGAACACTCGTGGAGATGAATATGCATATTCTGAATGAGGGCACAACACCGACCTTCTACACAATAAGAAATGGATCAGAATATAAAAGCAGCGTGGACATTACCGCGTGTAGTCAAGATATCCTCGAGCTCGTAGACAACTGGAAAATAGACGAAAGTTTAACCAGTTCGGATCACAACGCCATAACATTTAATCTAATCACAAAACAATCTTTAGAAAAACGCAATATAAAATCAACAAGAATATATAACACTAAAAAAGCAAACTGGCCTAAGTTTAAACTAGCAATGACCAAAGAATTGA
Organism: Mycalesis mineus; assembly: GCA_034621355.1. Classification (NCBI taxonomy): domain Eukaryota; kingdom Metazoa; phylum Arthropoda; class Insecta; order Lepidoptera; family Nymphalidae; genus Mycalesis; species Mycalesis mineus. Next base: position 30,292 of record JAXAVZ010000265.1, on the reverse strand, counting down.
GCAATAACAATGTATCAACAGCAGAAATTAATAATATAAACACACTGGAAATGTTAGATTTAGCTATAAATAAATACCTAAAATGCGTCAGTAATGCGTGCAAAGCAGCAATACCACTAAATAAAAGTAAAAAGCATGCAAACTTACCTTGGTGGAGTGAAGAACTGGAGAAACTGAAGAGGGATATGACGACGAAGAAGAGGAGAATCCGCTGCGCAGCACCGCGTCGAAGGCAACACGTGGTGGAGGTTTACCTGAAAGCAAAAGAGAAATATGAAGAAGAAGCCGCAAAAGCGCAAGTAAGCAGCTGGAAAGAGTTTTGCCGCACGCAAGATAGAGAGAGCTTATGGGACGGTATATATCGTGTAATACGAATGACGTCAAAGAGATGTGAGGACCTACCACTGGTGAACGAAGGAACTCAATTAACTCCGGAGGAATCCGCTAAACTTTTAGCGGACACATTCTTTCCACCGGACTTAGAATCGAACGACAACCCTCAACATGCTCAAACTAGACAAGAGTCCAAGAACATCGAAACAATGTTAGAGGACAAAAAGGACCCACCGTTCACCAGAGAGGAGCTCATCTTTGCCACCAAAAGCTTCAATCCAAAAAAGGCCCCTGGTCCCGATGGATTCACAGCGGACGTTTGTGCAGAAGCCATACTGTCAGACACAGACGTGTTTCTGGGAATACTAAATAAGTGCCTAGAACAATCCCACTTTCCAACTCCTTGGAAGGAGGCCATAATAGTGGTAGTAAGGAAACCCGGTAAAACGGACTATAGCCACGTTAAATCGTATCGGCCAATAGGCTTACTATCAATATTTGGTAAGGTGTTGGAAAAAATGATGGTGAGAAGAATTCGGTGGCACATGTTACCTAAGTCAAATCCCAGACAGTATGGCTTTGTACCACAAAGAAGCACCGAGGACTCTCTCTATGACCTGGTACAACACATTCGAAACAACCTAAACCAAAAACTAATAAATGTTGTTGTATCATTGGACATAGAGGGAGCATTCGATAGCGCCTGGTGGCCAGCCATAAAATGCCAGCTGGCTAAAAAAAGATGTCCACTAAACATCATGAAGCTAATCATAAGCTATCTCACGGACAGGCGGGTTCGCGTCCGATATGCGGACTACGAACATGTCACCAGCACGACAAAAGGGTGTGTGCAAGGTTCTATAGCTGGACCAACGTTCTGGAACCTATTGCTGGATCCACTCTTGGACGGGATAGAGCAGAGAGGGGTATATTGCCAGGCGTTTGCCGACGACGTGGTCCTGGTTTTCTCTGGACAGTCAGCACAAACTATTGAACAAGAGGCAGGCCGGATCCTAGACTATGTGTATGATTGGGGAGTGCAAAACAAACTTAAATTTGCACCACATAAAACTAGTGCAATGGTCATCACCAAAAAGTTGAAATACAAAACCCCAATCATACACATGGGTGGGAAGACGGTCAACCTAGTGAACGAAATGAAGGTATTGGGGCTGATCATAGACAGCGGATTGACGTTCAGCGCCCACGTAAGATACATCTGTACGAAGGTGCTGAATATCTATAAGCCTCTGTCTAGATCGGCCAAAATAATCCGGAGATAATAAGGACGATATACGTGTCGATAATAGAGCCGATTACACTATATGCCGCTAGCGTATGGGCTCCAGCCGCTACAAAGCTGACCATTCAAAAATACCTCGGTACGGTGCAGCGTGGCTTTGCACTCAAAATAATAAAAGCGTACCGAACAGTGTCGCTTACAGCGGCTGTAGCCTTGGCAAGACTAATACCCCTAGATCTAAGAGTACTGGAATCGGCAAAGCTATACGAGGCAAAACGAGGAAAGCCACAAGAACATATAGGGGAAGCTATAGTGGAAACAAGAAAATGCTTTCTGAGCGCTCCACATCCTGCAGAGGAGATCGAGGTAGTCTTCACCAAACTGGAAGACATGAGCGTCACAACACCACTACAGGACATCGAGGCAGTTGATATTTATACAGATGGTAGCAAGATTGGTGGCAGGGTGGGAGCAGCATTAACGTACTGGAAAGATGACAAGGAAATAGGCTTCAGAAAGTTTCTTTTGTCACCTTATTGCTCCGTATACCAAGCGGAAATGCTGGCACTTTACCGTGCCATCGAACTTGCTTTCAAACTCAAACAAAGGGACATTAATATAATAAGCGACTCCAGATCATCCCTTGAAACAATTACAAATACAAGCACCTTCCACCCGGTCGCGTTTGAAATTAGGAAAAACTTGAATAAACTCAAAAAGACGGAACACAACATAAACCTATATTGGATAAGAGCACACGTTGGATTTGTGGGCAATGAAAGAGCAGATGCCCTAGCAAAAGAGGCAGCTCTGAAGAAAAAATCTGCTCCAGACTACAGCGCGTGCCCTCTTTCATATATAAAAAGAAATATTCGGCAAGATACAATTAAAATTTGGCAAAACAGATACGAAAATAGTGAGAAAGCTGCAACAACAAAAATTTTCTTTCCAAATTTAACTGACGCTCATGTTATTCTTAAGAAAATAGAACTGACCCCGATAATAGTGCAGGTGTTTACTGGGCATGGAGGGTTCGCAGATTACTTGCACAGATTCAAATGCAAAGAGGACCCGGGCTGCGTGTGCAATAGTAGTATTGCGGAGGATATTCCGCACTTGCTGTTGGAATGTCCTCAGCACGACAGCGCAAGGGAAGACCTCCAACAACAATTGCAGATGAATCTCTGCAAGGAGTCAATACCCGAAATCCTGCTAAGTAAACACCTAAAACTATTAGTAAAATACTGCACTGGGATTGCCAGAGCTGTTATAAAGAGGAATAAGTAATAAAGATCTGATGTGTATCTATTATTATTGAATAGTATGATTCACACGGATATAAATTACAGCCCCATATTGTATAAACTCGTATTATTTGGACATAATACCAGCCATGCCTAATGGCATTAGTAGAATAAGCTCAATCGATCTTGATAATTTTTGCCTAACGGACTTAGAACAAAGACTTTGGATCTATACAAAAATTATTAATCTCACTTTAAACGATATGTACGCTTTCACGCCGTTTAATATAGCCAGCCATGACTAATGGCATTATTAGAATAAGCTGAATCGATCTTGAAAATTTTTGTCTAACGGACTTAGAACAAAGACTTTGGATCTATACCAAAATTATTAATCTCACTTTAAACGATATGTACGCTTTCACGCCGTTTTATATCGCCAGCCATGACTAATGGCATTATTAGAATAAGCTGAATCGATCTTGATAATTTTTGTCTAACGGACTTAGAACAAGGACTTTGGATCTATACCAAAATTATTAATCTCACTTTAAACGATATGTACGCTTTCACGCCGTTTAATATAGCCAGCCATGCCTAATGGCATTATTAGAATAAGCTGAATCGATCTTGAAAATTTTTGTCTAACGAACTTAGAACAAAGACTTTATCTGTAATTTATAATTTATTATTCGACTTGGAACTTGAATTCAAAATTCAAATTCAAAATCGTTTATTTCAAGTAGGCTTATTACAAGCACTTTTGAAACGTCAAATTGGACTATTTGTAGTGACTCTACCACCGGCTCGGAAGGCAGGCCCTGTTGAGAAGAGCCGGCAAGAAACTCAACAGTTGCTCTTTTTATAATATTATCAATTTTACAATATTAAGTGTGTTGTTACATAAAGTTATTTATTTTACTTCCTGTGTGAAGTTGAAAGCCTATCCAATTGCCTTTGAACATCTTTGTCATTTAAAAATTCATCGATAGTATAATAACCCTGACTCAGTAAGTGAGTTTTAATACATTGTTCAAACTTATGCAATGGCAGATCTAAAACTGAATTGGGCATCTTGTTGTAGAAGAGTACACCCAATCCTACGAAAGATTTTTGTATTTTTCGGAGGCGATAAGCTGATATGACTAACTTATGTCCATTTCTAGGAAGACGGTCGTTTAAATCCTTTTTCTGTTTATACATATTTATATTTTGTTTAACATAAACTAGGTTATTAAATATGTATTGACAGGCTACTGTAAGAATTCCTATTTCTTTAAATTTGACTCGAAGGGACTCGCGTGGTTTAAGTTTATAAATCGACCGAATTGCTCGTTTCTGAAGTATAAAGACAGAATTTATGTCAGCAGCCTTTCCCCACAACAAGATGCCATAAGACATCACACTGTGGAAGTAAGCAAAATAAACCAGTCTAGCTGTTTCTACATCGGTAAACTGTCTTATTTTTCTCACTGCAAATGCTGCTGAGCTAAGTTTAGCTGTCAGTGACTCTATATGAGCGCTCCACTGAAGTTTACAGTCCAAGGTCACTCCTAGAAAGACTGTAGAACTCTCCATCTTTAGCGTTTCACCATTTATCATTAAAGACTCATTTATTTTTTTTACATTCGGAAAAGAAAACTCAACACATTTAGTTTTCTTTGCATTTAATAGTAAATTATTAGCAGTAAACCAATGCGACACATGCGATACAGCACGGTTTACATCGTCAAAGTCACATTTATTTCTATCAGTTTTAAAAATTAAAGATGTGTCATCAGCAAACAGTACAATTTCACAAATGTCGCTAACATGGTATGGTAAATCATTGATATACACTAAAAATAGAAAAGGACCCAAAATTGAACCCTGTGGAACGCCCATTTTAGGAGATGAGCCACGTGACTTTATATCATTAATGCATACCGTTTGAGTTCTATAACTAAGATAAGAGGCAATGAGATTAAGTGCAACATTTTTAATGCCATAGTGGCTTAACTTAAGCAAAAGAGTTTTATGGTTAACACAATCGAAAGCCTTGGACAAGTCACAGAATACGCCAATAGCATTCTTAGACCTTTCCCAGGCATCAAAGATGTGTTTTAATAGTTTTGCACCTGCATCAGTAGTATTGCGACCTTTAGTGAAACCATATTGGTCAGGATGAAGTAAGTTATTTAAGTTAAAATGAGTAAGCAGTTGATTTAAAACTATTTTTTCGAAGACCTTACTTAGTGTTGGCAATATTGAAACCGGTCTGTAATTATTGAGATCTGCTTGGACGCCTGATTTAAAAAGTGGAATAAGTTTTCCATGTTTCATTAGGTTTGGAAAAGTACCTGAGTCCACACATTCATTAAAAATAACAGCTAAGTGTGGAGCAATGATATTTATTATATTAGATATTACTTTTACTGACATCCCCCACAGATCGCCAGTCCTCTTTGATTTAAGTAGTTTAAATGTTTTTATAATATCAAAAGCAGTTACATAATTAAATTTAAATAGAATGTTGCACTTTTTCACATTGTCTCTTAGTAACCTCTGGGCTGACGTAGGAGACGAATTTAGCGAATCTGTTAATAAGATAGGTACATTTTGGAAGAAGTCTTCAAAAGCATTTACAACCTCGTTTTTATTGTTTATTTTTTTATTATCAACAATTAAAAAAATAAACAATAAAAACGAGGTTGTAAATGCTTTTGAAGACTTCTTCCAAAATGTACCTATCTTATTAACAGATTCGCTAAATTCGTCTCCTACGTCAGCCCAGAGGTTACTTTGGATCGATACCAAAATTATTAATCTCACTTTAAACGATATGTACGCTTTCACGCCGTTTTATATCGCCAGCCATGACTCATGGCATTATTAGAATAAGCTGAATCGATCTTGATAATTTTTGTCTAACGGACTTAGAACAAGGACTTTGGATCTATACCAAAATTATTAATCTCACTTTAAACGATATGTACGCTTTCACGCCGTTTAGTATAGCCAGCCATGACTAATGGCATTATTAGAATAAGCTGAATCGATCTTGAAAATTTTTGTCTAACGGACTTAGAACAAAGACTTTGGATCTATACCAAAATTATTAATCTCACTTTAAACGATATGTACGCTTTCACGCCGTTTTATATCGCCAGCCATGACTCATGGCATTATTAGAATAAGCTGAATCGATCTTGATAATTTTTGTCTAACGGACTTAGAACAAGGACTTTGGATCTATACCAAAATTATTAATCTCACTTTAAACGATATGTACGCTTTCACGCCGTTTTATATCGCCAGCCATGACTAATGGCATTATTAGAATAAGCTGAATCGATCTTGAAAATTTTTGTCTAACGGACTTAGAACAAAGACTTTGGATCTATACCAAAATTATTAATCTCACTTTAAACGATATGTACGCTTTCACGCCGTTTTATATCGCCAGCCATGACTCATGGCATTATTAGAATAAGCTGAATCGATCTTGATAATTTTTGTCTAACGGACTTAGAACAAGGACTTTGGATCTATACCAAAATTATTAATCTCACTTTAAACGATATGTACGCTTTCACGCCGTTTAGTATAGCCAGCCATGACTAATGGCATTATTAGAATAAGCTGAATCGATCTTGAAAATTTTTGTCTAACGGACTTAGAACAAAGACTTTGGATCTATACCAAAATTATTAATCTCACTTTAAACGATATGTACGCTTTCACGCCGTTTTATATCGCCAGCCATGACTCATGGCATTATTAGAATAAGCTGAATCGATCTTGATAATTTTTGTCTAACGGACTTAGAACAAGGACTTTGGATCTATACCAAAATTATTAATCTCACTTTAAACGATATGTACGCTTTCACGCCGTTTTATATCGCCAGCCATGACTAATGGCATTATTAGAATAAGCTCAATCGATCTTGAAAATTTTTGTCTAACGGACTTAGAACAAAGACTTTGGATCTATACCAAAATTATTAATCTTACTTTAAACGATATGTACGCGTTCACGCCGTTTTGTATCGCCAGCCATGGCTAATGGCAATATTAGAATAAGCTGAATCGATCTTGAAAATTTTTGTCTAACGGACTTAGAACAAAGACTTTGGATCTATACCAAAATTATTAATCTCACTTTAAACGATATGTACGCGTTCACGCCGTTTTATATCGCCAGCCATGACTAATGGCATTATTAGAATAAGCTGAATCGATCTTGAAAATTTTTGTCTAACGGACTTAGAACAAAGACTTTGGATCTATACCAAAATTATTAATCTCACTTTAAACGATATGTACGTTTTCACGCCGTTTAGAATAGCCAGCCATGACTAATGACATTATAAGAATAAGCTGAATCGATCTTGATAATTTTTGTCTAACGGACTTAGAACAAAGACTTTGGATCTATACCAAAATTATTAATCTCACTTTAAACGATATGTATGCTTTCACGCCGTTTAATATCGCCAGCCATGACTAATGGCATTATTAGAATAAGCTGAATCGATCTTGAAAATTTTTGTCTAACGGACTTAGAACAAAGACTTTGGATCTATACCAAAATTATTAATCTCACTTTAAACGATATGTATGTTTTCACGCCGTTTTATATCGCCAGCCATGACTAATGGCATTATTAGAATAAGCTGAATTGATCTTGATAATTTTTGTATAACGGACTTAGAACAAAGACTTTGGATCTTTGCAAAAATTATTAATCTCACTTTAAACGATATGTATGCTTTCACGCCGTTTTATATCGCCAGCCATGACTAATGGCATTATTAGAATAAGCTGAATCGATCTTGAAAATTTTTGTCTAACGGACTTAGAACAAAGACTTTGGATCTATACCAAAATTATTAATCTCACTTTAAACGATATGTACGTTTTCACGCCGTTTAGAATAGCCAGCCATGACTAATGGCATTATTAGAATAAGCTGAATCGATCTTGATAATTTTTGTCTAACGGACTTAGAACAAAGACTTTGGATCTATACCAAAATTATTAATCTCACTTTAAACGATATGTATGCTTTCACGCCGTTTAATATCGCCAGCCATGACTAATGGCATTATTAGAATAAGCTGAATCGATCTTGAAAATTTTTGTCTAACGGACTTAGAACAAAGACTTTGGATCTATACCAAAATTATTAATCTCACTTTAAACGATATGTACGTTTTCACGCCGTTTAGAATAGCCAGCCATGACTAATGACATTATAAGAATAAGCTGAATCGATCTTGATAATTTTTGTCTAACGGACTTAGAACAAGGACTTTGGATCTATACCAAAATTATTAATCTCACTTTAAACGATATGTACGCTTTCACGCCGTTTAGTATAGCCAGCCATGACTAATGGCATTATTAGAATAAGCTGAATCGATCTTGAAAATTTTTGTCTAACGGACTTAGAACAAAGACTTTGGATCATTTTTGTCAAAAAAATTTCAATCAAAAATTTCAATCAAAAATTTCAATCAAAAATCAAACAAAAATTATCAAGAACGATTCAGCTTATTCTAATACTGCCATTAGTCATGGCTGGCTATATTAAACGGCGTGAAAGCGTACATATCGTTTAAAGTGAGATTAATAATTTTTGTATAGATCCAAAGTCTTTGTTCTAAGTCCGTTAGACAAAAATTATCAAGATCGATTGAGCTTATTCTAATAATGCCATTAGGCATGGCTGGTATTATGTCCAAATAATACGAGTTTATATTGTAGATACGTTTATTGAGCTAGGTAGCAAAACATGACAGTCATAATGTGTAATTATTTAGTACTACCCACTTAATTTAACTTTGTTAAGAAAAGTTAAAGAAATGATGTAGATTATAAATATATTATACATGACATACCTTCACCCCAAGTATAATCATTAAACTTTATTACACTAAACTAATATATAAACTAAACTTTGAGACTTTAAATCAACAAATGTACACGCTAAGTATTTTGAAAGTATCTAACTAAACTTAAATAATTAACTAAACAATTCAACTAAACTAAATAAATCATCCTCCTCATTAAGCCTGCTATATGGCACTTTATGATAAATATTTCTTTTACTTCTTATTTTTCCCCCACACATTTGATCATCTGAGGATTTAGGTATACTGTGAAAGGCATCTCAGATAGGGTTAAATAAATTAAAATCATCGAGTCATAATCACAAATTCGACCATTTATTGCAATATCGTTCACAAATTAATCGCTTGAATCATTACACATAAATTTACAATATGGTGTCACTAATAATGCTCTAATACTTTTCAATATCAATTACACTAAAGATGAAACTAATTAAATGATGTAAGTTAGAATTGATTCAATATTCACACGAATTACGCACCTTAAGCTCGACGACTCGTTGCTGTCTGTTTTTTTTTTAAAATATGGCGGCGGCTGGCCCACAGACACACTCGAACCATTAACAACATGAAAGTACGTAAAACAGAATGACAGATAAAATAAGGTTGAGGCGCGAATGAATATGGTGGTGTTACAGTCGGCCATCCTCCATGAACGAGTCCCTTCGTTCCTATTTACTAAGCCAGTAAACAAATTAAATTTATATAACGAAATGGAGAATCATTGTTATTTGCTAAATTTCTAATCAAAATCAAAATCTCTATCAGAAACTATTACTAGTACATTTTCGTCAATTAATCAAAATAATTATTATCTCTGTCATCGTCACAAATTTGTACAAAGTCTTGTTATGGTCAAAGTTACTTATTATCAAAGTTACATCCTTCGCTTATTAAAATAGCCATACAGAGTTCAGGCTACTTCCTTCACTTTCCCTCTGTAACGTCTGCGATGCACTAAGCCATTCCTGGGCGGCAAGTTCATATGCCAAATCCTGCCCGACCTAGAGCACCCTCCCTGAATCTATTCTATAACCGTATAGAGTTCAGGCTACTTCCTTCACCGTCCCTCTATAACGGCTGCGATGCACTAAGCCATTCCTGGGCGGCAAGTTCATATGCCAAATCCTGCCCGACCTAGAGCACCCTCCCTGAATCTATTCTATAACCGTATAGAGTTCAGGCTACTTCCTTCACCGTCCCTCTATAACGGCTGCGATGCACTAAGCCATTCCTGGGCGGCAAGTTCATATGCCAATTCATGCCCGACCTAGAGCACCCTCCCTAAATCTATTCTATAACCGTATAGAGTTCAGGTTACTTCCTTCACCATCCCTCTACAACGGCTGCAATGCGCTAAGCCAACTCCTGGGCGGCAAGTTCATATGCCAATTCCTGCCCGACTTAGAGCACCCTCCCTAATCTATAACCGCATAGAGTTCAGGCTACTTCCTTCACCATCCCTCTACAACGGCTGCAATGCGCTAAGCCAACTCCTGGGCGGCAAGTTCATATGCCAATTCCTGCCCGACTTAGAGCACCCTCCCTAATCTATAACCGCATAGAGTTCAGGCTACTTCCTTCACCATCACTCTATAATGGCTGCGATGCGCTAAGCCAACTCCTGGGCGGCAAGTTCATATGCCAATTCCTGCCCGACTTAGAGCACCCTCCCTGATCCTACGTTACATCTGTTTACAATTGTTTTAAACTACCTAAGCTCACTATCTTATAATCACTGTAATTAAAATGTTTATCAATTTCTCTAAGTTACAACTGAGATCAAAATTAAGAAATATACATCTGGTAACAATTGCTTTAAATTATCTAAGCTCACTATCTTATAATCTCTGTAATTTAAATGTTTATCAATTTCTATAAGTTATAATTCAGATAAACATCAATAAATGTACATCTGGTTACAATTGTTTTAAATTATCTAAGCTCACTATCTTATAATCTCTGCAATTTAAATTTTTATCAATTTCTATAAGTAATAATTCAGATAAACATCAATAAATGTACATCTGGTTACAATTGTTTTAAATTATCTTAGCTCACTATCTTATAATCTCTGTAATATAAATGTTCATCAATTTCTGTAAGTTACATTTCAGATCAAAATCGATAAATGTACATCTGGTTACAATTGTTTTACATTATCGAAGCTCACTATCTCATAATCTCTGTAATTTAATTGTTTATCAATTTCTGTAAGTTACAATTCAGATCAAAATCGATAAATTTTCAAATAATAAGTTTAGGGGTAATCTACTATTTACAGTTAATTTAAATATTAGCTCTAATCATTACTATCATCACTGGAAGAGCGAGCAGTGGCTTTAAGGCAGTAATAGTTTATATAGCGCCTTTTCTAGATTACTGAGTGTCTTCCGCAAGGAACCTATCCTTCAGTAACATAGTTTTAGTTATATAAGGACCTTGGCATTTCGATTACAACTTTTGATCCAGTTTAGATACTATTCCCATCGCTACTTTAATGCGGTATCTTTATAATAATCATCAGTGACTTATTTTCTTTGTCTAGTATATCAATGTTTATTTGCCTCTTTGATTGTTTTTTTTTTATTTTGCTTTCACTGGCTTCTTATCATTAATTTAAAAAAAATCTTATCATTAACTTGTACTACCTCATCCATTTAATTATATAAAGATCTTGATTTGTCGTTTGGTGTGCATCAATCCTATCAAATAAAAGTTCAGAAGGAGTCTATCTCGTAAGATCGAAAATATTTATTCCTAAACTATGCTACTGCTCCCCTATGATCGCTACCTCTTCTATTATAGTAAGATGCCAGCAATATCGAATTAATTTGCAAGGTGAATTATTGTGTCATAACTTATATAATCCTATAGAGTGAGAATGGATCTATTAGAAAGCATTTTCTTCCAATTTCCGGTTAATATTATATTTCAAGAAGGCGGTCAAGGGGCTTAAAATAATACAAATCCCTGCACAAACTTCTTGATCAAACAAATCTAGAATCGCCTCCTGGTGATTTGAGATTTTCTCAATTTCGGTTTATTTCGGCACCTTACATAAATTCTAAGTACGTTGTACGTTATAATTACAATTTAATATTTTATAATATGAATTTGAACATTATACATAATTACCCCTACCCCTACCCCTATTAGTAGGGTAACGATTTAACGATTAGTAGGATAACGAACGAACGAAAATTTTTGAATTGAGTGAAAACCAATTGTAAATGAATAAATAAATTTATTTTTAATTTTCAATATAAAACTACGCAAAGTGCGGCACAGATATCAACGCATATGTAAATAAAAGGCGAATATGCGAAAACGGACGAGTATTATCTCTTCCTTATATCTCGGAAACAAAAAAGTTGTCGTTCCCTCAAATTTGCACTGAGCTACTATGACGTTATAATTATTAATATTTCTTTTTATAACTTTGTTGTTTTCAATAAATAATTCACTTCAATTAGTTTGTATTTTATAATTTTATTTGTTATTTAATCCAGTTTTCAGTACTGCCCTTTAACCAGTTGCCGGGTGATAAGTATGTTTGGTTTGAAATGTATCACTGAAGGACTGACCTTTTGTATTAATAAATTTCTTTCGATGTCATTAATCTGATATTCACCAGGCAAAAGATAATTTGTTATTGTCCATTAGATCTCTTGATGAAATTGCCAACATAGATATTGCCATTACATGGTAAATTTGATTTAGTAGGGATTGAAATCATTTCGCCTTTATTAAACCTTACATTATGAGCCACACTAAGGAGTAGTTTATCAATGGTTCCATTGCCTACAAGAGTAAACTTAATGACTTTTAAGGTTTTGATTAAATTTATAGTGGGTCTTTCAGTAAAACTATGTTTTAGTAACACGTTATAGGTAATAAGATTATCATCTACTACATAAATTTCCCTCCTAAAATTCACCTCCCCTCCCGAATACGAGTAGCCTCGTTTCATATCAATGATTAAATACAAACTGTACATTTTAGCAAAGGATTAGGATAAATAGCTACGATGACCCACAGCTGGAATAGTGACCCTGATAACTAAACTAGGTATATATTGAAGTCACGTAATAACTAAACCTTCGTCGTCGGCACGTCAGCTCCTAAACATTATACAATCGTGGTGGTATTATTATAAATATATATTTATTGCATTAATAAGTCATTAATCCTCATAAAGTAAACAAGGATTGGTAAGTGGGGGATGCAAAGAAGTGAGTAAACTCGACTTTGGCAAGGCTTCGTCGCCTAGAGAATAAACCTATAGTTATTAAGGGTTGGCGCAGGATCTGTCCGATCTAATATTGTATATTCTTAAACGTATTATTATGGTATTAGTCCCTTGTGGAATTGTTATGAGAAAAATATTAGGGCGTTTGTCTCTAATATAAATCTATTTAAATTGTTTAACGGAACAAATTTCGTACTTCTTAGGGCTTTTCAAACTTTACGGTCTTAGAACCCAAACATTATCGACGATCACATCCACTGCCTGCTTTACAAATATCTTAAACCTGTTTGATACATCAATCTTATCAAAATAGTGCATTTCTTACAACTCACTAAAGCGAGAACACTAAGTGCGTCCATTAAGCATACCTACCAGTTCGTAACGTTTGGTGTAATTCTCTGGAGCTGGAAAAGAGTCTCTCATCGTAACTTTCCATTTTGCCCAGGTATGCTTAATGGAAGGAAGACCAATCCGGTGATTAAGCAAGACATAGTGAATCATTCGCTTCTCAATCCAGTTATACATTTCAGCACATATATGTAACCAAATATTTATAATTTCTTTTGATGACCTCAACTTTTACCTGTTTTCGCTTGCTAACTGTCTACGCTGCTCGCATGATTGCTCACACTGCGATGACGCGCTCGACGAGGGCTGCGATCAAGCGCTCGATGAGGGCTGCGATGACACGCTCAACGAGCGCTGCGATGACTCGCTCGACGAGGGCTGCGCTGACGCGCTCGACGAGCGCTGCGCTGACGCGCTCGACGAGGGCTGCGCTGACACGCTCGACGAGGGCTGCGATGTCGCGCTCGACGAGGGCTGCGATGTCGCGCTCGACGAGGGCTGCGATGACGCGCTCGACGATAACTGCGACGACTCGCTCGACGAGGGCTGCGCTGACGTACTCAACGAGGGCTGCGATGAAGCACTCGACGAGGGTTGCAATGAATCGCTTATTGCTTCACTGCCGAGAGTCCGCTTCCTGGACGGTGATGGCAACTCTTCACTATCACTTCCGATATTTCTGAAACTTTCATTACTTTGTTTTTATATGCACTAACAATCCATTTATTATAAAGATTGAATAATAAACTAAGTAATTTGTTTGAACATCAGACATTTTAAGAAAAATTAAAAATATAATTTCACTAAAGCAAAATAAAAGACGGGATGGAAAAAAAAATCCACTTGCATTTTATGCATCATGCTATGTTTAAATAGACTAATCGTAAAATATACAATACTAATATATCTATTTTTCAATACCCAGTGTATTTTAATCGAATCTATAAATACAGTAAAACCAGTAACAAAAGACGGGAAAATGACGGTAAGAGAAAAAAAATCTAGATGCATCTCATGCATCGTGCGATATTTAAAAGGACTGATCGCATAATCGATGATAATAGTATATGTACTTTTCAGTACCCTGTGTATTTTAATCGGATCTATGATTTTCTTACACAAAAAAAAGTTCAATTATTATGAAGTCCACATATGCGGGCGTTGGTTATAAAACAATAAAAGTTTTAAGACAACCCCACTTCTGAGATGTGAAAGGCATCTCAGATAGGGTTAAATAAATTAAAATCATCGAGTCATAATCACAAATTCGACCATTTATTGCAATATCGTTCACAAATTAATCGCTTGAATCATTACGCATAAATTTACAATATGGTGTCACTAATAATGCTCTAATACTTTTCAATATCAATTACACTAAAGATGAAACTAATTAAATGATGTAAGTTAGAATTAATTCAATATTCACACGAATTACGCACCTTAAGCTCGACGACTCGTTGCTGTCTGTTTTTTTTTAAAAATATGGCGGCGGCTGGCCCACAGACACACTCGAACCATTAACAACATGAAAGTACGTAAAACAGAATGACAGATAAAATAAGGTTGAGGCGCGAATGAATATGGTGGTGTTACAATACCTAACATCTCCTCCCATTTTTCTGAACTAGGTATTTCAACAATTGGGTCTTTCTCTATTTCATCTTCAGGAGAGTCTGTCAAATCCTGATTTCCTTCTTTTTGATCCTCTTCCGGAGACTTTGTATCATTAATTATTACTTCATTATTTTCACTGGTTTCACTTCACCTCCCATGATCCATCCATCTTTCTTAGTTTTTCTTTAACCGTTTGTACCATCCGCTCTGCCAAGCCGTTGGTGGCAGGATGATAAGGTGCAGACCTCACATGATTTATCTTATTGGACTCTAAAAATAATTTCATTTCTCTGGATGTAAAAGATGTGCCATTGTCAGAGACCAAGGTTTCACAAATACCATGTGTAGCAAACAAGTTTCTTAAATGGTTGATTACTGTTGTTGAATTTGTATTATTTACTACCAGCACTTCAGGCCATTTAGAAAAGGCATCAACAACAATGAGAAAAATTTTATTCATAAATGGTCCTGCAAAATCTATATGTAGTCTGGACCATGGTCTTGAAGGAAGAATCCATTCATGAGATGACTTTGGAGGCATGTGTCTATTTTCTAGACACTTGGTACAATTCTGAACAAGTTGACATATGTCATCATTCAATTGTGGCCACCAGACATAACTCCTAGCCAATGCCTTAGTGTGTACAATTCCATTATGCGTAGTGTGAAGCATGCTGAGTATGGCTTGTCGGAGGGGTGTTGGTATAATGACACGACAGCCTAAGATTATACACCCGTCCTGTAGCGACAACTCTGATCTGTGCAACCAATAGGTTCGTAGATCACTATCGGTCACTTTAGCTGGCCATCCACAATGTAAAAAATGTACAACTCGTGAAAGTGTCCGGTCTTTCATAGTTTCAGAAGCTATCTCCTTAGCAGTGTAGGGAAAATCTTCCATATTCTCTGCCATTAGCAATATTTCATACAAAGATTGATCCTCTTGCTCTGGCACTGGCAGTGGCCATCGACTTAAACTGTCTGCGTTGCCAATTTCAGACCCCGGCCGATAAGTAATATTATAATCATGTGCTGTTAATGCTATGGCTATTCTTGTCAATCGAGGTGATAACATAGATGGCATAGGTCGTTAAGGATCAAATATTCCCAATAAAGGTTTATGGTCGGTCACTACTGTAAAATGTCTACCGGCCAAATAATTGTGAAATTTTTTTATGCCAAACATAATTGCGGTAGCTTCCTTGTCTAATTGTGAATATCTTCTTTCATGTGTGTTTAATGTCCTAGAGCTCAATGCAATTGGCCGTTCATATCCATCATCCATGATATGCGATAGTACTGCTCCAACGCCATATTCAGAACTATCACATGTGAGAATTACTCGTTTATTCAAATCATAATGAACCAATGTAGTTTCAAATGTAAGCAACTGTTTAGCTTTATTAAATGCATCTTGTTCACTCTGAGTCCATCGCCATGTTTGAGACTTATCTAACAGTCTGTGTAATGGTTCCAATATAGTTGCCTTGTGTGGTATAAACCTTTCATAGAAGTTATACAAGCCTAGAAATGCTTGCAATTCCTGTACATTTTTTGGTTCGGGCGTCTTCAAGATAGCTTTAACTTTACTTGGAGCTGGATGTATACCATTTCCATCAATCACAAAACCCAAAAATTCTACTTGTTCCTGAGCAAATTTACATTTATTCTTGTTAAGATGGAATCCAGCTTTCTGTATACGATTTAGGACGTTTTCAAGTCTCTGTTGCATGACCAGTATTGTAGGACCACCCACAATAATGTCATCAATTAAAACTGCTACTTCCTGGATTCCCGCCAGTAATTATGTCATAAGTCTCTGGAATATTCCTGGGCATGCTTTGACTCCAAAAGGTAACCGATGAACCGAGTATAGGCCCTTGCAAGTGTTTAATGTCAACATTTTAGCAGTCTTATCATTGACTTTTACTTGAGTGTAGGCTCTGTCAAGGTCTAAGGTGGTAAAAAACTTAGCACCTGCCACAGTAGCAAATACCTCATTTGCTGAAGGCATAGGATAAGTGTCCGATTCAGTAACTTGGTTGACTGTACTACGGTAATCTTCACATAAGCGGATATCCCCGGACTTCTTTATTATTGGTACGACTGGTGTTGCCCACTCTGAAAAAGATGTTGGTCGCAGTACACCTTCTTTCACCAGCCGGTCAATTTCTTGTTCCACTCTAGACTTGATAGTATATGGTACTGGACGAGCTTTTAGAAATCTCGGTGTAGCATCTGGTTTGAGATGTATGGTGACAGGGTCACCCGTATATGTTCCCAGCCCATCATTAAATATGTCACTATACTTTGAAATAGTCTTATCAATGCTTACAAGATCACTGCTAGATGAAAAATTAATGTTCAATGATATATTCAACGGGCTCAACCAATCCCGTCCTAGGAGATTGGGGCCACCTCCTTTTGCTATGATTATATTCAGAGTACATTTTATATTTCTGTACTGAACATGAAGTTTAGCTTGTCCGAGTAATATCACTGGTGTACTTGTCCATGTGCGTAGAGTAAGTGCTACTGGTTGAATGGTGATGCATTGGTTTTGGTGTTTTATTTTCTTCCAAGTGTATTCATTCACCAAAGAGAAACTTGCCCCTGTATCTACCTGCATTACAACAGGGATATTCTCAATTAACAGTTCAACCACAAATGGTAATACTTTAGTTTGGGATTCGACGCTATAAATTCCATTCAGATGTGTGTCTGTTTCCTCGGTGAAATTTATATTTTTCTTAAAAGATTTCTTTTTTAATAAGCAGATTTTCTCAATGTGACCCTTTTTGGAACAAAATCGGCAGCTGGCATTAATAAATCGACATTGACCGCCGTGACGATCACCACACCGGTAACATAGATGCTTGCTTGTCTGAGATTGTAGTGCATTTACATCTATGGCTTCCACTGGGGAACTTAGAGATGAATTTTGTGTACTTTGGTTACTGCTTTCTATGCCAGCAGAAGATTGAATCATATGACAATCTTTTCCCGCCGTCTCGGCGGCTAACATAGCTTCGATAACATCTTGATAACGTAGATTATCTTTTTTCAAAAGATCGTACTGCAAACGACGATCTTTCATTCCACAAACGAGCCGATCACGTAACATCCGTTCTAAATCCACAAAATTACAGTTTGAACTAATTCTTCGCAGCTGTGCAATGTATTCGGACGCCGATTCATTTGTACCTTGGTTACGTGTATAGAACCGGTATGACACGGAAATTTCATTTGGTTTCGGGCTATAGTGTTTTGTTAAGATTGTTTCAGTTTCCAAAAATGTCACATCACTAGGTTTTCTTGGTGTAATTAACGCTAAAAACGTCTCGAAAACTTCTGGACCACACACAGTAAAGAAATTCGCTCGTTTGGCGCCATCCAACATGATGCCATTTGCCTCAAAACAAAACTTTAATCGGTCAATGTAATTGTCCCATATGTCGACTTTTGGATTAAATTCACTGAATTTTATATTGTAGATACGTTTATTGAGCTAGGTAGCAAAACATGACAGTCATAATGTGTAATTATTTAGTACTTACCACTTAATTTAACTTTGTTAAGAAAAGTTAAAGAAATGATGTAGATTATAAATATATTATACATGACAGCTGGCTATATTAAACGGCGTGAAAGCGTACATATCGTTTAAAGTGAGATTAATAATTTTGGTATAGATCCAAAGTCTTTGTTCTAAGTTCGTTAGACAAAAATTTTCAAGATCGATTCAGCTTATTCTAATAATGCCATTAGTCATGGCTGGCTATATTAAACGGCGTGAAAGCGTACATATCGTTTAAAGTGAGATTAATAATTTTGGTATAGATCCAAAGTCTTTGTTCTAAGTTCGTTAGACAAAAATTTTCAAGATCGATTCAGCTTATTCTAATAATGCCATTAGGCATGGCTGGCTATATTAAACATATCGCTTAAAGTGAGATTAATAATTTTGGTATAGATCCAAAGTCTTTGTTCTAAGTCCGGTAGACAAAAATTATCAAGATCGATTCAGCTTATTCTAATAATGCCATTAGGCATGGCTGGCTATATTAAACGGCGCGAAAGCGTACATTTTCACGTGAAAATAGTGGGCAGTAAAAAGAAATATTTAGTGATTATTACTTGTTTAATAGCACAAAACTTACAATTATACAGAGCGGGCGGAAGAAGAGATACAACAGAAAGATACCACAGACTATGGAAAAAGTCATAGATACAAAATATAAGGGCGAAAACATACGGTTTATATTTCATAACACCCTCCCTTAAACCTATGTTTACAAAACAAACTTAACAATTAACTTGTTACATAGTTACCTCCAACAAAAATATGAACTCTAGGACCTATACATAATAATACAAAACAAACTTAAAGATTAAACTTATTACATAGTTACCTCTAACATAAGTATGAATTAGGACCTATACATACATAATAACCTCAGCTAAACAAAATCAAAAACAAGTATTAATTAAAACAACAAATAGTCTAAGTTAATCTCAAATTTATCAAAAATCTATGATGTAATTGTTTAGACAAAGGCTTAGTTAAGGTATCCGCCAGCAATTCATTAGTTGGTAAATACTTAATATCTACTGAACCTTTACAAATATTTTCTCTAATAAAGTGATATATCTATGTGTTTAGTTCTAGCATGAAGCATCGAGTTGTGACAAATTTTCTGTGCAGACTGATTATCATTGAAAATAGTTACTTTTAAAATTAAACCACATAATGCTTTTATAAATGCACGTAAAAAGAGTGCTTCTTTACAAGTGTCTGACAGTGACATGTACTCCGCTTCTGTGCTAGATAAGGCAACTGTACGTTGCTTCCTGCTCTCCCACGAAACAACAGACTTGCCTACAGTAAATACATACCCAGTGTAGGAGCGACGATCTGGTTCATTCCGGCCCCAATCTGCATCTGCATATGCTGTCACGGCCAGCCCGCTCTTGTTGAAAGTTAAACATAAATGCTTAGTACCTTTAAGATAGCGTAGAACTCGCTTAGCTGCTTTCCAATGCGACTCATCGTGACAATCGTTAAACTGGCTCAGATAACTCACTGCATGTGCAATGTGTTCTAATATTTTCTCAATATAGTTTGATTGATCGAGAGTTATTTTATTTTTGTATCTACTTATTCTCATACCTAAGATGTGGCTTGCGGAATCTAGATCTGTGATCTCAAATTTACTCTCAAGTTTTTCCTTAATCAAATCCTTTTCATTACAATTCGGAGTAGAAAACAGAATTATGTCATCAACATAAAGAGCTATTATTATTAATTTATCATGCTCATTTTTGTAATATACACATGGTTCTGAAGAACACTTTGAGAACATCAATTTTTCACATAAAACTTGGTTGATCTTCTCATACCAAGCCTTTGCTGCTTGCTTTAATCCATATATGGCTTTATTTAGTTTGTAGACTTCATCTTCTTTACCTTTTACAAGAAAAGCTTCATGCTCTGCTCCATGTAAACTGTCTCTTGAAGCTCTCCATTAAAAAAGGCAGTTTTTACATCAAAATGCTCAATGCTCATGTTGTATTCAGCAGCAATAGCTAGTAAAGTGCCAATACTCGAGTATCTTACAACGGAAGTGAATGTCTAATTGTAATCAATGCCATATCTCTGAGTAAACCCTTTTACCACTAGTCTGGCTTTATATTTCAAAAGTTCACCATTTAAACCTCGTTTTTTCTTAAAGACCCATTTACATTTTATAGGTTTATGATCTTTAACCCTGTCTGTGAGAGTCCAGCACTTATTGGTAATAAAAGATTGGTACTCATCTTGCATAGCCTGTGTCCAGCTTTTGGCATCAGCACTACCCAGTGCCTCTTGCACCGTTGCAGGTTCCTCAGTGCTGCTCGTAGCATTGGCTAGAAGATTTTGTAATGAATCGTTGTAGTCCGAATCATCCGTGGAGCTTTCCTCCGATGATTCATCTAGAATATATGTTTCATCGGCAATATCATTAGAGCTAAAACTCTCCTCACCCTCTGTATCAACTACTGTGACTGTACTGTTTCTCTGATTATGCTGTGTTAAATTTGTGTCATCAGAACGGTTCTCACTAGGTGTAGTCTCAGTAGATGCTTCTGTAAGAGGTTCAGAGTCATTATTCACGTTACTACTAAATTTTGTGAATAGTTCTCTACATGAATTGTCATCATGTGACACATTATTATAAAATTTATTTTCTAAAAATGTTATATCAAGAGCCTTCCTACATTCTGTAGCAGTCGCTATAAATTCACTACCATCAAGTATCCTACAGCCTTTCGGACTAAACAATACAGTAAATCCTTTTCTATTTAGTTCACTGACTGACAATAAATTTGCTGAAAGCTTAGGAATATAGTAAACATTACTTATTGTCTTTAAGCCATTGCATAAATTAACTCTTACACAACCATTTCCTTCAGTTTTCACTGTCACCATTTGCAATATTCACTTCAAATGACTTCGTACACTGAAAGTCTAACATCATTTCCTTGTTGTTAGTCATATGGTTGGTAGCGCCCGAGTCCACAATCCAGACATCGCTCTTCACACACACCGACAGAGCTGCTAACAAAGATTTATCTTTATTTGTTGACAATATTGGGTGTTTGTCAGTCTTCCTTGACTTATTATTTAAATTTACTCTGCAATCCTTTCGAAAATGTCCAGTCAATTTACACCGGAAACATCTGGGAGCCTTCTTCTCCGCCAAGGCATTTTCACAGGACTCAATCTTATCATCTTTTCGAATATTTTCTTGTAATAATTTTCCTTTAAATATTTCACTGGAAAGTTTAAGATTTGAATTTTCCATAGCCATTATAAGTGGATCATAATCCGATGAAAGACCGCTTAACACAATGACAGCTATGAAGTCGTCCTCTAGTCCTGAACCTATTTCACTCAATTGTTGTGAAATTTCAGTGATTCTATCTATATAGGCTTCCATGCTCGCGCTCTCTTGTAACTTGATTGAAAATAATGTGCGTAATAATTCCAATCGGCGACATAAGATCTATATCTTCGTAAGCCTTTTGTAGATTACACCATGCTTGATGCGCTGCACTTAATACAAAATATACGGTTTATATTTTATAACATCACGTACTCTTGAACTCTCTCTTCAAAGTTCTTTTCAACTTTTCCTCACGGTACTTGTTCGCTATCGGTCTCGCGGTAATATTTAGCCTTAGATGGAGTTTACCACCCACTTAGGGCTGCACTCTCAAGCAACCCGACTCTAAGGAGCGTTCCTCTCGCCGCCTCGCTCCGTCGCTACGGGCCTGGCACCCTCCGCGGGAAAACGGCCCCGTTCAAGAAGAACTTGGACAGGAGCGGCGACGACGAGATAGCGGAACCTCCCGAACACCACATCTCCCGCGATCGTTACAACCGCGCGATTCAGTGCTGGGCTATTTCCTGTTCGCTCGCCGCTACTAGTTTCTTTTCTTCTAATATGCTTAAATTCGGCGGGTGATCTCCCTGATCTGAGGCCAACGATAATAGTGGAGGCAGAGGCGATATCCGTCGGCTCGACGATGCCGTTCGCGCAATGGTGGCTCGATGGGGTCGATGGGGCCGCGAGCGCGCGCAAGGCGCCGCCGCGCGAGTCCGGACGTCGAGTCCGCCTACTCTGTGTGCGTGCGTCTGTCGTGCGTGCGCGTTGTGCAATGCGCGAGGCGCGCCACCCGCAGATTCGCCGTAAACGGAAGGGTCCGTCGGGCAGCGCGCACACGCTGTGCGACACGCCTACACCACTACAGTGAACAACAATAAACAATGTTCGAGCGGACCGATATAGGCGTGATGATGATGATGTCTGATAATCATCACCACGCGCGGACACGCCAGTAGCCGCGAACAGAATCAATCGCTCGGGCAGTGTGGTACGTGTATTTATGCAGGCGGCCCTCAGACAGGAGTGGTCCTGGATGTTTCTCCACGGACCGCAATGTGCGTGCGAAATGTCGATGTTCAAATGTGTCCTGCAGATCACACTATGACGCGCAGTTCACTGCGTTCTTCATCGACCCGCGAGCCGAGTGATCCACCGTCCAGGGTAATGGTTTTAATATTTATTGATTGCTTTACACTTGCATAATAAAACTTTGTCTGTTTGTAGTTTGTTTGTTTGTTTGTTGTGTTTTATTATCTGTTCTGTTCGAATATGTTATAAAGTAAAATCTGTTCAAATGTTGTGTTCATTTTTGGGCGACACCGGTTCTCTATAACGAAGTGCACACCGCGTGTGTGCGAGTTGCAAACGTTAATGATCCCTCCGCAGGTTCCCCTACGGAAACCTTGTTACGACTTTTACTTCCTCTGATGATCAAGTTTGGTCAACTTCCCAGCAACGCCGACGGCCGTGAAGCCACCGCGTGTCGGTCCGAAGACCTCACTAAATCATTCAATCGGTAGTAGCGACGGGCGGTGTGTACAAAGGGCAGGGACGTAATCAACGCGAGCTTATGAATCGCGCTTACTAGGAATTCCTCGTTTATGGGGGATAATTGCAAACCCCAATCCCAGCACGAAGAAGTTTCAACGGGTTGCCCGGGCCTCTAGGCCAGGGAGAAAATGCTGATTCCTTCAGTGTAGCACGCGTGCGGCCCAGGACATCTAAGGGCATCACAGACCTCTTATTGCTCAATCTCGTGCGCCTCGAAGACGCCGGTCCCTCTAAGAATAATTTTAATAGGCCGCCAGTGAGTTGCGCGACCGAAGCCGCGCACACCTAAATGACGACGCCTATTTAGCAGGCTAGAGTCTCGTTCGTTACCGGAATTAACCAGACAAATCGCTCCACCAACTAAGAACAGCCATGCACCACCACCCACTGAATCAAGAAGGAGCTGTTAATCTGTCAATCCTTCCGGTGTCCGGGCCTGGTGAGATTTCCCGTCTTGAGTCAAATTAAGCCGCAGGCTCCACTCCTGGTGGTGCCCTTCCGTCAATTCCTTTAAGTTTCAGCTTTGCAACCATACTACCCCCGGAGTCCAAAATCTTTGGTTTCCCGG
Source organism: Mycalesis mineus (assembly GCA_034621355.1). Classification (NCBI taxonomy): domain Eukaryota; kingdom Metazoa; phylum Arthropoda; class Insecta; order Lepidoptera; family Nymphalidae; genus Mycalesis; species Mycalesis mineus. The sequence continues at coordinate 6,311 of JAXAVZ010000265.1, read as the reverse complement.
AAGCTACCCACCGAGCCAGTGTAGTAACGTCGGCGGATCGCTAGATGACATATTTACGGTTAGAACTAGGGCGGTATTTAATCGCCTTCGAACCTCTAACTTTCGTTCTTGATTGATGAAAACACCTTTGGCAAATGCTTTCGCTGATGTTCGTCGCAAGACGAATGCCCCCAGTTATCCCTACTAATCATTACCTCGGAGTTCTGAAAACGACCAAAATAGAACCGAGATCATATTCTATTGTTCCATGCACGAAATATTCAAGCGGCATTTTGAGCCCGCTTTGAGCACTCTAATTTGTTCAAAGTAAAATTGTCGGCCATCTCGACACTCAACGAAGAGCACCGCGATAGGATCTTGATATTGAACCGACGTGTCACCGCTGGCTCACCCACGATATGCTCCGCACACGTGTCAGTATCACCTTCTATTTTTTCAGTCAGGTTATATTTTTTGTTAAAAAATTTTATTTCTTACTTTTTAGTGATTTATCGCCACGTAACTTTCTCGTACTATACTCTCATAGTATATTATATGGCACTTGTAGCCTAAAAGCTACCGATACTTACAGAAAAACCGAAATCGCTGCAAGTGTGCCTATAAAATTTGAAGAGTTCCTTCAATTTTCCCAGGATATCAGCATCAGATCCTAACATGGTGACAATGGGACCATCTTGGAAGTGTGTCTATTCTGATAAAAAAAGAATTATCAAAATCGGACAACTGTGTAAAGAGTTCCGTGGTCATACATAAAAATAAACGTATCGAATACGTTGAGAACCTCCTCCGTTTTTTTTCGTCGGTTAGGAAATGTGTTGTTGATTAAGTGTATTTAAATAGTTATATAGTTTAGGAGATATTACAAAATTTCTAAAAAATATAATACTGTCGCTATATCGTCCAAATTAAGTTGACCTCCTCCGTGTTATATTATACGTACTGAATAGTAGTCAACATTTTGGTACTGACATTCTTTTTGAGAATTCGATCTTTGATCTTTTCTTTCAATTTATTTAGCATGGCAGATCATATTTATATAATATACGAAAAAGTGTGTTCGTTTGTTTAAACGGGCTAATCTCTAGATCTGCGTAACGGATTGTAAATTATTTCGTTTATTATGAAAGCTAGACTCAAAAGTGAAACAGACTATTTAATACAAGCTACACACATCAGCTTGCCATAAATATATATTGTTAATGTTAATGTACTGTAACATCGTACAATATTTAACAAAAATGTAGATCTTTAGTACACGGGGCGGGACGGAGGATATTGCTTCACGGGAAAAAAAATTGAATTGAGAGGGGTAGCGAGGAAAGAACACACTTTATATGAAATTTTGTTTTTAAAATTAAAAGGGTTTTCATCCGGACGAGAAGTCGCGGGCAACTGCTATATAGCTATAATGACGTAGGCGAGCGCTAAGAAACGTTTTTTGAAGAAGTTCAAGTCTACACCAAGTTTCACGCGGACGAAGTCGCGGGCGTCCGCTAGTATATGAGTATAGTATATACTATGAGAGTATAGTACGAGTACGTTACATGGCGGTAAATCACTAAAAAGTAAGAAATAAAATGTTTTAACAAAAAATAGAACCGACTCAAAACGCACTAAAAAGTAAAAAATAACTGTGTCATTTGGTTGCTTTAATTTACTTAAGCATATCTAGGAGTTGGTGCCAGCCAAGGCACTTTACAAAACTGCTTTACTATGTAAAATAAATGTCCCTTAACTTGGCTGGCACCGATTCCATAGATATGCTTAAGCAAATTAAAGCAACTAAATGATACAAAGTCGGTGCCACTTGAGCTTTCTACTTTAAAGACGTTAGCTAAACTTAGAAGGCACCGACTTCATATATGTGCTTAAATACATTAAAACAACTAAATGACGCAGTTATTTTTTACTTTTTAATGCATTACGAAGGCGTTTAATTAAAAAAAAAATCATTTCATACTTTTTAGTGATTCATCTACAACGATCTTACGTAAGACCTACTCGAACTAAACCATGGGTACCAACATTCGCCAGCCACTTCTAACATTCCGATGTCCCTGCAAATATGCCTACAGTTTGAAGTGTTGAGTGCCTCGAGTTTACCAATATATTATCATCGGATCATGACTTTGTAAACATTTAACCAGCTGGAAAGTATAACCTTTCAAACAAAAAATAATTTATCAAATCCGTCCAGCTGTCTTAGTTAGGTACACTTTAGCCGTAAACAGTTAAAAGGGGGAACCCTTTAACTGTTTACGGCGTTTCGTCTTCATCACCAGACCCCTAATAACAGTCACGATCTATATAGGTATAAAGTTCTCGTCAATAAAAATTGATCAAGTACAATCACAAGGTAGCTTCTGTAAACCCTTGAAGAGCTCCCTTAACTGCCCTTCCTCTTCATCACCAGACCCTCAATGACGGTCAGAGCCCATCTAAATGTAAAGTCCTCACTAAGACAAATTAATCAAGCCCAAACACTAGGTAACTGCAGTAAGTCGTTGAGGAGTTTTTTCATATGTATTTCGGCTCCATCATCAGATCGACTCCAGACCTTTATCAAATTGTAGTGATTTATAGTTCTTAAGGGAAAAATTAACGAATGTACTAGTTGTCCCTACAATTTTTGAAAGTTCCCCTCGTTTTCTCCAAGATTCCATCATCAGGTCCTGGTTTCCTTCTCATGGTACCACCACCGGACTATGTCCTTTCCAACAAAAAAAAGATTATCAAAATCGGTGCATAAAGTCGTTTAAAAATGTAGACCTTTAGTATACTGAACGGGACGGAGGATATTGCTTCACGGGAAACTATAAAAAAATTAAATTGAGAGGGGTAGCGGGGAATGAGCACACTTTATATGAAAGTCTGTCTTTAAAATTGAAAGGATATCTAAGAGGTTTTCACGCAGACGAAGTCGCGGGCGACTGCTAGTAATAAATAAAAGTCTTCCATCAGGTACGTGTTTGTTTTATTTGAACAGGGCGGCGCGGGGCGGCGCGGGGCGGCTCAACCCTTGAAGGCGAAGGCGTACCCCTCGCCAAACGAGTGCGGCCCGCGACTCTGCTCGTCCAGCTCGTTCTCACGGTACTGCGGACAACAAGACATCTATATATATAAAAATCAATGCCACTTTTCGTTGTTATTATTAAACGACTTCAAAAAAAAGGAGTTCCTCAATTCTATCGTTCCCACTACTGATCCCAATTTCTTCTTCCACTTCGGAACTACTAATTGAAAACATTGTATGAAAACTTTGTGCATCTTAAAACGTTCTACAACAAAGTCCGCAATAGCATATATATATCTTTTATATTTTGGCAGATATATAACTTTTTGTGCTTTAAAAAATCATTTAATTCATATGCTTACGTTTACGTCATTATTTATACAACTAAACTTAAATCCTTATCAAAATAAATTACTTAATAATCACAAGGATATTATAGAGATAAGATTTGCCTGTTACAGTATGTTAATTAGTTATATAGTTTTGGAGGTATCACAAAATTTCTAAAAAGTACGACTATGTAATAAATCATTTAATTCATATGCTTAAGTTTACGTCATTATTTATACAACTAAACTTAAATCCTTATCAAAATAAATTATATTATAATCACAAGGATATTATAGACATAAGATTTGCCTTTTACAGTATGTTAATTAGTTATATAGTAGATATTACAAAATTTCTCAAAAACAACACTGCCGCTATATCGTCGTAAATTAAGTTGACCTCCTCCTCGTTATGTAATACGTACTGAATAAGGGTCAACATTTTGGTACTGATATTCTTTGAGAATTCGATCTTTGATCTTTTCTTTCAATTTATTTGGCATGGCAGACCATATTTATATAATATACGAAAAAGTTTGTTCGTTTGTTTAAGAGAGAAAAAAAAACTAAAAAAATTAATAATAATGAAAAAGGAAAAAAATATATAGCCGTTGCAGGGCTTAACCGGTCCAATGACTTTGCTAAAGGGATCAATGTCCGGTCTAGCACCACCAGCTATAGGGAATTGATCTAGTCTAGCATTATCTGCTAAAGGGATCAATATCCGGTCTAGCATTATCCGGGCCAGTTAATAAACTGAAGGAACAGATCTTTATATTTGTGAAGTTTATAAACATGGTAAAATGTCTGTCAGGATGATCGAACTGTCATTGTTTTTCTCAGATAAGCAACAAAGACGCCCACGAGGACGTGTGCTGGTCAGAATGGCCATGACGGCGCTTGCGTCATCGTACGCGACTAGAAAGAAGTCTGTGAACTGCACGTGTACCAGCTACGCCCTCTTGCGGTGACGCATCGTTCGATACCCCCACTCACCCCACTACTTGAATTATTCTAACTTGTATAAAAGGAGCGGGTCAACAACTGGTGGGCAGTCTTGGCTCTGGCGTGGCGCGGTGCAGACGTTGTACTTTGCTTATCGCTTAACCTAGACAACTCGGATAATTAATTTGTGCAAACGAATTAATTATTATTCTCAGCTTGAGTCGCAGTGTCTTGGGATTGCATTAATTAACACGAGACGTTACGCATCATTGTAATACCATAATTTGCCAGTAGTAATTCACTGTTGTACGCCGCTCGTTGTTGTACGGGTTGCCAGGGCTTATACCACTTGGCCTGCGTTGGTTTAGGAGGGAATGGTAAACTGCCAAAGCAATGGAAATGCTCGGAATGTGTGGCAAAAAGACTAAAAAAAGGGAACATCTACACTCCAGTAAAAGCTGCGGAAATCTCTTGCAGTGATGGCGATGATGTTAGTATGGAACCCGAAAGGCAACCAGTTTTTCGTGTAGAATCAGTTCAATCAGAGGAACTGGGCCGTGAACTTCGTCTCATACGGGAAGAATTGCAGCACACAAGCAGCGAGATCAAGGATTTTAGCTCAGAGCTTCATGAGGTTCGGAATTCTATATCTGCCTGTAACCGTCGCGTTGACAATATGGAGGAAAGAATTACATACCTCGAAACAAAAGTTAAAGACCCAATGAGTAAAAGTATAGAAATCGAGAAGCTAGAATCCACCACCAGGACCTATTGCGTGCCGATATAGAGATCTTAAACCTGCCGGAAAAGCGCGGTGAAAATCCATGCCATACCGACGCGGTTGTGGCCGCTAAACTAGGAGTTGTTCTTAGTGAAAACGATATAGTTTTCGCTAGGGAAAAGGGATGTTAACACATCTGAATCAAATGAAGGTGGGCGCGGCCGGCGAATCGTAGCACGGCTATCGCGACCGACTCTACGTGATAACTTCCTACGCTGTGCCCGTACACGTCGCGGCTCAACCACAGAAGGCACGGATTTTAGCTCCCCTCACAGGCGGTCCAATATAAATGAGAGACTTAATGGAACAAATAAGCACCTTTTCTACTAAGTAAGAGAAATGGCAAAACAAAAGCAGTTGAAATTTACATGGACCAAGCTTGGAAAAATATATGCTCGCTAAGAAGAGAGAAAAGCTGTCCATCTAATTAAATCCAAATTAGACATAGAACGGGTTTCAGGAGATATTATAGTTGGGTCAGAAAAGGACTAACGTTAATCGTGCTTCTATCCAGGCTAATGGCTATATCTATAAGTATTATTAAGATAAATTTTATATATTTTATTATAACTGTAATTACTTTTAATATATTAAGTTATTGTCATTACCGACAGGGGTCTCTACCAATGTTATGTTTAAAATAATATACAACTTTCGTAATAACGGGTCAGGCATGACTCCGAGGATTAATTTACATGAGCATTGCTCTACCAGCCAAACAACATTAGGCTATATCTTTGCACTAGAATATAGAATTTTATTTTTTATTATAAATTTTGTATATTGTTGCTACGTAAAAAGCGCTCGTTATTCTGTTAGGTGCATCTTTAAAAGGATAGATGGGCAATGAAAAATACTTTAAAGTTGGACTCTACAACGTTCCCTAGGAAATCGACAAGAAGAATTTATTGCAGCTATGAGTGACATCTCAGTCGATATCATAGCAATAAATGATACTTGGATCCGCGAAGGAGAAGATGGCCTCGCACCTACAGTACCGGGCTTTAGGCTGCGGCACAAACCTCGTCCAGTCAGTGTGAGAGGTGGTCGAGGGGGCGGGGTAGGATTTTATATTAGAAAGGGGCTTAAAATTAAGATATGTGAACATCCAGATTTTAACGCGGTAGAGCAAATGTGGTTAAAAAACTAAGATAAACGGTAAACTTCTTATTATGGTACTGCATATAGACCTCCCTGGCAGGACTTCAATGTTTTCTTAGATGCACTTACGCAGTCAGTTACT
>JAXAVZ010000264.1:0-113133 GCA_034621355.1 Mycalesis mineus | reverse complement strand
ATCTTCCCTTTTCTCAGGTAAGGTTAGCTACCGTACTTCCTGCACTCGTTAGAGCTGTTGCTGCACGAAGTGTTAGAGGAGGAGGCCACCAGCAAAGAGCCCATACCAGACGCCCAGTTACCGAGTGTGATTGAATTCGTTCACGAGTTCCCGGTTTATTTGCAGGTAAGTTTATTTGTCGTACTTCTCAGGTAAGGTTAGCTACCGTACTTCCTGATGTTAGAGCGTGTCTGCAAAGGTTAGCTACCGTACTTCCTGCACTCGTTAGAGCTGTTGCTGCACGAAGTGTTAGAGGAGGAGGCCACTAGCAAAGAGCCCATACCAGACGCCCAGTTACCGAGTGTGATTGAATTCGTCCACGAGTTCCCGGTTTATTTGCAGGTAAGTTTATTTGCCGTACGTCTCAGGTAAGGTTAGCTGCCGTACTTTCCAGGTAAGTTTAGCTGCCATACTTCCTGCACTCGTTAGAGCTGTTGCTGCACGAAGTGTTAGAGGAGGAGGCCACTAGCAAAGAGCCCATACCAGGCGCCCAGTTACCGAGTGTGTTTGAATTCGTCCACGAGTTCCCGGTTTATTTGCAGGTAAGTTTATTTGCCGTACTTCTCAGGTAAGGTTAGCTGCCGCACTTTCCAGGTAAGTATAGCTGCCGTACTTTCTGCACTCGTTAGAGCTATTGCTGCACGAAGTGTTAGAGGAGGCCACTAGCAAAAAGCCCATACCAGACGCCCAGTTGCCGAGTGTGTTTGAATTCGTCCACGAATTCCCGGTTTATTTGCAGGTGAGTTTACCTGTTGTACTTCTCGCACTCGTTGGAGCTGTTATGGTAAATTTGTTTTATGCAAACAAAGATTGTTGTCTTAGACATATTTTCTGTAGATTGTACTTGCTTTTTTTAGTTTCAGTTAGAATTTTTAAGTTGATAAAAAATACTTTTAAATATCATCGTTTGCGGTTTACTAATCCAATTGCAAATAAACACAATTTATTGCTTCAGTAGTAGTGAAGATTTGCGCAGACAACATGTCTTGCCATGAAATTGAACGACGAAAGGACGAACGGACGGAACATATGAATTAAATATACTCATATGTTCCACAGCTAAATTTAAAAATTAACTCGAAATTATTTTGCAGACAGTCGTCCAATGCGCGCGGAAAACAGAGATAGCTCTATGGGCGTATCTCTTCTCTGCGGCCGGAAAGCCCAAAGAACTGTTTCAGGAATGCCTTCAACGAAAGATGCTCGACACGGCCGCGTCCTACCTTATCATTTTACAGGTAATTTGCATTTCCCAAGAAATAAAATTCTCATTTATTCACTGCATATTATAAAATCACTATTTTATTATGAATTCTGTTACCAATTTGGTTTTTGATTTATTACAACTTTGTTTTCAGATTACTAAGGTTTAGTACTTTTGCATATTTGTGTTATTTTTGGTAATAGTCACACTTTATAGTAACTGGTTATTATTTGTTGTTAACATAAGTTATATAACATAATATGGATATATATTTTATACTACCAAAATTGATCTTTATCTCTTCTGCTGGCGTCAATGTTCAAAGATATTCAAATTATTATAGACTTGATTATGCTATCAAATTGAACTTTATCCTTTCCTGTTTCACTCTGTTGCTGTTGTCAAAATGCAAAGGCTATTTAAAAATTTTTTTTGTTTATTTACCTAGAATTTAGAAAGTTCTACAGTCAGCAGACAGCTCGCTACGCAGTTGTTAGACACCGCGTTGCAGCAGGAGCGATGGGACCTGGCCAGAGATCTCGTACGCTTCTTAAGAGCTATTGGTAAGTTTACATTAGAGCCGAGTTTGTTGGAAAAATGCTCGTAAAACAACACCATAAAGGGGGAAGGTTTTTATTTAGGCGCTAATACTCTTTAAACAATCGCCATTTTGATTTTTTCTAAAACGATCTTGCAGTCTGAAACCTATCTTAATGGATAGAGTATAAATTGATGATGAAGAAATGCAATAAATCATTTTCCCAGAGAAAACATGTGATTAATTTTAACACCACCTCAAAAATGTTGTGCAGCCATTTTACTTACGATTTAGATACAACATATCAGTAATTTTCGAACCCCTTTTTTATACAGATTGCAATTTGAAAATATGATAAATATTTATTATATTCTTCTTGAAATTCTTCAGCCCATCCGTAATTTACAATTTCAGATCCAAATGACGTAGATTCTCCTAGAAACTCAGTAAATGTTCAGCAAAAGTACGGACAAGTCGTACAGTCGCAAACTGTTAGCCCGAACGCTGAAGATTTGTCCGTTATATTGGGAAGTATGCAGGTACGTGTAAATTTAGTTTTTTAAAAAGTTAAATTTTCCTTTGCATCCGTTATTCCTTTATGTTTTCCTTGGAGAATAGTTTGAATGCTTTAATCTTCCATTTAGTCTTTAGTATTTTTGGGATGCTTAATCACTTTTTCATAAAAATCTTAATTTGAATCACCAGTCCATCAAGCGGAGGGTCGACAAACACTACGATTTCCGATATCGCCATTCCAGCACCTTTGGCTCCCAACATCTATCAGCTCTTCGAACCACGTGCCCCGCCCATTGCAGTTCTGCGACTCGCTGAGCTATGTCAGATACTTTGGTTCTTCTACAGCTCTCTTTATTTCTGATTCGATCACTCAGAGAAACTGAGCATTGCTTTTTCCATCGCCCATTGAGCAGCTCTGAGCCGTCTTGCGAGGGCCGCAGTTACCTAAATGTTAAATAAATTGAAATAATTATTTGTTATCATCACAGTTAGCTGGTGGGCGTGGCCGTAGTTTTAGTACCACGGCGGCCCCACGGGAGCCCTCCCCTCCTGCAGGCAGCGCCCCCGCGCCCGCCCCGCGTCGCACCGCCGCCGCCACCGCTGCAGTCAAGAGGAAAAAGTCGGTGCCTGCAAGGAGTGACAGGTATATCTGTATGCTTATCAAGAGGGTTGTGAACACATCATGTGTAGTTTAGTTGTGACTCGCGGACGAATGGACGATGGATTGGTTTTAATTAAAGGTGTATGCTCAAGATATGAGGGATACAGATTATAGATTGAACCTCATTTTAGTTAACCCAGTCAGTGTGGTCGGCAGCGCATCATAATCAGGCAGTCTGGGCAGGACCTTAAACTTATTTCTGTCTTTTAAGTTTTTATTTTACTTAAGCTTGAAATTATCACGCCACAACAATTTTTTACGCCGTCAGGGTTCAGATTCATTCTACACTGAATCTGAACTGAAACTAATAATAATTTTAATTATTAAAAAAAACATTTTTTACTTTATTTTTTATCTTTTTCAACTGAAATATAAAAAATAATGTTGTAATAAAACGATAACATTGTATTATGTTTTTATTATAATTTAACATTGCACTAGAGTATGTTAAAAATGGGCTAGTCTGTTTTCCTTCATTTTTTTCCAAATCTCAGTAAGTTTGTCACAGTTGCACAAGATTGGGGAACATTTTGCGCTCCCGGGCGCTCTACAGTATCCAGGGAAGGGCATTTCGTTCTTTTGCAGCCATCTTCTCGAGGACTTCAGGAGCCATGATACATAATAAGTTTCACCTATTTTCTCCTTTAAATCTTCCAATTTAAATTCATATCTTGAGCTTCTTATCTTGACGTATTGGGCGTAGATCGCCATCCATAGGCTTCCCTGGAATTATTACATAATTTTACATTTGGAACTAAATTAAGAAACAGATCTAAAATACGTACATTTATATCTACTATTTGTAACACTATCGGGTAAATAAACATTGTTTTGTAGTAGATAAGAGTAAATAATAGTACTTCATATAATTTTACAGTATTTACACAATGCAGTTATGTGTTATTGAATTACTGATAACAACTGTAGATTGTAGACATTTTTTACTTTTACTTTTGCTATCGTCAAAGTACATTATTCTATTTCATTTAATGTAATATCTTTCTAATAACCACTAACTAAATTAAAAATAATATTGTAAAATATCATTCGATAAGTCTAATTTATTTTTATTTCTTTTATATTCTTTTTTTTTCTTTTGTCTTTTAGTTGCTTTTTTGTTGTTTAGTTTATAATTATATTTTATTGATTTTTGATTTTGATTTTTTTTAGTTTAATTTTTACGTGATTAAACTCCGTATTTAGCCAAGAGAATTCGTCGTATTTTCTGCAGCAGGCTGGTGTGAAACATCCACTTGACATCTAGGACTCTCCTGATAGTTTTGTTTTTTGCCATGTTTATTAGGGTTACATCCACTGTGATTATGGTCGTGACTCAACCTTTCTCTAGAACAACCTCTGGAATTTCCTCGGGACCCACGACGTGAATGCCTGTGTGCATTTTCTCTGCTATGCTCACGAGATCTTCCCCTAGAATGTACACGAGATTTGCCTCTAGAATGTTCACGAGATCTTTCTCTAGAATGTCCACGAGATCTTCCTCTAGAATGTCCACGAGATTTGCCTCTAGAATGTTCACGAGATCTTTCTCTAGAATGTCCACGAGATCTTCCTCTAGAATGACCGCGGGACTTACCCCTGGAACGGCCTCGAGATCTTCCTCTAGAATGACTCCGAGATCTACTTCTCTGTCGTTTCCTAGACCTTACTTCTGTGGAATCTTCTTTATTTCGTGCACTCACTTCTAGATCTTCTGGTCTAGAATTAGGTGCTGGCAAACAATTACGAGTTTCTTTCTTGTTAGAACTCGTTAAATCAGCTGTAAAAACTATTTCTTGGTTATCCTCACCTTGTTGAAGCAGTTCCTTGCGTAGATTGAGCACGATAGTGACAGCCATTGCGTCTTCCATAGATCTTTGTAAGAGATGTCACAAGTAGGAACAATAAAGTGTGAATGATTGGATACAGTTCTGCTTTCTTAGGATATATACTGTCGGAATTGCATAATATGTTGCAATAAGTTGCATAATATTGCGCAATTGTAATTGACAAGGAATATCTCATAATAAATGATATGTTTGTTCGTTGCGCGGAATTATTTCTGAACTACTAAATTAAACCGGACATAGGGGCATGTTGTGGACCTTAATTGTAATCTTATCACGAAGTTTTAGTTATTATGCCCCTAACGCCCGGTATATTTTGAAAAAATGAAAGGCTAGATGTACGAATCATATATTAGGTTATACACTGTTAGACACCTGTGACTTTTCCTGCATGGGAAACCTGTTAGTAGTCTCTTTCTCATTCGTACTCTTAAAGTTGAACGAAACTCCTTTCTTAGTGAGTCAGACTAAAAACTTTTCTTTTATTTGCTAGCTTCATTAATTCCAGCTGAACGGTGACTATGATATTTAAGGCAGTCGGACAGTATAGGATAATATACTAGCATTAATCGTTTTTGGAAAAAAAATTTTGGTACATCCGGTATTGGGATGAACCTTATTTCTTTCCTGTCCTATAGTTTAGGTAGATAGAGTTTTTGACCCTATTCCAAATCAGTGATTGCAAGTACGGAACCATACACTGTGTGTGGTTTGACACTTGACCGGTTGGTGCTAAAGTTATGGTCCTATTTTAATAAAGTTTTTGGAGGTGGATTTAGGATAAAGGTTTACTTGCTTGACTTTGACCTTGTATAGACATTAGATGATATGTTAAGTATCTGAAATTAGTTTGTATATAAAAAATGCATTTGAAGTGGTCCAGAAGTCGCGGGCGTATGCTAGTTTATTAATTGAAGTGTTTGTTTGTTTGTAATGGGAATCATGAGTCATGACTTATTCATAATAATAATCACTTATTACGTAATATTATGCAATATGTCAAGGTTTAAATATTTCACAATATTACGTAATAAGTTATTACAAATATATAGGTACCTATTGTTCGAATTTTGGGCTATTGAATTTATTTGTTAATGGAGAAATTAACCTAACTTGATCTAATATTGTTTCTGTAAAAGTTTAAGGGTCAATAAATTACTTTAATCTTACAGCGATGAATGTTCAAGTTTTCACTTTACAGTATAAGTGCGTATGTTTGTTACTTCTTCCTGCGACAAATGCTGATCCTATTTTGCTGTACAATGGAGATACATTAACACGTGGCTACTTTGTATCCCGAAAAACTACAATAATTAACCAACTAAAGAATCATCTTTGGAGTGTGTAACTCTTTCTCGCAAAAACTACTCAATGGATTTCGATGAAACTTCGCAATAATGTAGCTCACATATCAGATTAACAAATAGGCCGCATTTTATCACGAAATTCCCACGGGAACTAGTACTACGTGGGTGAAACCGCGGGCGCCCGCTAGTGTACTAATGTTTTTGTTTCACTACCCTTAATCGCTTGGCGGTACGTCTTTTCCAGTACTGTGATGAAAAGTCATGGCCAAAGCCTACCACCAACTAGGTCTGAACGAATAAAGAAAATCTCAATCGGACCTGCCGGAATTCAAACCCAGGACTTCCATCGCATAAAGGAGATGTCCCACCTCCCATACATTGTTTGTCCCAGACAAAAAGTTTTTGCGTCTCAATGAAACTTTTACCTTTTGGTTGGTAATCCTATCTAATTTAATAATAAATAGTACATTTGGCCCTAGATAGAGGGGTTATTTTAGTAAAAATATTGTTATAGATAATTTTTCCAAACACAAAGTGAAATAATTATTTTATTATGTCATATTTAGTGCTATCTGAAGTACCGAAAATAAAATGTCATGAAAAAAAAATTCTTTATACATTTTGTATGCAAATGTCAATATTAACGTTTGTTACTCAATCACGACTCAACGGCTAAACAAATCTGGATAGAATTTGACATTGAAATAGATAGAATAGTCTGGCATATATAGCATAACTAGCAGATATAGCACATAGACTTCTTTTTACCCCAATAAACACAAAGGAACGGCATCTACGAGCGTTAAGCAGCTCAAAAGAACTAAAAATAATTCCTTTTTTTAGGTTTATTTAAAAATCCCTAGTTAGTTCTAACGTTTCGATTTATATATTTAAAAATTATGATTATAAAGCTATTTAATTTCGTTTACTTTCTTAGATCTCTTGGCGTTTTTCATGTAAAACCACCCTGGGGCAGTTTTGGGACATCTCCTTTATAGCCCATGCTGATGGGTCGAGGAGATTGTCAAAAAATCGTCATCGGTGCCGGTTTGGTTGTCATTTGCTCACTATTACCCACCAAAGTAAACTGCTGGAGTTTGGAGACACTAGACTACTGAAGCTGAGACACACATTTTTCCATACAGAGAATCATACAGCGGTACAGCGGAAGAATTCTTCATCGACATGATGATACAGAGGCACGCTCGTCTACTGCTATCGACCGCTCGCCTGGTGGCTTTGGGTCGCCTGGCCGCGGCTCTCGACTTGCACCTGGTGGCCTGGCTGGCGGGAGAGCGCGAGCGGGCGGCGCGCGTGGACAGCGCCGTGCTGTGTCTCAAGCGGCTGCACGAGGACTTCAGCTGGCCGTACCCTGCCCTCACCGAGGAGGAGTATGCGCAGAGGAAGAATAGCGTTGTTCCCGGTGAGTTTGGACACGTTTTATAATTAAAATACGCCTGTCGGCTGTTCGCCTTGTAGCGTTGGTTCCCGGCGAGTTGATTTCACTTTTTAAAGTTAATCAGTGATCATCCGCAACTTAACGTTCATGGATTTAGTGGATAGTGCGGTGCTCTGTTTGAAACGGCTGCACGAAAATGTCTGCTGCCCATAACCCGCACTCTCTGAAGAACAAGTGCAGAGAAAGAATATTGTTATTCTCGGTGAATGTTATATATATTAAGTATTTCTTTAGGTCTTTTGCCCAGTGACAGTTTACTGTGATATGTTATTGGCTATACATCATTCCGCTTATCAGTTTTAGGATAATAACAAGTCCGATACAATGCGAATTTAAAGGATCGAAAACAATACATGCTCTAAGATATATTGGACAACGATGAAATTTTAATGAATGTCGAACATCTTACAAAAAGTTTATACAAATAGAATGTATCCTACAGCGCCGTACACCGGCAACGCGGAGTCGGACAGTCAGTGCGGGGACAGCGGCTACGTGTCGCTGTCGCTGCGCGCTGTGCTGCCGCTGGCTGCGGGCGCGCCGCTCTCGCCTGCGCCATTGAGGTAAACCTGTGCAAGGGTATGAACTAATAAGCTCAGGGAACGCCTTCCAGTTGTTCACACTCCTGCATTTCCACTCCCCAATGTTATTACTGGTTTTTTCTTCTTTCAGTTTAAAAAATACGAACCGGAAGTGCATATTTTAAACAATTTTATGTCTAGAAACGTTTTCATTTCAACAATACCATCAAAGATATGCATTAATAGGGTATTTTTCGCACTTCCGGTTGACCTAGGTCTACCGGAAGTAGCGAAGAACACTCCTCAGACTTTTTCCTATAAGGATGTTATCATATCGGAGATCGGCAAAGCAGTTTAGAAGGTGTAAGGGAACTTCTAAATATTGCGGACAGCAAGAATTTAAAGCATTCCGCAGAAATGCAATTACTGATTTCACTAACAGGTTTAACTAGCAGTTAGAACCTTTATTTGTTCATTGATTGTGTGTGTAGTTCTGTGGGCGAGGGCAGCGTGGCGGAGGGCGGCGGCGTGGCGTGGGGCGGCGCGCTGGCGGACGGCGAGGGCGCGGCGGACGCGGGCGAGGAGCGACGCTACGCCGCACTCATGGAGCGCTTGCACCACCACCAGGCGGAGCGCGGCGACCACACCGCGCACGTGCAGCTGCGGTGAGTGCAAACATACCGCTCATTGATATAAGTCTCAATTCCGACGTACTTACGTAAAATTTGTGAATTGATTTATTGCACCAAGTCCAATTAGAACAAATGACAGTTGAAAATTTGACAGAGACCCTCAGTTCAATTGAAAAAATATGGAATAAAAAAAATACTACTACATCATTTTGATGTAGGTTTCATAACTTCTTCAAAATTCGGATTGTGTTTATACAGCTTATAATATAATCAAAGTTATATTAAAATAAAAGAAGTCATATTATCTAGAATTAGTTATACATTTATTTCCTAAATTACTATTTTATTTAGTCTCCGGTCCCAATTAAACATACTTTGTACGTCTTAATATGCAAAACTGTATCCCGACTTACTCGAATTTGACTTACATGGATAGCGATCGGTCCCACCTATCGAGTAAGTTCAGGGTATTATTGTATAAAGTATAGCTTTGACCTTATCGAGTGTTTAATATTGCTCATATATTTGTATTTCTTGTGCAGCTACTACCTGCAGCTGATGACTGAGGCGAGCTGCGTGGAGTGGGCGCTAGTGGTGGCGGTGGCGTTGCGCGACGCGCTGGCCGTGCTGCGCTGCGCGAACGCGGCGCGTGGACCCGACGTCAGCCTGCCCGCGGTGCGCAGACTGCGCGCTGCGCTGCTCGACTTGCACGCGTGGACGGACGCCGAGTGGTGAGTGTGCTAGTGCAGTGGGCGCTAGCTATACAAGTGTTACGCGACGCGCTGGCCGTGCTGCGCTGCGCGAACGCGGCGCGTGGACCCGACGTCAGCCTGCCCGCGGTGCGCAGACTACGCGCTGCGCTGCTCGACTTGCACGCGTGGACGGACGCCGAGTGGTGAGTGTGCTAGTGCAGTGGGCGCTAGCTATACAAGTGTTACGCGACGCGCTGGCCGTGCTGCGCTGCGCGAACGCGGCGCGTGGACCCGACGTCAGCCTGCCCGCGGTGCGCAGACTACGCGCTGCGCTGCTCGACTTGCACGCGTGGACGGACGCCGAGTGGTGAGTGTGCTAGTGCAGTGGGCGCTAGCTATACAAGTGTTACGCGACGCGCTGGCCGTGCTGCGCTGCGCGAACGCGGCGCGTGGACCCGACGTCAGCCTGCCCGCGGTGCGCAGACTACGCGCTGCGCTGCTCGACTTGCACGCGTGGACGGACGCCGAGTGGTGAGTGTGCTAGTGCAGTGGGCGCTAGCTATACAAGTGTTACGCGACGCGCTGGCCGTGCTGCGCTGCGCGAACGCGGCGCGTGGACCCGACGTCAGCCTGCCCGCGGTGCGCAGACTACGCGCTGCGCTGCTCGACTTGCACGCGTGGACGGACGCCGAGTGGTGAGTGTGCTAGTGCAGTGGGCGCTAGCTATACAAGTGCTGCGCAACGTCCTCGCCGTTCTGCGCTGTATTAATGCATTTGCGGGCTCACGAAAGGGTGGGAAGTACTAACAACTATCAGGTGTAGCCAAGCCAGTGCAGTTTATGTGCCTGAAATTTTACTAGATATTTTTAGATCAAAAACTTAGCAAATGTTGTATATTACGTTTCTGTTACCCCTCGTTTTTAATTTACCTTTCCTTTAACCCCCAATGTAAACAAGAGGCAACGCAAATGAAAGAGCTTTACAAGTAGAATACTATGTACACTATGAAAAGTTTCAAATCCAAGATGGCCGCGAGGAAAATGTTTAAAAAAATTAATCGATACAATGTTAGGTAAATGGTACCGTACCGTATGATATAACAACTCATAACGTACCGGTGTATATTACCTAACGTATATCATCTGCCTTACTGCATTTCCTAGTTATGCATATTTCTGTATGCCACCAACACCTGTAATAATTATCATGTTAACAAGTTTCCTGTACAACTTCCAGCCTCGGTTACAAGCCGTTCATGATGGCGATCAGCAACCAGATCCCGATCCTAACGTCGATAATAAACACTCGAGAGCGGCGCGCATCTATGGCGATGAGCAGAGCTCGGACCCCCAGCACCACGTCCCTGCCTGAACAGAAGCAAATCCCTCAGGAGCCCAGGCTCCCGCCCCCGCAGAAAGCTCAGGAAATATCCAAGCAGTCGGTAAGAAAGGACTCCCCTATAACAATGCCCGAAGTTCAGACGGAACCGACCGTCAGGCCTCCCTACCCGCCCCGAGAGGAAGTCGCGTCTAATTGTGCCATAATGTAGGCTTTTATACAAATGTTAGGGATCTGTAGTTCTTACGTTTGAGTATCGTGAGTCTACACATTAATTGAGGCCCTTACAGAATTGAGTTTTTACAAAGTCATAGCGATCTATAGATCGTGGCATCTTTACAACATGTCAAATCAATACAGGCTTAGGTCACTAAATATAATCAAACAATACTAATAATTTGACGACCTCCGTGGCGCAGTGATATGCGCGGTGGACTTATAAGACGGAGGTCCTGGGTTCGATTCCCGGCGGGGCAGATTGAGATTTTTCTTAATTTGTCTCGGTATGGCAGGTGGGAGGCTTTCGCCGTGGCTAGTTACCACCCTACCGACAAAGACGTATCACCAAGCGATTTAGCGTTCCGGTACGATGACGTGTAGCCCGCTTCCATCTTAGACTGCATCATCACTTAGCATCAGGTGTGATAGCAGTCAAGGGCCAACTTGTAGTCGATAAAAAAAAATACTTTTAATAATTAATTTACCTGTTTTTTTAATTATTTGAGTTTAAGTTTCTGCATATTATTCGAGATCGCATATTTTAACGATACGGCACCGCGTCGGACATTTCTATTTTGACCTTTTAGCAGCTATGTCTGTGTAAAAATTCGATAAGTGTGGAAGGGCCTTACGATTTTTATTTTTATCAATCGTATCGTATTGGGAATGCGATATTAAGAATAATATATTAATTAATAAGATGAATTTGTACGTGTTTTACTTATGGAATTTTATTGTTGTGAATAATTATAATTATGAAATTTACAATTGGTTTTCAAGTTTTTAATAATGTAGATAAAATTAAATAACATATAAATATGACATTTATAATCTCTGGTGTAGAATTCATTTTTTTCTTGTTTCTTTTTTTTACTTTTGTCTGTACGTCTAGTCTAGTAATTATATCCTTTTTCTTAGCTCAGATAATTTTACAAATAAAATCTAATTATTTTTTAATTCTGGTAATTATTTTCTTTTACAAAATAAATTATAGTATCTGGTACTTATAAACTACAAGTGTTTGTTACATATAATGGTTAGATGTAGTTTAATATAATATCTCATATATTTGTAAGATTGAGCAGATGATTAATTAGATAAATAAATACCTTTGTCTTCCCGGTTGATATTATAATATCAATTTTATGATGTTAATCATGGGATTTGTGTGGTGTTAGATTATGACAATTACTGCCAGGAAAACTTTACAAATATATCTGGATCTAGACATTGTTGTATAGGATTTTGTCTGCGGGTAATGTCTAGACTTAAAAGTTCAATAATTTTAATCTGCAAATTAGTTATTCAGTTGGTGCCGGCATCGGTTGTTGTCAGTAACTGTCTTAATCTATTGTATTTATATTTAATTATTATTATTCGATCTATTATACTATCTGTAAACAAAGGGCTCGCACTATGTTCATTAATCGCAGTAAAGTCCCACTAATTCGACACTATAAAAACTAGATGCTAATTTTTTTAAATTTTCGAATAAATGTTTTCAATTCAAATCTCAGTCGAGGATTATTGAGAATTGAAAGAAAAAATATTACTTGTTTTGTATGTTGTAAATACACAAAAGGTTTTCTTTACATTGCTCTTCATGGAACATAAGCGCAGACAGGGGTAAAGACCAGTAAAGGAAGCAACTAATAGACGTACTTGACTATTGAAGTGTCGAACTAATGCGGCTCTATTGTAGTAAAAAAAAATATTTATAACTAACCCGTGAAATAACAAGAAAGTCTCGAAGATGGAGTATTGATTAAAATATTCTGTCAAATAATAATAAATTAATTATTCACATAACTTTTAAACGATACTCTTTTCTGTTTTTAAAAGACTTTATTTTAAGGAGACAGGCGACCAAAGTTGCGCATAGATTTTGGCCTGTATTTGTCGAATTGATTCGTATGTTTCCATTATTCTTTTACGTAAAAAAAATTTGGTAAACCCGGGCGGGCCTTGAATGCGCGACGTGAGAATTTTATTTAAATTTCCTTAATAAATATTACTTTATCTCCCGGTCTATTTTTGATATTATTCCAATGAAATGGATAGCGATATTTTTATAACAATTACTGTTTTTTGTCGCGATTGGAGAAGAGAAAGAGTTATAGTTTGACAAAAAGTGCCCTATGTCCTGCTTAAGCTCTAGCTAGTCTATCTCTGTACCAAGTTTCATTTAAATCGGTCTTCTTCTTTAAGCGTGATTGAGTAACAGACAGAGTTACTTTCATATTTCGAATATTTGTACAGATTATTAGCTGAAATTCTCGCGGCGCGCTTTCTATGCCCACAGGTTTGTAATTATGATTGGTAGGTTGTATTAAATGAATAATTGACAGATATGAAAATGTACGATATGCTGTTGTAATTTAAGAAAAAGACCATTATAATCTAAAATTGATTCACTCAAATCACAGAAACAAATCTTTATTGTCGCCGACTTTGGTCCATTTCCTGTTCTTCTTGGACATATCACCTACTATTCTAAATAACTACTTACTAACTCTTTACCTAGTATTTACTTCTTAATTATTAACTCTGGGGTTTTATAAATAGACTGTCCAGTTGTATGCGTTAAATAACAGTTCAAAATCCTCCACAATGTGTCACAGGGTAAAACTTTAATATGCCTAAAAACGTTTTCGACCAAAGTACTTAATTATTGAGAATTACGTTGTAAAAATATTGTGGTAAATATAACCTAATACGGAGTTTAGAGTGATTTTATCAAGTAAATAACGGTTATTGATATATAAATAATTAATTTTATTATTGTATTGAAAGTTAAAACAAAAAAAATATACTCTAACAATATTTGGCGCTTCTTTTGAGAGTTACTTTGATCAACCCCATCCTAATTTAATACATTTTGACACACTTTTTCATATACACAGATGATCCTCCTTTCCTCTATATTAATTAATTATTATTATTGTATTGAAAGTAAAAATAAAAAAACTCGCGAATATTATTTCTGTTATTGATTATCTGTGTCTAATCAATTATTATTTATTATTAAACAAAAATAAGATTATTTTTAATTCATCTCCCTAACTGTTCTTTTTTATTTGTCTATGGTTGCTGGCTTTTAATAAGAGGAAAATTGGTCACGTTCAAAAACTTATCTTAGGTTATTATAATAAGTTTATTAAATTACATTGTATATATAAGAGCAGCTGCAAAACTACGAATTCATTGGGCTTAATGGAAGTAGCGATATGTTTTTATTACAAATTAATATTTCTGTTTTAACTATTCAACTATGTGTTGCTCAATAGTATCTCTTGTAGAGTACTTTAATATTAACTCACCGATACAAATTCCCGCCATTTTGGTGCCAAGTTAATGATTTTACAGAAAGTTACTGCACGCTTCGACGCAAACATATACAATTAATATTTTAATATGAGATGAGCTTGATGTCACTAAAACATTCATCTGAATGCCAAATTAAAATGGACCAAATTAAATTTGTCTTAAGGCTTATATTTCCCGCCGATGATTGGCATGATGATTAATTTTGTTCTTGTGTAATGATTGTTGTGTTTTTGTGTAATGATTAAAACTGTTCTATAATGAAGAGTGTCTTCTGATTACAAAAAAATATATTTCTGTACAAACTAAATGATTATTTTAAAAAATGCATTTCTAGTTCAAATTGACAAATTCGCGCTGTAACGATTATGCAAGCATGCGCTTATGACATATGAGTATCATGGCGTCTGCTTATGACGTCAGAAAAACATCAAAAATACGAACGAAATGTCAAAGTCAAACCAGTGTATAAACAACAATGACGTCATTCGTTCTAATTGGCGTTTCACCTAACATAGCGAATGGCAGTATTTTATCATTTTATTTTTGCGGAATATATAAAGAGTTGTGCGCCTGATTTGATTATAAGTACATATTTTAGGCTCTAATTCAACTTAATTATAAAATAAAACCATACATTAATCTTCTCTTTCTCTATTACTGTCTTTTCCCTATATTCTACATTAATAATTCAAAATCTGCTACTTAAAACGAAGATCCTTAACTCGACGTCCTTTTTAATTTGGTAAACAGAACTTCTTTATCCGAATTCGAAAATTTCGCCGAAATTACGATTGTAACTAGTAATAAAGGTACTGATTTCGTTTAGTACAAATAGAATTTTGATGTTCTTAATTATTGTGACCATAATATTATAAAGATATTAATTTAGTGTTAATTTAATATTTAGGTATTTATTAACAATTTACCTTCTAAGTAAACTATGTATTAGGAAAATTATTATATCAATCTACATCTAGTATAATTTACCGTTTACAACCAATTAAATAATAATTAACTAATATTTTTATGATTTTGCGAAAATGTTATTAGTAATAGATATTTTATTTACATTTAATTAATGTTAGAAGATTTCTCGTAATTAAACTTAAATTCAAATCGAGATCTGAAATATCTGTAAACCTTATAAAAGTTCTATATAATTGTTAAGTGAAAATATTAAAATCTTTTTTGAAAATGATGGCAAAGGTTTATTCATATTGATCGGGATAAATAAATTCTACCTATAAGGTCTAAACCACACACTTGGCACGGGCAAAATCATACACTTGGCATGGGCCAAACTACTAACTTCTACAAAGATATGACTCGTGATAGACTACGATCCCACTCTAGATTCTTTTTGAATTTCCATTTTTTTTAATGAAGCGTTTATACAGTTTTATTTGTTAAGACTAATTTACAGAAGAAAAACCACTATGAATAACTCGAGAGACTTTTCTTATGTGACTTAGCCATTGACATATTAATAGTGCTATGGACTTCGGGTGTAATGCAAAATTCACGACAAAAGTGTCCCGCGATATCATATATATACTAGAACGTATTTGTATTTTTATAAATAAACTAAAACATTGTAATATATGTCTTATAATATTGTTATACAGTATAATTTGCAACGGTCTAATTGCTTGCAATAAGTAATCAGCTTCGACTGACGGTTGCCATGGCAGCCTTTTTTTGACATGGCAGCTTCTCGTGAAAACAGAACAACATAAATGGTGTGGAGTAGGTAGCTTTGAATCTTTTTTGGCATCTTTAACCTATATATTATATTCACAGCAAACTTTAAATGTATCAGTGACCTTCTATATGCTGGGATAAATCTAGTACCAACCAATACATTTTTTTTCTGCAATGACGTAGTAAAGTGCACACTAAAATAAATACTAAATAGGTCACTGTTTTAATAGTTTTTTATAGTTATCAAAATAATTGAGTGTGAAGGACGGACCGACGGACGGACGGAATTATTCCAATTTACCGTTATGGTAAAACTTCTTTAAATAATATTCATGACATAAAAAAGTAAAAAAATTGATTTTTTTAATTCCTTCATTTTTGAATTGAAAATAATTAAAAATGAATGAATTGAAAAATTCTAATTTTAAACAACAAACTAACTCTATGCAGACGTTGTTCTAAAACATTATTGACGTGTATTCCCTCAGTAAGCTAATTTGAGACTAAATGCGATTAGAAATCTTTTTCGCGTTTTAGCCCTCTTTTGCTTCGGACACTTTTTAGCGCTGACCCGAAGTCCATAGTATTAATATGTCAATGGACTTAGCCTTTTAAAATTAAATGGCATACCTACGAGTATTGGTTTTTGTTATTTACTAATGATTGTGTGGTAAAAAAAATTACTGGATATTATTACATTCCACTTTTATTAAAATACCTATAGGTATGTATGGTCGACGCATTTTAAACTGAGTCATCTATGTGTTATATTAAGTGTTATGGGGGCAGTCTTATCACTTCGTGACCTCTTTCATATGCCTGAAGACGTATCGATCCCGCGTGCGTCAGCTAGCATATGATAGTAGATAGGTAGACACGAAGTGATAGACTGTCTCCACATTACTATCAATATATTTGATAGACGACGCAGATTAAAATGCGTTGACTTTAGCAATAATGAAATAACAATGTTTAAGTCATACAAGTAATGTAAGAATATGAAATTCTTCTTCGTAGTGTCAATTAAAGTTATGTATACCTACTGTTAATACTCTCGATCCGTCATTGTATAAGTTTCAGGTGCTAATAAATTTAATAATGTATGCAAAATACATTTATTTTGTGGTGTTCAATGCTTTTTATAAATACTTTGAATTGTTATATTCAAAATATTTGTCAGGGATTGTAATACTACTGTAAGTACGGGAAGAATTGAATACTATAGACAATACTACAATTTAAATTGTGTGCTTCGTCAATCTTTGCATTTAGTAAAAAAAAAAACATATATGTCACACATAAATATCAAATACATATGTTACATATAAATATCAAATACATATGTCATAAGAACACACAATGACGCGTTAGTATCAAAGACTACTTGTCATTGACCACTATTAAAAAGTGGACCTACTTTTTGTTTCGACAGTTTTAGAATACATAAAGAAAATTATACCTAAATGCCTTTGCTTAAAGTTCAATATTAAAGCTGTTTCCAGTAAAACCCTAAATTCAGAGCAAATTCAATCTAAATGGATCCATTTAAGGTTAAATATGCAATTCGAAACTACTTGAAAAGTCCACCTACAAACTGTCATTGGCACTCATTTGGTATGGACGTTTTAAATTTTATACATAATGCAACATTTAGACAATTTTGGATATGGCAATTATTTTGTCTTGTTTTGTTGTAATGCAATACTAGATAATGTTTCAATGAAAAATGGATGATAAACAATTGTAAATTAAATAGTCAATTGATGATGATAAATAAATGAACTTTTGTATTCACTTTTTATTATTTTTCTTGTATCCCTTGCCCCCTAAAAGTGCATTACGTAGACGAGAGTAAATGTATTTCGGTATATATATACTCGTATCTAAGGTATAAATTAGCTACATATTATAAAACAAAGTCCCCACCGCATCTACCTGCCTGTCTGTTTGCGATAAACTCGAAGACTACAAAGCGGATTTTCATACGGTTTTCACTTTTAGCAATAAATAAAGTGATTTCTGATTTCTGAGCAAGATTTTAATATATAATTTTTGTTGTTGTGTAAATTGGCTTGAATATGACGATAATTGTTAGAAGTGTCGGAACGCCTGATAGCTTCATTTAAAATGCTGTCTTATCCCTTAGAGATACAATGTACGGAAGAATACTTGCTCTTTATTCGAACTATAAAAAATTCCGCGGTGGGCGGTGGCATATATATAGTGCTAGAAATTTTACCTAATCAAACTATTCTAAGCCAAACTCGACTGAAATTGCAACAAACAAATTAAAATTGAGGTAGAATCAAGTCATTTTCCAACTAATTTTTTAATTAAATTGTTAATGACGAATTCATGACACTAAATTAATTATAAGCAAAACTAATTAAAATATTATGTCTTTTAAATAACAATTTATAAAAACACAAAACGAAATTTTAAATTTATTAGGCGTAAAATGTGTTGCATTTTCTACCTTCATTTTAAATTTCTTTGTTGACAAGCATTCTCAATCGAGTTTGGCTTTAGTATAGATGAGAGAATCACAGATACATCACTAACATTGAACACAATGAAGGTAGTTAACTTAAGGTGGAGTATATATTTATAATGTCACTACTTTCGAACTAAATTTATCTTTTAGATATATTTGCGCAAAGCGGAGAAACTTAGTTATAAATGCAGGCGCGCGTTCAAATGAAAATTTTAAACGAACGATGATAAAATAAGGAAAAAAAATACGTTATTTGTTATAGATAATTTCGTTATCTGTGAGGTAATTTATGAAATTAACCTTCAATATTTACTGCACAAGAATCAATAATTGATTTTAGACTGATCCTTAGCCTTAACTATACAATTTATGCCCACGTGGTATGATGGCAAGTAGTGACAAGCTTATGTTCATTTGATAAACATTATAACTAAAAGACCAGTATCCATAGCAGGGAGTGGCAGGTGCAAACGTACAGCTGTCACGTGAATTAAAAAATAACCAAAATGACTTTTTGAGCGAGCTGTCAAGACGTTTTACTTTGTTGAGAGAATGTAGAAACATTGATTTTACACGTTTTAGTGTTGTTTTTCTGAGATTATTTACTTTGTTTATGAAGATTTAAGCCGGAGGCCGTGTAACTGTCACAGGATGGCAGGAACGGCGGAAAGTATATCGATCTCCGAGCTGAAGGCGGAGATCGAGAGGCTGAGCCGCGAACTGGACCAGGCGAGCAGCGAGAAGATCCAGTCGGCACAGCTGGGCCTGGTGCTGCTGGAGGAGAAGAGTTCGCTGCAGCAGCGTTGCGATGAGCTGGAGAGTCTGTACGAGAACACGAAGCACGAATTGGACATCACGCAGGAGGTTAGCTGGCCTACATACCGTAATATTTTCACTTTTTCATGCCTTAATGAGTACATTAACGTGCAAAACGGTAACTTAAAAATTAAATTTTTAGCATCTCTTATTCATTAGATGAGCTACTTTCCAAAAAAAGTGTTAGCATTTATTTCATGATTTAGATTATGATCAATTTTTCTATCTCTAAGTGCTAAGAATAACATTTTTCATTTCATATGATGATGTGTTAAATTTCGACCATAAAGAACAATATTAATTGAAATTACAATAAATAAATCCAAATTATTAATTGAAATTACAATAAAATTGTGGAGTTTTCTAGGTTTTACTAATAGGGCTAGGGTAGCTGTGTCAAATCGTAGAGATTACTGATTGATTGATAGGACTAAGTACCCCATGAAATTTACACTGCAAGTTACTCCCGAAATTTAAGAAATTGGATTTATTCAATTTGCTTTCATAATCCTTTTTTAAAATTCTAATAGGATTTTTCTATAAGCACTAAATTTTATCTCTCTCTGCGATTAGCTACAATGGCTATAACCAAATCTGTTGAGGGACATTATGGCTCTTACTTGAGAAAATCCTTGAAGTTATAGAGAAACCAGTCTGTGATTTATTAAAATAATTTATAAATTTTCCAAAAACGGGTTGCGGGTTGTCTGGGGGTGATTGCTTTCGGCGATAAGACTGTCCTTGTGCATATTTAATAATTTTTTACTCTATTTTATTTTTTATTCTTTCTGTGTGTGCAAAAAAGATTTCAACTATCTATCTAACACTAGGATAATATAGGAATCTACAAAAGAAGCTAAATAAATTGCATTTGTTTCAGGCGTTGATGAAACTTGACTCAACACAAAAAGTCACTACACAGAGTGGTATAGACCAAGAAAATGCTCTCCTCAATGAGTCTGCGGCCATGGAGAGCTCCCTCACACTACAGATTATTGAACTGGAGGGAGAAACAAAACAGGTATTTATACTAAATAATTCAATTTCTCTTTTGCAGAAGGATTAGACTATTATTTTAGGCATAGTCAAATTTAATTTCTAGGTAAAAGTTACAACTCAAAGACAGCCAAGTAGGCATAAGATGGCCAAGAAGTATGTGTGTGTTATGACAGCTAATAGCTATCATGAATAAAATCATGATTTTCATGAAATTTCATACGAAGGATGTATTGTTCGATCTAGCGTTAGGTTTCATATTTAGAAAACATATAATTTTCATTAAAAAAATACTGAGCAAAACTCAGTTAACTGAGTGCTATACACAGAAAACATAACACCTAATAGCGCATATATAAAATATCTTTGGGTGAAAGAACAAGCTATAGTGATATTGCTGCTATTCTGCAACAATTCAATGTATGTAATTTTCTCTATTAGATGTTTCTATGTGTATATCTCATATGTGACTTCCCCCACATGGTAAATAGAGTGCAACCACACCAAAACACCAAAAATAAAAAGTACATAACCCGTAAACCGACAGTACTGTCTGTGGAAGTCAAGTAGTCAAAAGTATTGACAGTAATCAGTATGCCCCTCATCATCTAAGTTTCTTTGCTCAATAATTCAGTACACCTCAAGATATATAATTTTCTAGGCAATTATAAGGAAGAGCATGTTGAACTGTCACCAAAGGTTCAATTCAGACTTTCTACTGTCACCACTTAGGTAATGTTATCTGTATTAGAATAATAATTGTGCTGTGACACTACACTCATGGGCAATGTATTGCAAAAACTACTATCGCAGTATGCACAATTTGTGACGTAGTACTGGGTGTTTATCTATATATTTTAAGTATTTATGTTCAATATATATAAAAATATTCACCAGTTAGCACAATTGTGTAATTGTTGTATAACATACAATGTAATATAAATATATTGAATTATATACACTGAAAAATGCATGGCATTTCCTTGAGTAGTCTTTAAGTTTATCGTGAACAGGCAGACAGTGAGACATGCTGACGCTGAGAGAAGCTGGGGAATTTGTTTTATAGTTATTAAGAATTATCAAACTTTTGACATAATAGTGAATTAGAGACATTATCATTAGTATGGTGAGGCCCGCCGTAGTGGATACACTTTGACCCTTTTGGATCTTTTGTACTTGCCCCGCCCTCACCTCCCCTATATCCTATCAATCAGTTGAAACACCCACTCTAAGAGTTGAATGGTTGCTTAAGAAATAGAACCATAAACAATATTTTATTTAATTGAGAGAAGGAATCTGTGTGACAAATTATTTTTTCAAATTCACTATTGGGTTGGATTGTCTTTTCTCTAACAAAAATTCCTTGATCCATTTATATGGCTAAATTAAGCTCAAATTCCCAAGTTTAAATAAATAAACTTGAAAAATTATTAAATATAAAAATATAAGCTTTTTTATCTTGTGAGTTTTCTGTAATCAGTGAGGTACTAGTAGCAGATGTGATATTATTGATCATCTGTCGAGTGTGTTCTCCAGTGAGAACATTCTCTCCTTTTTTCCTGACTAGAAGACACCCGCGGTTTCAACTGCGTAGTTGAACCCATCCAAATGTTCTAGCTTCTAGCATATCTGGGTGAGTCTTCCTTTATATTTCTGGGAAACACTGTCAATCCCCCGCCCCCATAAAGACCTACCGTCAAGCGATTTAGTTTTCCTGTATGATGTCGTGTAGAAACCGAAAGGGGTGTGGATTATTGCACCCTACACCTAATAAGTTAGCCCGCTTCCATCTTAGATTGCATCATTACTCACCATTTGTAATGGATAAAAAAAACACAAACATATTTGTGCATCTAAAGCTGAACTTCTAGAAATAGAATTATTATACATTTTAGTAAGATTATCACATATTGAAACAAAAGGAAATAAAATTAAATAACCTTACGCCCCCATACGATCGACGAAGCCATCTATAAACTATCAATAGGTTTGGGTATTTAAATAGCTTCTCGTTTAAAAATAGACATGCATCACCCTTTTATTACTTTCACGCAAACGGACACGACGAATTATCACTACGAAAGTGGTAGCCACTTGCATGCGCTTGCGCTGTTACAAGTTGATATGGAGTATTTTTAAAGATAATTATTCATTTTTGCGAGGTTTCACACGGCTTGATTTTAAAAAATCATGATATATTGAACACAATCTAAAGAGTAGACTATTCTTTCATCCAAATTAAAAAAAGTTCTAGGTTTTTTAAGTTTTGTTGTTACCTATATTGTTTGTACGTTTTTAATGGGTCACTACATCATCATCATCATTATCAGCCGATGGACGCCCACTGCTGGACATTGCCTTTTTTAGGAACTTCCAAATACGATTCTGAGTCGCTTATGGCCAGAGGCTACTTGCGTCACGTTTGATGTCGTCAGTCCAGCAAGTGGGGGTCGACCAACACTGCGCATTTCACTGGGATTGCCATTGTAGCACCTTGGGTCCCCAACGTCCATCGGCTCATCGACCCCGTGCCCAGCCCATTGCCGCTTCAGTTCTGCGACTCATATGTCAGTTATATACATTTTAGCATTGACAAAGAAAATCTTTTGTAATGGTATCTTTTTTTGTATGAGTTATAGTTCAAAATTAGTCTTCACTTAATATCCTCCCACTTTCGATTCGAATCAGGAAGTACTGTAATTGAAAAATTGTTTTAATTTCCTTTGACCGGTCGAGGATTCCAATGTCAACCATGTTATCGGGGTCGTCACATCTTTTCTCAAACTAACCACAAAACCTTAAACCTTTACAACGCCTATGTCGGAGTCTCACAAGATACAACCATAGAAAGACGTTTTGTCGTCCTAAGTACTAGTCCTCTAGCTTAATTCTAGCACAGCTTTTACGTTTGTTTAAGTAGCTTATAGCAAATATATAATCAGATAAAAAAATATTATTATGGTAGAGCGCTTTTATTTCTGCGACCAAGTAACAAAAAAAATTGCACTAGCAATCATGATTCAAGGTCATCATTTTAAGTATAATTAAAGGCTATGTACTATGGCTTATGGCTTAACCATAGCCTAATAATTTGTTTAGACAAGCCTTGAAAGGTTTAAACCCTACGCGTCAAGTTTGTGGACACGTTTCAGCGTTTTGTGGAGGTGTTCTTTGGCTAGACTGCGAACTAGTGCCCTGTTTATAGGCAAGGGTTTTTACTTACAATCAGATGGTCATCTTCTTAGTCCGTTAATAATTACCAGAAAAAAAAAGGATAGAATAAGTATTTTTTGCTTACTTATCAATTTCATACAGACAAACTTACATTTTATACGATGTACTGTTGATCCTCGTTATCTTATTAGTGGCCTGTAACCCCTGACACAACTGACGAAATATGCCTACGTCTAATCAAATGAGAGCAATTGGAGTGAATCATCACTGGACGCAGCATCAGTGTACGCGGGTCGTTCTTTTAGTGCACACTCGGAAACTGTTCCCCAGGAATACGTTAATTAAAAAAGAAAATAGGTCATCTCATTCGCTCAGTGTGAATAATCGTATAGTTATCAGTGTTAGTCAACTGTGGCTTGCACAGACGAGAGTTATCGGGCGTGATGTAAGGCGAATGGCGTAAGCGCCGATCCATAACAGTGATCCAGAAATATACTTTTATTCGGGCGGCCTTGATTCATATGTTCCCTGATCCCTGTTCACTTAATAGTGTGGTGATTTTAAAATGCACTCGTATACGCGCTGTGCGTTCGTTGCAAGTGTTTCCTGAGTCCCTGAGTCATGTGGGAAGTGCCGGTGTTACAGTGAATAGTGCGCAGTGGAATGCAGTCGCTCGTTCAAAATGAGCGAGGGTGGAGAGGTACTGTGTTTGTATGTAAAACTAGTCAATATTTCGGTTCAAACTATTTATTTATTGGTACACGATAAAAGAAGGAATTAATATTCAATATCAATAGTCAATAAAAAAGCCGTAACTGTAAAAGCGGAGTACAGAAGGTGATTTTATCGTTCGTTTAGCGATCTCTTCCAGGCAACCTTCGGATGATCATAATATGAGAACAAGGGCAGGTGTATAGTAAATATATTATAGTAGGTAGAAGGTATGTAGATACATTCCAATTATTACGCACATTTCAATGTGAAATGTTGTTTCTCCAGTGACGTTTATTAACATAGTACCTACTAGTGCGACATGTGTACCTAGTACCATATCGCATTTTCTTCTCGTATTTAACATAATTAAGTAAACGTTTACGGCTCACGCGTAATTGTCCGAATATGTACGCTCTGTTTAGATTTAAACCCTTCCGACATTTTTAGGGTTCCGTAGCCGAATAGCAAAAAACGGAACCCTTTAGGTACAACGCAGTGTAACTAAATTTACCGTGCTATGGAAAACATACCACATAATATATTAGAATAAAAAATAAAAGTATTTTCCGTTTGTGATTTTTTACGAAGAAGTGGTTTCCAAGCCGAAAGGAGCACCATCCTTAGATATTTTATTGCCTCCCGTCTCTTGCAAGATACTAGAAACTCTTCCCTTGTTAGTACGGCTTCCGCCTAACCAAAGCGGATATAATGAGTTTCCTTCACCCTGCGTTACATGAACAAGGGCTCGAATCTATACTAAGGCCAAACTCGATTGAGAATGCTTGTCAACAAACAAATTTTAATTGGAGGTAGAAAATGCAACTTATTTTATGCGTAATAAATTTAAAATTATGTTTTGTTACTTTAAAAATCTTATTTAAAAGACATTCAATATATTAATTACTTTTAAGCTTACTAATCTAATTTATTGTCATGAATTCGTCATTAACAAGTTAACTAAAAAAATAAGGTGTAAAATCACTAGTGAGTGAAGACTTTCTACCTTCATTTAATTTGGCTTTAGTATAGTTGGGCATAATCCGAAAACAGTGACCTAAGTTTTAATCGTTCTTGCATTTTAAATTAACCTCGGAACTGTTTCACTACATAAAAATAAAACAAAGCCCCCGCCGCGTTTGTCGTATATGTTCGCTATAAACTTAAATACTACTGAACGGATTTTCTTGCGGTTTTCACCAATACATTTACATAGAGTGATTCTGAGGGAGGTTTTAGTTTAAACTTGTTGACGTAATCTATAGACTGGCTCAAACATGACGATTATTGTTGGAAGAAACGCGCCGCTTGGGAGCTTTTACTGTATGTGCCAATGTTTTTGAAGGTTTAGGTAATGGAGACAGTAAACCTTTAAACGATGTATACCTTTACGTCATAGATGACTTTTTGTAGTCTAGTCCAGTTTGTGACGAATCTTCATACCATACATTGTTTTATAATATCTTATAATCATCATCATTGTCAACCTACTAACGGCCTACTACAGGGCCAGGCCTTCCTCCTTATAGCAAAGGCAATGTGGACCGTAGACCCACCACGCTGCGCCATTGCGGATTGGCGGGCTTAGAGTGGTAATGTTTCATTTATTAACAATCACTACCAGATGTTGCTGATGACCGGGAACGACGGCTTAACCTGCTCTCCGAGACACAGGGGTATAACACCACCAACTTCCCGACTCCTGGCTTGGAATGTACGCAAAATTTCATAGAATAATTGAATAATCATTCCGTAGCGACCTCGTTGGTCTAGTGGTCGGATCCTGGGTCGGGTCACGGAATAATTCTGAGCTTTTTCATTCTTCCATGAAATGTTTAGTACATTCCAAGCTCGGAGTCTGGAAGTTGGTGGTGTTATACCACATGCCTCGGAGAGCACGTTAAGCCGTCGGTATCGGGCACTATCATCAACATCTGATAATGATCGTTAATAAATGAAACATTATGACCCTAAGCCCGCCAATCAGCATTGGGGCAGCGTGGTGGGTGTACGCTCCATATCCCCTTTCCTATAAAGAGGGAGGCCTGACCCAGTAGTGGGCCGCTAATAGGCTGATAATGATGATGATGATGAATTATTCCGTAAACCGACCCAGGATCACTAAGCACAAGAACAACGAAGCAGTCTTAGTGGATTATAATACTCATATGTATCAAGTGTTAATATAATAATCATTCCAGCCGATAGTGGACAACCGTTAACCAACCGGCAAGCATCGCTATCGAATTATCCACACGCTGTCAATCTCAGAGTCCGCAGACCCTGAAGTCTCGACCGCCGCTGTAGTCGCGCGGTCTCATGTTACACGCTGTCTGGTGTGTTTACACAGATAATGGAATATTGTTGATGTACCCATACTGTTCGCTGGACATTAGCCAACGAAACACACTGATACATACTCCATTTATAGGTTTACGAGAACTTGTTATAAGCCAAATGAAATAATAGATAAACTAGAGGACGCCCATGGTCCGCGTAAATTTCACTTTCAGTTAATTTTCCCGTGGAAATTTCAGGGTAAAATATGGTCTAAGTATGTGTTATTCTGATATGTGAGCTATAGTATTGTGAACTTTAATCAAAGTTATTCAGTAATAAGTTTTTGCGTGAAAGAGTGACAAACATCCATCCATACAAAGAACAATGGTCTGATATTTGTTGATGGAATTCGTAAGCGTCTACAAATGTAAATTATTACAGTTTACGTAAAATAATTTATTTTATTTTTTCAATCTTTGTTCAAGGTCAAAATAAGTCCTTTTAAATAAAATAAGTAATCAATAATTACATTATCATAATTGAATATGATAAATTACAATTGACAACCACGCAATAACAACACAAAGATTCAATATGACATCTGTCGGCCAGCTTGGGACAGAGTATCGAAAAGAAAGTATCGATACTGTACACATAAGTAGTATCGAAAAAGTATTGTACTCGTATAACTATCTAACCAAATCGATACTTTTTATTAGTTAAACTAACTCTTTTGTGTGCCGAACTACACGTGTCCAATGATTTCAGCTTAATTTGAGTAGAACATAGTTATAAAGTAATAATAATGAAGTAATAATAAAGAAGAATAAATCTTATTTTGAAATGTCAATAAATATTTTGATTTTTAAAAGCGTATTGCATTTAATACATTAATCATGACAAATGTTCCCTGCCAAAGTTCAGTCTTACTTGGCGGCATTTTATACTATACTAATAAAATTAACAAATAATAGTCAAATATATGAAAAGTCATGTATGCTCCTCCTTTCCTTAAAAGTATAACCTACTTGTAGGTTATACTTTTAAGGAAAGGAGGAGAATCATGATAAGAACAAGCGTTTTAGTGTGATTTAATGTATCTTAATTAAGTTTTAAGTCATTTCCTGAAAACTATCGAGTGACTGTATCGAATGTACTCGATATTCCAAAGTAGCGATGCTTTTTTGTCTAAAACTTCAAACATAAATATCTTTAATTCCAGACTTCGCAAACCTTAAGAGAAAATTGTTCAGAAATAAATTTTCTATAATTTTATATTTTTTTCATTCGTAGACGCAAAAAATAGTCGTCAACAAAAAATTGTTAGGAAATTGACCATTGTTCTTTTCGTATATTTTCTTTTATACTATTATTAAGGATGTTTCTCAAAAGTTCAGTTTAAAACAAATAGTCATAACAAAACATGCAGCAAGCTAAAGTAAAGATCTAGGAATTCCCTTTATTCGAAGCCAAATGAAACATTTTTGTAATTTTTACAATCACTTCCGGTTTACGAACTGAAACCGGAAGTTGCTGTTGCACTGCTCGGAACAATTCCTGTTATTATGCAACAAAAAATTATTCAAATCAGTCTGCTAGTTTTTGAGCTATATATGTTAACAACATGGACGGATATACCAATAAACAGAACAAATGCAGTGGTATTTAATTATGGACGTTTCATGACCGCCGTAGATACTAGTGGATAGAGTAAACTACTTCTGCCTATCTAGTATTTAGTCCGACGTCTTATTAATTTAATTTATTTGTAGTAGTAAAAAAATCTTAACATGCAGCAAGCCAAACTAAACTTAAAAAACTTCCCATTGTTTTAAGCCATATGCAATTATGGACATTTTTCTCAATTGTTAGTTCAATTATCGTTTTATCCTGTAGAAACCAATCAGGAGTGCGGCTAGAAGAAATTTCTACCTCTATCTATCCCGTTTTAATCTTAGATATATACAACATGTCGTTGTAAAAAAAAGGAAATTAATTGTAATAAAACATGCATCAAGCACGTCTAATTACACATTTTACGAAACACAAGAGACGTACTTAGGTGTACTCGTATTAATCTTTTAGACTTTCTTTTAATTAACAGTGTCCGTATTATGCAAATGGGTTCATAATTACAAGTATATCTCCAGTTACGTGAAGCTATTCGTAGATTATGCAGGGGCACGAGTCAAACGTCCATTAATTTTGAACAGCTCGGCGTACATTCGGCTAACGTCTGGGGAAAGGTTCGCCGCTCCCCGACACATTAAAACTTTGTTCATCATCACACCATGCATTGTTTCGTACTAACGAAATTGCACATTGAGCGTGGAAGCTTTACGCGACTTTGCAATACTCGTTTTGATTTTAGTCTTACTGCTATATATACTAATAATAAAATTGTAACAGGTCCAGTTCTGTTTGGTTTGGTCTGGTCTGAGGGCATTCTATAATCAATACTGAATCCAAAAATGTAATTTCTAAAATTTCAGTCCGGATTTTTTTCGGCCGCGATTCACGCCGAATCTACTAAATGGATTCAAATGAAACTTGGCACGATTTTAGTTCATATTGTAAGGAATTACATAGTATACTCTTGGTTGCGAAAATTAAAATAGAAGGGGTTGAAAGTTTGTATGGAAAGTTTCATCTTTTAAGTTATGTTTATGAAAATTGGTATAAGAACTACTGAATAAATATACTGAACACATAACGTGATACAAGAATTTGCAGAATTTTACCCCTAAAAGGTTATATTAGGGTTGAAAGTTCGTATAAAAAGTTCGTAATTGTTCCAGATATGTTTCCACGCGGACGAAGTCGATGGCATACTCTTGTGCTAAATATATTTAGCCCTGGAGGATGCCATCGACTTCTATAATGTCATTCAAGGATTATAGGATATATTATAATCCTATAATCCTTGAATTCTTTTACCAATTTTCATCAACATACCTACAAAAATGAAGAACTTTCCAACCATAAAAACTTTCAAACCTTACTTGAACCCCTTCTATTTTAATTTTCTTGAAAAAACAAAAAGTATTCGATGTACCTTACAAGATGAACTAAAATTGTGTCAGGATTCATTTGAATACATTTAGTAGTTTCGGCGTTAACTGCGGTCGATAAAATTACGGTCTGACAAACTAGAAGTTAAAATTACGTTTCTAGGTTTAGTACAGATTATATCTCCTCCAGTATAGATTACATGCTCTCCAATAAATGACCTGAATTGGACTATTACAGTTTTGTTATAAGTATATATATTTAGAGTCTTATAAATTTTGTGATCACTTTCAAAAGAACATAAATATCGACGCTATGTACCTAAAGCAAAAAACGCTAAAAACCTCATCAAATTGATAACCTCCTTCCTTTTAGAAAATTACTTTTTACTTATTACAGTAAAAGTAATTTCTCTAGTCCAAGCATTGGGTAGAATAATTAATTAATTAATTAGCGCTAACGATGCATTATGTACTCGTGGCGAGGTTTCGGAAATCCAGGTCATTTCAGTTAGCGCGGATAGAATCGTTTACCTCTGAATCACCGACAGCATCTTCAGTTTACTTTGTTGATTTTTACCGTGATTACATTCGTCTATTTACGAAAAAATATAGGAAATAGTTATATGTCTTTATAGATCACAAAAAAAACTATTAAAAGAAAAGTATCTAATAATATTATGATATTTTTAAATATAAGTTTGCAGTTCTAATACATATTATATGTACATTTGTACAATACAACCCATTTGCTTTCAATGTTTCCGTTTCAATTTGAATTGTTACACATATGTGTTTAAATTGTACAGAATCCCCTCGGTGAGCGCAAGACTGGTTAGTTTTACTATAGTAATAAGTTTACGTAACAAGTAAATGGTCCATTTTAAGAGGAAATTCATCGCCTAAAGTTCTATAACATCATATTTGGTGGGCACTTTTACTTACTAAAAACAAATCATACCTCAACATGATATCCCCCTGCACTCAGTGCACAGTAGGCTTAGCACAGGTGTTAAGCTTAAAGTGTTAGTAATTACACTGGCAACTGAAACAGTAATGTCGTTTGGCGGCTGAAATACTTACCTTACACACAGTCCTGTAGATTTTAGTAAGTTCTACAGATCAGTGTTTGGCGAAGGGTGTGTCGCGGCACAGTGACGGTAATATTGGCACAGCGGTGTACCTTAGTCATTAATGGGCGTGCCGCGTCAAAATTACGATTTTTATTTGATGAAAGAATCGTGCCTGTGAATAAGATTGCCTTTTATCTAATTTTGTTCGGTTAACAAAGTTAACAGTTAAAAAAACTAGCGAACTCCTGCGACTCCGTCCTCGAAAAAAATTGTGATAGTTTGAAAAAAGTAGCCTATGTCCTTTCTCAGGCCAGACTTATATCTGTACCAAATTTAATTTAAATTATTCATTTAATTATAATTATTCAGTTAAATAAAATTAAGGGTTCAGTACTTTAGGCGTGACTGACTTACAAACAGACAGTTTATAAAATTAATATAGATAACAGTAAAGAAAACAAGAAAATATCATCATCATTATAAGCCTATTAATGGCCCAATCAATCTTAGAAACAAGCACAAAATAAATGTTAGGTATCCACGGACAAAAACATTTGGCAACAAAAATATATTATGTGAAGGTGCTCAGTTATATAATAATCTGCCTAACTCCTTAAAGGAGATAAATAATATAAACGCATTTAAGGTATTTCTTAAGTCCCATGTTTCTACAAACTTGGATAAAATATTATTAAACTATTGTATTTAAAATTTATCTACCAATAATGCATGCTGTCTGCAAAATGATAATAATTTTTTATTTTTATCTTAAGTGAACTGTACGTTCTTTGGAGAAAATAAATGTCTTTAAACCGATAAAGGGGCTAGGCCTCCCTCCTTATAGGAGAGGGAATAACAAGGAAATATGTACCTTTTATTTATTGTATCGGTGTACCTTGAACACAAAAAGTTTGATGAACACTACTGCAGATTATACTTCAGAATTTAGATGATAGAATTCAAGCCGGTGTCAGCAATAAAAATGAGACCTCACCTATTTGTAAAGAACTCAAACCCGGGAATTATTCAAATGGATGCGGCTATTGTTTATTCAACAGACACAGAAGCGATCCCTGAGCCCCCATATTTTATTCAAACTGTACATCAGAATTCAAAATTTGGGCGGTAAATGATGTTGATCTATCAAGGTACTCGCGTATCTGTCTCTATCGTCTTTACACAAGTGAAGGAGATCGCTTGCTTGAAAAAAGAAAACAGTATCTTACTACTATTATAAAAGCGAAAGTTTGTGTGTGTATGTTTGTTGCTTCTTCACGACTAAACGGCTGGTGCGATTTTAATAAAATTCAGCATAAAAAGTAGCTTATGTGTTATTGATGTATATTGCTGTAATATTGTAAAGTTTCATTAATAGCCATTCAGTTGTTTTTGCGTCATGTTGATGTCAAACGGTTAACGTTAACATTATCCTCCGAAAGACAAGGAAGAATATAACAATCTGCCATAAATATAATATGACAAAAAATTCGCTCATATTGTCTTCTAACCAAGCTGATGGTAGTGTCACTACATATAACCATATTTTTTAATAGCTCTTATACACTAAACCAACTTGAAATACGTGAATTTAAATTGAATTGGCATGAAATCAATTACACGTTTGGCTGAAATACCTATTAATCTGTAGAGTTTACCTGGTCACTTCCCCTCGGTACCAATCTTCCACGTGGACTAGGCTAGGCTTGATACTTGATTATATTTTGAAGTATACGAATGTATGTTTGTACCGAAAGGCACACCACAGGCTCTTTAAAAAATATTAAATTAATTATAAAATCAAAACACCGCTGACCTATTTTATATTTGAAGCCTTGTAAAACTTCGCACGGTTCATAGTCCATAAAACCCTCTCAAAATTAGCGTGAGGGGAGTGGATTTTTAAAACGGTTCCTGGATTCGAGTCTCGGCTGGGCCGATTATGGTTTTTTGACTTTGTTCAGGTCTGGTTGGTGGGAATCTGCGGCCGTGGCTAGTTACTACCCTACTGACAAAGACGTACCGCCAAGCGATTAAGCGTTTCAGCACGATGTTGTATAGAAACTAAAAGTGGTGTGGATTTCATTCTACTCCTAACAAGTTAGCCCGCTTCCATCGTAGATTGCATCATCACTTAACATCAGGTGTGAATAAAAAAAACTAAAAAAAAATTACGGAGAAAATACATTTCTTACTGAAACAAAATGTTATCGATTCAACGCAGGAGCGTAAAGGCGAATGAAGATAACAATGCTTGCCGAGCGTTATTTAACATTTTTATATTCTGAGCTTTTATCGCTGTAGGAATCTAGTTTTTGTGGCAACAATACGCTCATTCAATTTCTACGGTGCACTGTGAATTACTTGGAAGTTTTTTGTCCAATTTGAGCACTGCTTTTGTATCTTTTCTTGACTAAAACATGTGTAGTATATTATACTAGACGGGACTGTGGACTTCAAATTACCAATTACATATTCTATTTTTAGAGTTTCGTCTGTTCTTTTAGAATATTTTCCATCAACCAAAAAATAAATGAAATTTTATCATACAATTTCTTTCTGGAAACAAATAGGTATAGGTCTTTGCTATGTTCTTTGCCTCATTTAATACGGAATACTTTACTGTTGCATGTAACAAAATATTTTATCCACGATTTCATATACGTCCCACATTAGAAGCTAGCCACGTTGCTCCAATTCACATTAATGAAATCTTAGACTTCATTCACGAGCTTCCATGAAACCCCACCGAAAATCTTTCATTTTAACATTTAAATGATGCTAAAAATATATGACTCAAGTATTGTTGTCGATGTCGTATTATCGTATATGACGCTTTCGATTACTTGAGTCAAGGAAACAGTAGGCAAAAGTAGCTCTCGAGACCGAGCGTATTATGAGGAGGTTCGTCATGTTAATTTCTTTAGCCTTGACCCATAAGCATGTTTTAATATGTTCTGTTTTTTAGTAGGTACATAAGTTTTGAAATAAAAAACGATTTTTATTAAAGTAAAATCGCTAACTTAAAAATGTATAGCTACATTTTAGCGCAGTGAATTTATAAGACAGAGGTCTCGGGTTCGATTCCTGGCAGGACCAATTTAGATTTTCTAAATTGGTCCAGGTCTGGCTGGTGGGAGGCTTCGGTCGTGGCTATTTACCATCGGTAAAGATGTACCGCCAAGCAATTTACCGTTGTGGTACGATATCGTGTAGAAACTGAAAGGGGTGTTAATTTCATTCCACTCCTAATAGTCTAGGGTCGATAATTTTTAAAACCAAAAAAAATCATAGTAGGATGAAACCCATTTCAAAAGGAAGAGAATGCCATAAAAATGAAAGGAAAAATAAATTACGGGCGATTTGAGGTCGGGAAGGAGTAGGGGTTGAGGGTTTAGGGGTAAAACACGGATTTTCTCGATTTCCGGCAAAACTAAAAGTCCTATGGAAAAGACTTGAATGGCAAAGTTGTATATAATAAAAAGATCTAAAACTTTTGTTTCTACACTTTTTTCACATAACCTCAAAATTTGTGTGAAAAACACAAAAACCAAGTTTTTGGTTTTATATTTTTATCTTTTACAAATAAATTTTTTTTTTATAAAATTTGGTGAAACCTTGCCTACTTATGTCCCAAACACGCTATAATTTATTTGATTAAAAATATTTATTTTTACACCTTATTTTGAATGAATATCGAAAAAATAACCTTATTTTCAATCGAAAATTCACCCGTCAAAATATCAGCTTTTTTCAAAAAGTTGGTATGGTTTCTGTTTGTTGAAATCTCTACTTTCCGAAAGTGAAATAATATATATATGTTACTATAGTAAACCTTCTCAGAAAAGGCAAAAACTAGGCTAACGGTTTTTACTGCTGCTACGTAATATCAGGTATGTAGTAAGGCCCAGTTGAGGGTCTGGCTCGGTGGACTCTGCTAATAAGGTTACGGAAGATTTACGATGCTCCCGGCACCCCATCACCAGACGATTGGAAGGAACATCGCTTGGTTTTAGCGGGTATTCCGGTTGGTTCTCAGCCGATGAGTCCTACATACCCTCTGAGAAGTTAGCTGCCCTATATCTTTGCATAAACACATTTCTCAGTGTTAAAAAAAAAGTATGTAGACCCAACAAAGCTCAGATCCGCCTAGCCCCGTCTCCACTTTTCTATGTTGACATTGTAATGTGACCTTTTAGTGGGCTAAAATGTTTCGTAGGTCACTCAGGTATATACCTGAGCGACCTACATTATCTTAAAATAGTAATAAATAGGCATCTACGCCTGCATTTTCATTGCAGCTGTAAAAACCGTTAACCTAGGTTTTGCCTTTTCTGAGAAGGTTTACTATAGTAACATATATATATTTTTTCACTTTAAGGAAAGTAGAGATTTCAACAAACAGAAACCATACCAACTTTTTGAAAAAAGCTGATATTTTGACGGGTGAATTTTCGATTGAAAATTAGGTTATTTTTTCGATATTCATTCAAAATAAGGTGTAAAAATAAATATTTTTAATCAAATAAATTATAGCGTGTTTGGGACATAAGAAGGCAAGGTTTCACCAAATTTTATGAAAATAAAACTTTATTTGTAAAAGATAAAAATATAAAACCAAAAACTTGGTTTTTGTGTTTTTCACACAAATTTTGAGGTTATGTGAAAAAAGTGTAGAAACAAAAGTTTTAGATCTTTTTATTATCTACAACTTTGCCATTCAAGTCTTTTCCATAGGACTTTTAGTTTAATTTTTCCCTAAACCCTCAACCCCTACCCCTTCCCGACCTCAAATCGCCCGTAATTTATTTTTCCTTTCATTTTTATGGCATTCTCTTCCTTTTGAAATGGGTTTCATCCTACTGTGATTTTCTTTTATTTTTTATTATGTTTGAGGCTATCTGCACTGGGCTATAACAAATTAGCCCGCTTGCATCTTGAATTGCATCGTCACTAACTATCAGATGTGATTGCAATCGAATAACTTGCAATGAAAGAAAAAAATGCTAGATATATGAGCGTATTGCATCTTAGTCCTGAGAAGAATCAATATAATAATAAATTCAGAATTTTATGTACCAAAACACTGTTTTTATAACAAAAATATATGTAAATGAGAAATTAAAAGCCACACATTTCACTTTCCGTACGTAATTACACTAATTTTTAAATTTCACGTTAAAACTTTTAACTAAAATAAATTTTCTACAAAAAGTCGTTGCTGGTAGCACCGTGCCAGCCTGACCTGTGTGCCAATTTCATTCAGCTCCGACCAACCGTAGACGTTGTTGAGAAACATCAAACAAAATAAAATATTATATTCCTCCGTTCCAA
Source organism: Mycalesis mineus (assembly GCA_034621355.1). Taxonomy (NCBI): domain Eukaryota; kingdom Metazoa; phylum Arthropoda; class Insecta; order Lepidoptera; family Nymphalidae; genus Mycalesis; species Mycalesis mineus. The sequence goes on along the minus strand of JAXAVZ010000264.1, from coordinate 77,252 downwards.
TTTGTACCCAGTTTTTTATTTTATTGGAAATATTTTGACCCATTTTCCGAAACGCCGCGCCGCTCATAAAGAGCGCGTAATTCGAGCCTACAACAACGAACTTTTGAAATCATTGACACGATTTGAAAAATAATTAGTCAGTCGGTTAAGTACATTTTTAACCTCAATGCAAAAGGGAATTGTAAAGAATCAAGTATTTTTTAACTAATTACGGCAACAAAAAGTACAACGCTATTAATTTTAAGAATAAAAAATTTTATTTTGGGATTTTTGTAAACCAATAAACATGTAAATTTTTGATCGTGGTTCCTGACCACTCTGCCGGCGAAGACGTACCGCCAAGCGATATAGCGTTCCGGTACGATGTCGTGCAGAAACCAGCTCGTTCACTCTACCATCCATCAGGTGTGATTGCAGTGAAGGGTTAACTTGTAATAAATTAAAAAAAGCCTGACCAATATTCCCTTTTTAAACGTTAATATAATATTTCCATTCCTCTACAATTAGTTCTAAGACTTAAAATTTGAGCAATTAGGTTAGTTTGACACTATTATTATTTAATTGTTAAGTTAGTACGACACTAGTCCAAAGTGTCGGTAGCAAACCTATGAACTCGGCGTTAAATCTTTAAACGTGTCGAATTTTAGTCTTTAAATTTTGTATGTTAACCGGTCAGAAATATTTAGTGTTCAAGATATTTCCCTCTAAAGGCAATTAGTTCAGCATAATCGTGTCGCTGGTACCTACTGGTATTATTAATAGCGCACAATTAAAGCGACATAAATCGAGTGCGGCGCGGCACCGTCCGCCGGTCGACGCGTCAGCGCCACACCTAGCATCTGTTTTAGACACCAATCAACTAAGTGCTAGCCGCCTAGCTGAACCCATTAAGTGCAAAACCACACTACATTATAATGTGCGACAAAAAGTTGCATCAAAATAATTATTTTGATATACCAGATTTTGAACAGCAAGAAACTTGAGTAGAAAGCGTAGAGTAAAATACTTTATTTGTGGTTAGAGACATAAGAAAAACCTATATTATTTATTTAGTTTTCTGGGATTAGTAGTTTTTAATTCGCATTCATAAATAAGTATTTAGGAATTTTATATCAAATAAATAATACACACTATTGAACTTGGAGCATCTTATATTTTTATTATTCATAGGTTGTAGCGAAAGACAAGTAATTATCTAGTTTACCTTATTTTCTATACCTTCCTTTTCAACCATTTTATTAATAACACTGTTTATCTCGTTAAGTTTAATTGTTTCTACATTACATCTATTCTTCACCTTTGTTTTTTTACAAATATAGGACAAATATAGGATAGAACAATATCACAAGCTTTTCTTTTCAAATTTTCATTAATGAGATCATTGTTTTTTTAATAATTTATTGGTAAAAGATAATATTCGTCTACGAAGAAGTCGTAACACAAAAAGTCGTCAGTCTGTGGACGCTCTTAGTCTGCTCGTAAATGAATGACCCGCCTGTGCCCGTCTATCTACACACATGTCTGCAATGTTATAAATTTTAGCTTCTTAGGTAAAAACTGTCTCTGTTTAATTTACAATAGGTATACAACCTACCTATATATTATTTTTCACTTCATCAGTAGAGCTGTTTGTGAGAGCCCATATGAGGAAGAACTATCCCCTTTCTTATATCTGCCGCCTCTGCGGCCAATCAGCTTTGGTGTGTTCCGGTATGAAGGCTTGGTTCCCTGTGTAGTTATAGGAACATGGGGCTTAATATCTACGTCTAATTATACGCAGGGCGATACTTTACAGCGCGTGTTTCTTGCAAGTTAATACAATATAAACTGAAACTAACGTCACTGTTGTCGGTATGCCCGACTAGTTTCGAACCCACACGGGGTTATTAGTCATGAGCTTGATTGTGCATGCTACGCGGCGAGAAGCAATCAAAAAAATCTTGCAAGTAGGTGTCGCGAATTATTACTGTGTTTATACACGATAGGTTTCCTCTTACCAGCAGGCAGGCTATCTGTTATATGAGTCTATTAATTATATTTATAAAAAATAAATACTTCGCCAAATATATTACGCCGATACAATTTCTAAATATCGCATTCCAACGTTGTTAATATTATGTAAGTACACGCAAACAGGTTACTTTAATTGAAGCCTTTGAAGCCATTTTACTGACAACATGTCACGACTCGCGATCCACCAAACGATTTAGACTACTAGATACATGTATTGGATATATGTAGAATTCATGAATATGGGTTAGATGAAATTTTAAATTATCCTACCCACTAATACACTTAATAGTGGGCTTCCTTAAGAAAAGAGGCATAGATAGGGAGTTGTCTATGAAATTTTAAATTATCCTACCCACTAATACACTTAATAGTGGGCTTCCTTAAGAAAAGAGGCATAGATAGGGAGTTGTCTATGAAATTTTAAATTATCCTACCCACTAATACACTTAATAGTGGGCTTCCTTAAGAAAAGAGGCATAGATAGGGAGTTGTCTATGAAATTTTAAATTATCCTACCCACTAATACACTTAATAGTGGGCTTCCTTAAGAAAAGAGGCATAGATAGGGAGTTGTCTATGAAATAGTGCACTGCTAATGTGATGCCGAATTATTGTTCGACCTGAAAAAGGCAAAGAAAATGCGACAATAAATACTACAAGTATGTATTTACTAGAAGTAATGATAACTCAGCAAAAATATTTTCACGCAAAGTAATGCCAATTGCATGTTGCACTGAAAAAAAATAGGTATATCTAATGAAGAGGAAATTTAACTCCCTAACTCTCTAACAATATTGCATAAGAGAATTAGAGAATATTAGATAAGGAAATGTAGAGTTTAAGATATCGTAAGAAATATTCTTTTTTCGAGTTTTTCGATGATTTCCTAACGAGTGTATATTTGATACACGATGTTCTCTTATAGACGAAGGTTTTCCACGGCATAGATCTTCTCTTTAACCATGATTTTGTTAACAGTTACGACACGAGTTGGAGCGAGTGATTAGTGAAAGAGATCGACTCTTAGCAGAGAGTTCAGAGTTGGGAGCAGACAAGGCCACGCGCGAGTCGGAGCGAGCGGCGCTTCGAGCGGAGCTGAGGGAGGCGCGGCAGAGGGAACAGCGCCTGCTCCAGGATATAGGAGACTTGGAGGACGAGAATATTTCCTTGCAGAAACAGGTCTCCGCTCTAAGGTCGTCACAGGTATGTTGCATAAGTTTTTTATTTTTTATTTTTTTATAAGTAAAATTTCTTGTGAAAATTAGAAATTATTATAAGATTGATATAACTTACACTTACACACTATTGAATATAAAAATCTTAATTTCTATCCTAGTTAGTAACCCAATTGCTTGTCTTTATCAGGTCGAATTTGAAGGTCTGAAGCATGAGGTACGGCAACTGCGCGAGGAGGCAGAGAACGCGCGCGCTGCGGCTGACGAGACGGCGGCGCTGCGGCGCATCGCCGAGCGGCAGCTGGCCGAGGCGCTGGAGGCTCTGCAGGCCGAGCGAGAGGCCAAGTTCGCCGCCAAGAAGGAGCTCGACGCGCACCTCAGCCGGGAGGCGCAGTTCAACATCACCAACCTCGCCTACAGCATACGAGGTCGGTACTAACCGCGCTATCACATTTACGTCTAGTTGACGTTACGAATATTGTTAAGGACAGGTCGTGTTATTGCGCAGGCATGCCGGAGGAGGGCACGGAGTCGGAGGGCGAGGCAGGCGCGTCGGGCGTGGGCGAGCTGGGCGCCGATCATCACGCCGACCTCTTCTCCGAGGTGCATCTGCACGAGATCAGCCGCCTCGAGAAGCAGCTCGAGCAGGCGCACGGCGAGAACGTGAGTACACGTGTGTGTGTGTTTGTGTGTGTGTAGAGCGACGAGTATCAGGAACAGGTGACGATGTGTCGCGTCGTGTGCAGGCGCAGCTGTCGGCGTCGCTGCGGCTGGCGCAGAGCGCGGCGGAAGGCGAGAGCGCGGCGGCGGGCGTGCTGCGCGCCGGCGTGACGCGCGTGTGCTCGCGCGTGGCGGCATTGCACGCGCTGCACGCCGACTGCGCGCCGCTCGACGACGACAAGGCGGAAGGCGGCGTGGCGGCGCGCGCGGCCAAGTGGCTCACGTGGTGGCGCGTGTCGGGCGGCGAGCTGGCGGCGCTGCTGGCGGCGCTGCGCGAGCTGGACGCGCCGCCCGACGGCTCGCCCGCCGCCCTGCAGCGCGCGCAGCTGGCGCAGCTCAGCGACCGCGCTGCCGACGCCGAGCTGCGCTGCGCCGCGCTGCAGGTGGACGCGGAGATCCTGCGCACGCTGGCAGGCGGAGCGGGGCGCGCGCTGGCGGCGGCGGCGCCCACGCTCGCGTCGGCGGCGGAGGCGCTGGCGGGCGTGTACCACCACGTGTGCGCGGTGAACGGCACGCAGCCCGAGCGCCTGCTGCTGGAGCACGCGGGCGCGGCGGACGGCGGCGGCGAGGCGCGCGGCGACGAGGAGGCGCTGGCGCTGGCGGCGGGCGAGCTGGAGGGGCTGCGCGCCGCGGGGCAGGTGGCGCGCTACGCGGACACGCTGCTGGACCAGCTCACGCACCTGCGCGCCGCACTCGACACCGCGCTCGACTCGCGACACCGCCACCAGCCAGGTATGCTAATACTTACGTTCTCCCACAGCATTACCTGTCTACATTTGTAAAATCTTCAATACTAAATCTTTTACTATTACTATACAACTTATTTAATATATACCCAACACATACAGTTCACACGTGGATTTGTATATAATATGTATTTTTGCTTCCAGAACCTATCCTCTCCTTTTCCATTTTAAAACCTAGAAGTTTGACCACGCCGTTAAAATTTTACAAAAATTTAAATTTAAAAATTTTCAACACCAAGCAAAGGTTCCAAAGACCAAACGAACAATTAAAAAGTCATATGGAAATGATTCAAAGTAAAGAAAATGATAAAGTTTGTCGCCGACGAACCGTTAAAGAAATTACAGATTTTTTCGAAAATATGTCCAAAATAAAATCTGATACGAAAAATAATGAAAGATTTCTTGCATTTCATGATGCAGATGCAACAAAGGATACATTATTTTCCAAATCTTTACAATATGAAACTATCGTTAAGAATTCGACCTTCGATATTACCAGAAAATCAAAATCGATGCGTTCTGACATAAACTTGAATTTAATATGGAAACATGCGGCTTGTAACGGAAAAAGTATTTACTTCAAGAAGTTTAACAATTTGCAAAATAGAAGGAGTTTGAAGAGCACGCTTAATATTAGAGAATCATTGAGAGCTAGTCTTGTGGCGGGGATACTTATGTTGCAATATATCATTTGAAAAGTTTGGTATACAGTCTGTTATAATTTGTAAAGTTTCATTCGTTGCATCAATTTCATATAAAAGAAAAAATGTAGAGATTTTTTTCATCAGATTAGAGATACTAAAACTCAGTTTGTGTTGAAATCATAAGGCTATTGAAAGTAACATAAGAACCATTTATTTCCTATTAAATTAAATTGTTTTCAAATTATACTTCCATCTCTAAAGCAACAGGAATTGACGGGCAATATAACCTAACCTATTCTTGCCAGCTCGGTATTTGCTTTTGACGTGTTTCAGATCCGTCTTCTTATTTCCTTACTTGTTATCCTCCTATCGTTTCCTCACTTTCTGTTACATAACCTGTGGAAGTTTTTCAATATTGAGACGCGAATCTTTAGTAATAAACTAGCGCAATCGCAATCTAGGGTCTCATTCAAAGTCTTTACATGCAAGTCAATTTCATGTTCGAAAACAACTACATGATTAGTTTCATTGAAACATACTGATATTCGGGTTTTAGATATTGGCTTTAAGCAGTTGCAACATGTTATTGTATTTGCAACGTGCGCATTTTGCAGTGATGGAGGCGGAAGAGCGCGGGCTGGAGCTGGCCGAGCTGCAGGAGCAAGTGATCAAGCTCAAGTCGCTGCTGTCCACCAAGCGCGAGCAGATAGCCACGCTGCGCACCGTGCTCAAGTCCAACAAGAACACGGCCGAAGTGGCGCTCGCCAACCTCAAGTCCAAGTACGAGACCGAGAAGACCATCGTCACCGAGACCATGCTCAAGCTGCGCAACGAGCTGCGCCTGCTCAAGGAGGACGCCGCCACCTTCTCCAGTCAGTACCAACAAAACTTTTCTTCACCGTAATACTATCTTCGGTCAGATTAATGCCAGCGATTAAATATAAATTCTTAATTCTTCAGGTCTTCGTGCCATGTTCGCGGCACGCTGCGAGGAGTACGTGACGCAGGTAGACGAGCTGACACAGGCGCTGTCCAGCGCAGAGGAAGAGAAGCGCACGCTCAACCAGCTGCTGCGCCTCGCCGTGCAGCAGAAGCTGTCGCTCACGCAGCGCCTCGAGGAGCTGGAGGTGAGTCTGAGTACGGGCCGCAGGTGGACGAGCTGACGCAGGTGCTTGGTTTGTTGCGAATGGTTGCCATTTCATCATCGACTTATGGCCCGGAATGATCTGCGATAGGAACGGCCGCTGAATTTCCTAAATAGATCTAAGCGTATTTCTAGTTATGAAGGATCATAAGTAAGCAATTGTAGTTGCAGTAAAGGTGTGAACGGTTGCAGGTGGACCGCGAGATGCGCACGCGGCGCGTCCCCAAGCCGAGCGGCGGCACGCGCGCGCGCGGACGGGATTTCTAGCGGCTCGTGCGCGCGCTCAAGGCGGCCGCCGCCGCCCTGCGCGCGCTGCTCCGCCCCGAGCCCGCCCCCGCGCCCTCCGCGCCCTGAGCGCCGCGTCAAGCGCGCCTTCTGACGAATTTATAGTTGTACGACCACCCGAGGCAGAGGCCTCAGTTTAGTGAGTGACCTTGGAGTTATCACATTGACCCTGAATCTTAAAAGTTATTTTTGACGTTTGTTAATAGTTACGACAACGTGAAGAAATGACTAATATTACTTTATATTTTATTCGAAAATCTATAAAAAGACAAAAATGTAGAGGCCTTATTTAAATCTGCCGCTCGTGGTCGTGGTCACCCACTGAACTGATGCCGAACCGAGGTGTAACCGCGCCGCGCCGCGGCACGAGGCGCTATACCAAAAAAAAATTTTCTTCAAACTCTTCTTACATATACACAAAAAAACGTATAGCGTCTCAGCCGGCCGTGGCCGCGCGGCGGTCCCCCGTGGGATTCGACTAGTGAACTTTTTTATAATCGTCGTTTTAGAATACTAAATTATTTATACGTTTTATAAAGTTGAATGTAATGTGTTGGCGCCGCGCGACGCCGGGCCCGCCCGTGCTCCGTGCTCGCGTGCCCGTGCTCGCGTGCCCGCGCTCGCCCGAGCCCGCACGTCGCGCGGCGCGGCGAGCGTGTCGCCGCGATTCTTGCGATCTCTATTTATGTGTGTTATCGCCCTCGGCTGAACCGATATTTTGATATTGTATTGCTCCCCTATATTTTGCACCTCCAGAGATCGATGTTCGACTCGTATTTTTGTAACGGGGTCGGTGTATTTTAGTACGCAGATGAATTTACCGCGGGGTGCGGCGCGCCGTGGCCCCGCGGACGCAGATTTTTCTATTTATCGGGTCGACGCTCGAGCCGAAGACCTTGCGACGTTATTTTTTATTATATACATGTTTAATATGGAATTTCGAGATTGCATATATGTAAATATTATAGGATCCTTACTCGTTACGAATGTTTAGAACGTCCAATTAAAAAAAGAAATTAAATTTTCATCGATGTCCATCCATTGTGCGCAAAAAGACTATGTAATCTGTTCTCTAGTTGATACGTTTGTTGTGTTGTTGTGGCCCTCCGCCGACTACTTTCGTCCATCTTGTTCTAGTTGTATGTAGTTCTTCCGCGTCTGTTTGGTTAGTCCGCCGCGCCGCGCGCAGGGGGCCGCGGGATGAGATCCCGCCGCCGCCGGCGCGCGCGGCGCGGCACCGTCCAGCTCCTGTCCAGCGCCGCCCGCGTCGCCGCCCTCGCTGCGCGCAGCCGCGCCGTTCCTACGTTGCTCAAACTTTGCTCACGGGACGCGGCCGGCGCTTTATTGATAAGACAAAATTTTACAAAAGTTTTATTGAAAGTTTAAGGGTGTATTGTTTACGTTGTCGGACGCGAGTCCAGTTCCGCAGCCCGCTCGATGACGTAGTGTTTCTTGGTAGGGTCGCGTAGTGCGGGCGCTCGCCCGGTAGCTATTTTTACCGGTTTAGGTGTAGTGTAGACGAAACGTTAACCTTCATATTATATTCTCAGTAGGAGGTCGACTCGTAGCGTAACTCGTTCGCGTCGATGTGATCGCGAGCCGACCGCGTGTCGAGCTCGCGTCGCGAGGACCATAGCCTTGCATTTATTGTTTCTAGATTAATCGATTGGCTAGCTTCTATCTTAGATGACTCTTCGTGTACTTAAAAGTTGAACTTTGAACTTACCATTATTATATTATATAGATGTAGCGAATATGTTTCAAGTATTATTTTTCTTTCGTAGCTTAGCAGCAGACATCTTTGTTCGTATCGTTTGTATCTAGTCACGGCGCGGCGCCTCTGACGTCACTCGGCCCCGCGCGCGTGACGTCAGAGGCGCCGCGTTCTCATTATGACAGTGCCCTGAGGTTGTAGCAGCACCATATCCCGTATTATCTCTTGCGTCCAATGTTTATTCTCGAAATGTACTCGTTTTTTTGACGTTGTTATGTTTACCTTATTTATCTGATATTCTTGACATGCTATCTTATTTGTTGTTAGGTATCGTACGGTATGTTGTTGACTCGTTGACTCGTTGTCACGTGCGATGTCTGCTGCCACTGGCCCGGTGGTGGTGTTCATGAGCGATTAACCAAATATTATTTTTTTCTTTATACTGTTTATATAACTCTTTAGATGGTTTATTTTGTTTATTACTTAGGCATAATATTATAGATATTATTTTATAACATAGAGAAATTGAATAACCTTTTTTTATTTATATGTATATGAAAGTACATATATTGCCTGCTACTTTATCGTATTGCAACATGATTGTGTTTGAGACTCGATGCATGATTGTTCCCACTTGTCTCTGCCATCGGCTGTCATGACTTCACTTTGCACTTTATCATCTAGTAAATCCTAGTTTTTTATTAAAAATTTTGTATAATTTTTAATTTTACAAGATGGTCGTATTAATTTTTTTTAACGCCAGAACGCACTAGTTTTAGCCGTTTACTGTGACCTGAATCGTTTTTTGATTCATTGAAAACATCATTTTCGTCATTACAAATAACTTACGTTTAAAACCGTAGTCCGTTCTAGCGCTGATAGAAACAAAGCATCAGATTACATGTCTTTTCCATCCATTTGGTTCTCTGTGAAGCCTCGTACAATGAGGTTGCAGTACATTCCTCGTTTACTCGTAAGTACAACTGTCCGTAGCAACAGCTCAAGCGACGAAGTGGGAACATATCATGCCAGAGGTTTATATTCAATGCACACCGTGTTGTCGCAATGACTGATATGAATCAAGTATGAGAACATTAAATGATATATTTAAAAATGTGTTGTTTCATTTGTCCTTACATATTCGTATTATAAAATAAAAAAATTAATAAAAAACAAAACTGACTTAAAAACGTACTGAAAAGTAAAAAATAATTGAGTCATTTAGTTACATTAATCTTCATCACCAAACCTCTAATGGCAGTCACAGTCCATCTAAATATAAAGTACACATCGAGACAAATTAATGAAGCCCAAACACAAGGTAACTGTAGTAAAGCATTGAGGAATTTCCTCATCTGTAGGACCTTCATAAAGTTGTAGGGCTTAAAGTACTTAACGGAAAAATTAACAAACGTAGTTGTCCCTACCATTTTTGAAAGTTCCTCTCGATATTTCCAAGATCCCATCATCAGATCCTCACATGATGAATATGGGACCACCTCGGAAGTATACCCTTTCGAACACAGAAAGAAATTTTCAAATCGGTCCAGCTTCAAAAAAACATACCGACAAATTGTATTTCCTACTTTTTTAAAGTCTATTAACAGACTTAAAAAAAGTAGGAGATACTTTATTTTTTTGAAGTCTGTTTCTTCAATAAAATCCCTCGCCACTTCCGTCTTTCTTTCTGTCTGTTCGCGATAGAAAGTGACAAAGATTATTTTTTGTCCCTTTCAGCGTGTTCGTTTTTATTGTTTGTCAAGAGTGGAGTTTGTGACAGACAAGGAACATATCTGAGCAATTATTAGCTTTTTATTAAATTTGCTGATAAATAATATAACTTTGCGGTTACGATATTAATTTAAACGTTATCGTGCTATGGTGGGTTGTAATATTTTCGGCTGCAACAGTCGCAGCGAACAGAAAATTTACGTTTCATACGTAAGGCATAAACTTCATTGATTGATGATTTAAAGCTTAGATATGTTATTTTTTAGCAAATTTCATGTATTATGCGTTTACTAAACTATCTTATATAAAGTAATATTTTGTATTTTACGATATTTTAAAACATAACGTTTTATGATGATGTATGTTGACATGTCATGTCAATAAGGCTGATTTGCTGTCACACAATAGATATATTGATTCCTGAGCAAGGTTTTAGTAAATAATTATATAGCTTACAGTACTTAACTTTCATAAAATTCAATAAGATATAATTGAAACGGTGTAAAAAAAAATTTTAACAAAAAATAGAACCGACTCAAAACGCACTAAAAAGTAAAAAATAACTGTGTCATTTAGTTGCTTTAATTTACTTAAGCACATCTATGAAGTCGGTGCCAGCAAGTTTAAGGAACATGTATTTAACGTAGTAAAGCAGTTTGCGGGTTCTAAGTAACGTCCTGAAAGTAAAAACCTTGTCTGGCATCGACTCCTAGATATGCTTAAGTAAATTAAAGTAACTAAATGACAGATATTTTTTACTTTTTAGTGCGTTTTGAGTCGGTTCTATTTTTTGTTAAAAATTTTTATTTCTTACTTTTTAGTGATTTATCGCCACATAACGCCGTGCCGTATAATATACTATGACAGTATAGTACGAGTAGTACTATACTGTCATAGTATATTATACGGCATTTGTAGCCTAAAAGCTACCGAGACAAAAACCGAAATCGCTGTAAGCGTGCCTCCAAAATTTGAAGAGTTCCTTCAATTTCCCTAGGTTTTCATCATCAGATCCTAACATGATGACAATGGAACCACCTTGGATGTATGTCCTTTCTAATAAAAAAAGAATTATCAAAATTGGACAACTCTGTAAAAAGTTATGCGTGGTCATACATGAAAAAAAATATACATGTCGAATTGAAAACCTCCTCCGTTTTTTTTCGTCGGTTAAAAATGGAAAAAAGGTATAAAGACAGAACTTCTATGTAACCTGGCTACATTATTGTGATGTATACTTCAAAAGAAAAAAAAAATGAGCTTACTTCTACTCTACTCAAGGTCGTAATTAATGATTAGCAAGGAAGAAAATGTTTGCCGAGTTATTTATTTTACACGAAGTAATTTAGAAATTATAGCGTACAGTTTACGCGTTACTGTTATGTTCTATTAGGATACAAAAGTGACTCTGCCTAGAATGATTTCTAAAACTGAAAGTCCCCCGTCCAAAATCAATATCCGAAGAATTTTCAACTTTTCCCCTTGCCGTTAATTTACAAACAGTTGTGCCTTTTTTATAACATCTTGGGAGTAAGCTTCGGACTGTTTCCAGTCAATAAAGATTAACTCCAGGGTATGCAGTTTGCCAGCGACACCGAGGCGACTTGGGACCAATACTGCTTCGATCTTCCAGCTATGCAACTTTATTTGCCTAATATTTGCACATGCTGACGGCTGCTGACATGCTACTGTTATACGGGGTTACAAATGTTGCGAAACAAAAGAAAAGCTCTGCAAAATCTTATGTGATATCCTCCAATTTGCTTGATCTGATTTTTGATAAGAGTAAATATAATCGGTACTTTCTCGCTAAAAAGATGTTCACACCCATAAGTTACGGTTACCCTATGTCAAAATTTTTATTCGAAACCTGGGTCGGGTCACGGAATAATTCAGAGTTTTTCATTATCCTATGAAATTTTCATTACATTCCAAGCCCCTAGTCGGGAAGCTGTTACACCGCCGTGCCTCGGAGACCATGTTAAGCAGTTGGTCCTGGTCACTATCATCCACATCTAATAGTGATAGTTAATAAATGAATCATCACCCTAATCCTGCCAATCCGCATTGGAGCAGCGTGGTGGACCTACGCTCCATAAATTCTCTCCTATAAGAAGGGAGGTCTGACACTGTAGTAGGTCGTTAATAGGCCGATGATGATGACGATGACCCATAACAACCATTTAGTTTAGATCACTTTGGATGTTGGTTGATGGGGACTATTAGAAATGAATACGCAATTGAAAATCAATATTTTAATTTAAATGCGGTTGATTACACAATATGTTCGTTACAGCTAAAGACTAAAATTTTCGAATCACAGTTCCCGTAATAAAAGAGTAAAATAAATATAATATTATTTACAAAAAAAAATTAAAAACTTAACTGAAATTCTCTCGTATAAACGTCCTTGTAATATACAACGTCCTTGTAATACAATGAAACAAACTTAATCATTTACAACATACAAAAAATAAAGCTACATCAACTATTTTAGAATTGGTAGATTATCATGAGTGGTTACATTTCTATAATTAAATAAAATAAATAAACATCTCAATTATAATGAATTTGTCAAAATTATGCCTGTTTAGTTTCGAACCTATTATGAGATTCATTCGATTCGTACAGTACATATACACGTACTCTTCTAAGAAATAACGGCAAATGCTCGCTCTTTTGGTGCGCTAGAGCGAAAGAGAGCGCTATTGGACGATGCTTCCGGTTGGAATTGGTTCCATAGGACGTTAACATTATCACATTGATACCTTGGACACGTAGAAACAAGCTCAACCGACGAAATTTAAAATTATACAAAACAGTAAGTTTTGTATAATTTTAAATTATAAAATTGACTGTTCGTCTCTCTTAGGATGTTTTAACATAAGAGTTCCGGTAACATGTCCAAAAAAACCAGAAAATATTTTTCTGTCTTTACCTCATCGAGTCACAGTAAAAAATGCTAACTCGCCAATCCCGAGGCTGTGTCAGCTATACAATAAGCTAACTGCAAGAGATATTTTTATTGATTCTTTTTAAAAATTCTGTAAATTAGTTAAGTTAGAATTAAGTGCTGTGTAGATTATAATTTTCTGTTTATATATCTAACTTTGTATTGTATTGTTTTTTTCTGTAACTTTTACAAATTAAATTAATGTTAAATTAGTCGCATGCAGTGCTGAACTGTAAAATTACATTTACATTTCCACGTATTATAACTAGCCAAACTTTATTTGTAAACAAATTTATAATTGAGGAGAAACACATTTTATGCCTAATAAATTTAAAATTATGTTTTGTTATTTTTTTAATTAGTTTTCAGGTGACTAATCTACTCTACGGTCATGATTCGTCATTAACTAGTTAATTCAAGAAAATAGGTGAAAATGATGTTTATACATGTTACGTTTACATATAAACTATTTGTACACCTCAGCACATTTACAAATTGTCAAACTGAGATTTTGAATAACTGATGAGTGATGACGTCACGGTTCCCCTTCATTACACAAGTATCATATAAATGTGTTGCGTCATCGAGTAAAACTAATTTACGTACAGGTACCCTATTTGTAACCATCAGAGAGGCACTTCACTCCTATTACCTTAAATTAACGCTCTGTACATGCGTATTACTTGTAAAAAAAATAATAATGATAAAACTGTACAATTACAACTATTGATATCTAAAATACAAAAGTTATATTGCATTGATAGTAATTAAGTATTAATTGTAGAAAAAGGGAAACATTTAAAATATGTAATACACAATAAATGCAAATGTGACTTTGTCCAAGAAAATACAATTAGGGCGTATCTTCAAGCACAGTAAATTTTATATAAAGAAAATTGTTTATAGACTAATCTATCGAACTATAAAGATAATAACTAATTAATATTGGTATATATATATTCAGTGTAAAAGAAAACTAATTTGTAATTATATAAAAACTTCTGTAAAAAATATAAAGAACCCCCTATTACTCCATATTCCCAACAAGTTATCGACTAATGAAAACACGCCCTAAGTCTAAATCAAAGTAGAGTTCGACCAACTATTCTTATTTCCAAAAAAAAACCAAAAAACTTATTTATACCATATAGCTACGTATATTGAGTAAAAGTGATGCATTAATTAATATCATAGTTAACTTATGTAATTTGTTGATCTAAATGTTCTTACTAGAATGAAAAAATAAAGAAATTCATCTCATGTATAGAGATTTAGCTATAGCTTCCGTGTAGTTTAAAATCCGATTTTTAGACATTATCGAATAATCAAGTCCCATCTCGACGAAAAAAAAACCAATTTCGTCGATTTGCCGCCGGTGGACAATATGGCTCTTTTTTCTATACTTTATATGTATTGACAATCTTCTTTAGAATCATGTTGATAAAGAAAAATCAGAGCCTGTAACTCCAGGGCTGGCATCTTTTAACAGCCGGAAGAGAAATTACAATTCAAACCGCGGAAAAGGTAAATGCAACGAACTGGCCAGCACGGGGCGGAGAATTTCGCATTCGAAACTATAACAAGAACGACATCGTTATTTGCAAGGGGCATTAATAAAAAAAAAGCAAACTCGAATACGAATCGGCGACGAAAATAATTATTGGGAACGGTAACGATACTAATGTTTCACTATTTGGCTTGGCCGCGATAGCTAAGCTCAAACGCATGCGCGAGGATCTTACGAAAGATCGCCAAGCTAAAACTGCACACTCGCAGTTGGTATATGATTCGTGAATCTTTCTAAGGGTGCTAAGTATCAAGTAGATATTGTTGAAATGTTGGACTGGATGCTGTGGCGGAATTATATCTGTAACTGAACTTTAGATAGTATTCCAAAAGTATTGATAATATTTAGTAGTTTTACTATGTATGTAACTATATTTCTGACATTCCTGTGTGAACGATCCCTTACAACGCTCCAGTGATACTATATCACTAATTTCATAAGAATAATATTGTGCTTTAAAAACACCGTCCAAGGATAAAGTAAGGTTTTCCAAACTTAATTACTGCACTGTTTAAAAGACAAAATTTCTGATAATATTTTTGTAAATAAAATGTACCTAGAAAAAAAACTTAATTATAAATATTATATACAAAGATTGGCAAAGATGTGTTTTGGAATTACAGTTTTTATAATGACAAACCAAATCCGTCAATTTAGAAATTGTAATTAAATAAAATTATTTAGAGATAAAATAAGATGTTTAGATATACAGCATGGATGCGAACTGTATTGTAAATTAAATAGGTATGAAAAACAATTTTTAAAAGTTGTTACGCCAAAATGATGCCATTGTGAAAAGATTTAAAGAAATAATATTGTCGTTTACGTAATATATTGATCAGTCCTCACAAAACTTCTAGTGCGCTCTGAAGGTGTCAAACTGCGCAGAATACGTTTTTACTGCGCAACCATTAGCGTCGTGTTGAAAGCGGTCTAAAAGTTAAGCAAATTATATACCCAGAATGAAGAATATTAAGATGTATACGTAATTTTACGTCGAACAGAATCATGTTGCAAGTATCACGGCTATGAAAGCGTATCGCATTGTGCATCATAGATATATAGATGAATCATTGCAGTGCTTCTTAAAAAGTTAGAAAGACATATAGTCATGCGCCGATTTTTTTAGTGTCTCTGTGGTCTCACTGCTTGATTTTGCAGCTGTTTTTTGATAAAAATAAATAGCTAAAGTAAACAAATAATTTTTGTTTAAAAAATAGACGATAGGGTTCTATCATCAATTTACCTGCAATTAATTTTACCTATTTTTTTGCAAAATTCTTTCGCTGATAGCCAGGCATACACAGGTAGAATTGTTAATTATTTACAGCTGGCAATCATACTTTTTTCAATAATTTACATTATTTAATTGAAAATGACGAAAAATTAATAAAAGATAATTGCGGCAAATTTTTGATAGGGAACCATCGCTAATCCATTGATACTGTCTCAACAGTTAATAAAAGATAGTTTTATCAAGAAAAGAGATAGTTAAAGAGTCGACTATTACTTCCATGGGTATTTTTACAATATTTTTTAAATAAGCGTGATATCAAAAATTTCAAAGCCGACATGAGGACGAATGTCCTCATGTCTCTTTGACTATCGCGGTCAAAGCGTTTTACCACCAGCTCCGAAATTATGCATGATATTAAGTTTAATTTTTTACAACAGGTTTTCTTTTTAAAGAGATATAAAATATCCTAGTGTTGTTAACACTATCCAATAAAAATAAAAATAAAGGTATTTTTACGTCGAAAGATTTCGACAACGATAGCACGTGACATTTGCCAGACCTCCTCGTTCTCCATTTGTGTGTGTCTAGAGGTGCACGAGGTCGGTGACGTCAGCGGCGGGCGGCACGGCCGAGGGGCGGAAGTACTGGCACAGCTGGTCGTAGAGGCGCATGCGGTTGCTCCTCTCGTCCCACTCGTCCGAGTCGGGCGCGTCGTCCTCGTCCGTGCCCACGTCCCACGTGTCGGGCGTGGGCGACGATGACTCCTCGAACGGCTCCGTGGGCTCCAGCGTCGAGTCGTCCGCGCCCAGCACCTGGTGTATACACAAAAAGAACTGATGAAATCAACTTCTAATTCGCTCTGAATAACTTCTACTGAAACTAGTTGTTGCATAATAGATCGCGGGAAATTATTTTCGCATTATAGTATTTAGAACTTGTAATAAAATTTGTACTTGTATCTGGCTGGTTTTGGTACCATTGAAAGTTCAAAGTTTAAATTTTTATTTTGTAAATAATTGATCAAACTTAAATTGGCGATCTGCAGAGAAATGCAGTTGTTAAATAATATTCATCAATGTATTTTGACACAATTTTTGTAATCAATGTAATTAATTTTGTTTAATTCAGGGGCCCGATGTAAGACAGCACGCACTCACCGCGGCGAGCGCCAGCGCCATGTCCCCCTCGTGCGCGCGCAGGCGCAGCGCGGCGCGGCGACGGGCCAGCGCGCGCACCCGGCGCCCCGACAGAGCGCGCGCGCCGCCCTCCGCCCGCGCGCTGCCCGCGAACAGCACCGTCGCTAGCTTCTGGAAGTGGTCCACCTGCAGAAATATTACAATCCTTGATCATGGACGGTAGAGATGAGGATAATGATATCTGTATTTGAAAGTGTCACTACAGGCCACAGCTACATGGTTCTTATACAAGTATAGCACCTGTTGTGGGTCGCTTAGGTCGGTGACCGCTCGAAGATCGTTTCGCAGGTAGTGCAGCGCGCTGGGCGCCAACTGCGGCGCCGCGGCCAGCTCCCGGTAGCGCGCCTCGCGCAGCGCCGCGCGCGCCGCATCCACCGTGCGCTGCACGGACGCGCGTCGCAGCCGCAATGACCAGAAGTCGTCTAGCCGCAGCCGCGGGTTGGACGCGATGCCCGGGTTACCACCGAACAAGTAGTGGATCTGCAAGCGTAAAGCAACACTTTATCTATTACGGTACGCTGTCGTTGCGGTACACGCACGTCCACGTCATGCGCCGCAGCGAGAACACCCACAGCGTGTTGTGTTACCTTTTTGACGGGATCGTAGACGAGCTGGTGCGCGAACCTCGGACGCGGCTCGCTGAGCGACACGCTGTCGTTGCGGTACACGCACGTCCACGTCATGCGCCGCAGCGAGAACACCCACAGCGTGTTGAGTTACCTTTCTAACGGGATCGTAGACGAGCTGGTGCGCGAACCTCGGGCGCGCCTCGCTGGGCGACACGCTGTCGTTGCGGTACACGCACGTCCACGTCATGCGCCGCAGCGAGAACACCCACAGCGTGTTGTGTTACCTTTCTGACGGGATCGTAGACGAGCTGGTGCGCGAACCTCGGACGCGGCTCGCTGGGCGACACGCTGTCGTTGCGGTACACGCACGTCCACGTCATGCGCCGCAGCGAGAACACCCACAGCGTGTTGTGTTACCTTTCTGACGGGATCGTAGACGAGCTGGTGCGCGAACCTCAGGCGCGCCTCGCTGAGCGACACGCTGTCGTTGCGGTACACGCACGTCCACGTCATGCGCCGCAGCGAGAACACCCACAGCGTGTTGTGTTACCTTTCTGACGGGATCGTAGACGAGCTGGTGCGCGAACCTCAGACGCGCCTCGCTGAGCGACACGCTGTCGTTGCGGTACACGCACGTCCACGTCATGCGCCGCAGCGAGAACACCCACAGCGTGTTGTGTTACCTTTCTGACGGGATCGTAGACGAGCTGGTGCGCGAACCTCGGGCGCGCCTCGCTGAGCGACACGCTGTCGTTGCGGTACACGCACGTCCACGTCATGCGCCGCAGCGAGAACACCCACAGCGTGTTGTGTTACCTTTCTGACGGGATCGTAGACGAGCTGGTGCGCGAACCTCGGACGCGGCTCGCTGGGCGACACGCTGTCATTGCGGTACACGCAGGTCCACGTCATGCGCCGCAGCGAGAACACCCACAGCGTGTTGTGTTACCTTTCTGACGGGATCGTAGACGAGCTGGTGCGCGAACCTCGGACGCGGCTCGCTGGGCGACACGCTGTCGTTGCGGTACACGTACGTCCACGTCATGCGCCGCAGCGAGAACACGCACAGCGTGTTGTGTTACCTTTCTGACGGGATCGTAGACGAGCTGGTGCGCGAACCTCGGGCGCGGCTCGCTGGGCGACACGCTGTCGTTGCGGTACACGCACGTCCACGTCATGCGCCGCAGCGAGAACACCCACAGCGTGTTGTACACGCGTTTGTCAGTTTCTTTGCTCATTCCCTGATTACAGACAAGGATTTTTAAGAAGGCTTTTTATTTGTGGTTGAACGAGAACGAATTTATCCTGGCTTCATTTAATGCGATATAAAACTGTTTAGTGTGCGTACCGAGAGCACGTGTATCTCGTCGGTGTCAGGGTCGAGCGTGGCGCGGTGCGTGAAGCCCTGTGGCGGCGGCGTGCGCGCGGGCGCGGCGCACAGGGCACGCGCTCCGCCGCGCTCGCAGTCCCACCACCACAGGTCCACCAGCTGCTCCTTGTTGCGCTGCCCCGCGAACATGTACAGGCGCCGCTGGACCTGCCCACATACAAATATAATATTGCAACTAACTATATGTCTAAAACAGCTAGCAGCAGCTGCCACGTGTAGCGCGCGATGTAGTACGCGTACAGTCACGAGAACTGTATGAAGTGCGGCGGAGTCATTAACACATGCTGCGTACCGGATGGAACAGCATGGAGTGCGAGACGCGGGCCTGCGGCGCGGGCAGCTCGTGTGAGTCGGCCAGCAGCAGCTGCCACGTGTTGCGCGCGATGTAGTACGCGTACAGTCACGAGAACTGTATGAAGTGCGGCGGAGTCATTAACACATGCTGCGTACCGGATGGAACAGCATGGAGTGCGAGACGCGGGCCTGCGGCGCGGGCAGCTCGTGTGAGTCGGCCAGCAGCAGCTGCCACGTGTTGCGCGCGATGTAGTACGCGTACAGTCACGAGAACTGTATGAAGTGCGGCGGAGTCATTAACACATGCTGCGTACCGGATGGAACAGCGTGGAGTGCGAGACGCGGGCCTGCGGCGCGGGCAGCTCGTGTGAGTCGGCCAGCAGCAGCTGCCACGTGTTGCGCGCGATGTAGTACGCGTACAGTCACGAGAACTGTATGAAGTGCGGTGGAGTCATTAACACATGCTGCGTACCGGATGGAACAGCATGGAGTGCGAGACGCGGGCCTGCGGCGCGGGCAGCTCGTGTGAGTCGGCCAGCAGCAGCTGCCACGTGTTGCGCGCGATGTAGTACGCGTACAGTCACGAGAACTGTATGAAGTGCGGTGGAGTCATTAACACATGCTGCGTACCGGATGGAACAGCGTGGAGTGCGAGACGCGGGCCTGCGGCGCGGGCAGCTCGTGTGAGTCGGCCAGCAGCAGCTGCCACGTGTTGCGCGCGATGTAGTACGCGTACAGTCACGAGAACTGTATGAAGTGCGGTGGAGTCATTAACACATGCTGCGTACCGGATGGAACAGCATGGAGTGCGAGACGCGGGCCTGCGGCGCGGGCAGCTCGTGTGAGTCGGCCAGCAGCAGCTGCCACGTGTTGCGCGCGATGTAGTACGCGTACAGCCCTGAGTACTGCGGGCTCGCCAGCTCCTCCCTGCAACAACACTACAAGTCGTTCACTGGCCGTTTATAACTATATATATGGCCGTGTAAAAACAACCAACATATGTTTGGTATTTTAATAACACGTCGATAGTCTGCGTGTCGGGGTCGAGGCACATCTGGTGGTGGTCTGTGTGAACTCACGTGTTAGCGGGCAGCACCCTGCCGCCGAACACGTAGATGGTCTGCGTGTCGGGGTCGAGGCACATCTGGTGGTGGTCTGTGTGAACTCACGTGTTAGCGGGCAGCACCCTGCCGCCGAACACGTAGATGGTCTGCGTGTCGGGGTCGAGGCACATCTGGTGGTCGAACACGAGACGCGGGCCGCCAGCCGCCACCGTGTCGCCGCACACTAGGGACCACTCGCCCGCGCGCGCGTCGTACATGTACAGGTCGCTCTGCCACAAGAAACAAACCACGATTAGAATCAATTTAACGACGTTATTTAGGCCATAGTCTTATTTACTCTACTGTAGGACTCGATACTAACTCGAGAGCTGACTTTATCAGCCGGTTTTATTTTTCTATGTCAAATATTATGAAGGTGAAATAATATAGCGCTTTTCGTTACTGTCGATTTTTGTACATTAAATTCTGAAGATTCACTTCAAAAATTGAATGGAAGTTTGCTGACACTCACATACATGTTGCTGGGCACGCGTCGCGCGTTGTCCAGGTACCTGCCCAGGGTGTACAGGCGCTCGTGCACGGGGTCGAACACCATCTTGTGGCACGAGCGCGGCGACGGCCCGTTCACGGCGCCGCTATGGCGACACAGCAGCGTCCAGCGCTCGCTCGTGGTGTTGTAGCTCCACAGGTCGTCCAAGTCTTCCGACCCGTTCCAACCGCCGAAAAGGTATAATGTGCCTGAGTAAATAAACGGTCATCTTTGAATCAAACCATATTGTTTGCTTCACGCCGCGTTGCATGAACAAGCGAGCTCATGCCTAAGGCCTCTGTATGGCTCCCACACGGTCATATCGACGACAGGGACGTGAGTTGCAACCGTTTCTATCTTACAGGAATATGTTGCGGTCAGTATCCTGGTATGGACACAGACGTGCCGCCAAGCGATTTAACGTTCCGGCACGATGTTGTGTAAAAACCGAAAGGTATGTGGATTTCATCCTACTCCTAACAAGTTAGCCCACTTCCATCTTAAATTGCATTATCACTTAACATCAGGGGTGATAGCAGTCAAGGGCCAACTTGTAGTCGATAAATAAAAATGTGATAAAGCTAATATTTATACTTACCCGAGGCGGGGTCAACGACAAGCTGGTGTCCGCCACGTGGGCCGGGTCTGGTGTCGCAGCCACTGCACGACGTGTAGCATGAGTCCTCCGCGCCATTCACTCCCACGAACTAGTCACCAACACTTTACATTACTTTATATTGATCTAAAGCAAGGATTCTCAATGTGGCCGATACCACACGTCAAATGTGTAGACATGTGCTACATTGTAAACATTTGACATTTAAGAAAGCATTAGACATTCCGGAAAAAAATTAAATGTTATGGTACAGACAGTTAAGCATATAAATTAAACAAACAACGGGTGGTTACCGAGCGGCACATGCACCGACCACACTTGGCGAAGTGAAATAATGTATTCCACCGTATTCCAGTAAAAAATCGTAATATGCTGAATAGGAGACATCTAGATGTTTCGGTGAGGTGTGACAAATTGATATCCTTTCCTTGCTCCACAAATCCATATTGCGCAAACGTATTTCTAAGCCGGGAGACTCGCAAGAGCTGCTTTTAGAATATTGTGCATACCGCCAAGTCGGGTCTCGGCTCTCTGTCGGCGCACGACAACTCAGGATGCGAGCGGCGCGTCGGCGGCACGGGCGCGGCGTCGTCGCAACGCAGCTTGTCCTCCACCTCGGGCGAGCAGCCGCACAGCTGCCGCCACTCGGGCGTGTACGGCTGCCACGACATGTACCAGTCTAGTTCACCCGCTGCAACAAAGGACATCTGGATGGCGTATACACACTTGTGCAGTCAAATAACTTATACATGTCTGTGTTTAAAAGAGAAGAAAAAAAATGGGAAAGACTAAAAAGATTTTAACTTACAAAATAGTTTTCTTTACCAATTGTTTTTAACGCGTTTAAAACAATAGGGCATCAACATGGAAAACCGAGAGATGTGCAGGCCTATGAATGAAAAATACCCCTCAATGTCCTTTTTCTCTTTTATTATAATTATGTCATCGTACGACGAAATTTCGATACTAAATGGGTGAATATTTAATTATGCGATTTACCCATATTAACCTTTAGCGGCCTCGTCAAATATCTGTTCAGCGAGCTCGTAGTCGCCGTTCTCCACCAGCGCGTTCCACAGCCGCGCCTGCGCCGCGCCCTCCAGCTGCACTCCGCTCTCACGCGACAGAGCCTCGAACGCGTCCTTGTAGCGCCGCCGCCGCAAGTGTTTCAATAATATTCGCACTGCTTCCTCTTCTTTGCGCTGAAATATATATAGTTCATATTTCATTTCATTTGGCTGCAATCACCCCTAATGGTAGGTAAAGATGCAAAAAGCGTTTGCCTTGAAAATGCCTTTACATGTCAAGATTGGATTGGAAATACCTACCTAAAAAAAGGAAACATGTACATGTCGGGACACCAAAGTGATAAATTAAATAGGGCTAGTGCAGTGGATTAGAAAGAGAGAGAAAAGCCTGCCTAATGCTGCTGTATGCATGAGAAAAAGGTACGCCAGACAGACTGGTGCCGTAATTAGCTGTAGCATTATGTAACAAAGCATATTACCCTCCCATAAGAAGATATCGCTCTAAAATGTATTTAACTAATCCTATCTCAGGCTTTTCAATGTTTAGATGAAGGATATAATTTTTTTTTATATTATTAATTTATAAAAACACCATAATCTATAGTGCACTATTATAATCAATAAAGCTATGGGAAACTAAATTTTAATTATTTGTTTAATAACTGCAATAGGTACATATTCATAGTCTTAAAAGTCATTAAACTTAAAAGTACTTAACATTTAAGTGTAATGACTTCAGTAGATAATGTTGTTTGTGCAGTATGTAAGTGAACTCATTACTAAAATAAAAGTCCCTAGCTAATGTTTCATGGAAACAACAGATAAGGAGAGCAATGCTTGGTCAGTGGCCATGTTTAATGCATTTTATTATTTCAGAACTTTCAGAGGATATTATTTTAAATGTGTATACCAGATGTGCCGTTATTTCATTTATATAAGATGCCATTTCTATATTTGAATTGGATGCTTCCATACATTTCCAGGCTATAATCTATCTCTATGCCAAATTTCATCCAGATTGGTTAAGTGGTTTTGGTTGTAATTGGTGTAACTAATTCAACTTTGGGTTGGTTTGCATTTCCTTTTCATGTTATATATGTATTAGTTTATCTTATGATTTTAATTTTAATTTTATTGTGTTATTTCTGTCATTTGTTGTGTATTAGTATAAATAATAGTAATTTTAGAATGTATGTATCTTATTCCAACACCACCGCCTGCAGTTTGGTCCTGATACTTTCCTAACCCCAAGCCTGCCTGGAAGAAATTGCTACTAAGCGATAAGGCCACCTTTTGTACCTCTACTTCCGACACATTATATTTCTGTTTTTTTTATTTTATGTCATGTGGTGTATTAATAAAGTGTAAATAAATAAGTAAGTAAAGAACTTTGTTTAATTTATAAACAGGGTAAAAAAATTAAAGGTTAATAATTTTGTTTATTATTCATTTTTTTAAATAATGATGATGATGATGATCATAGACTGCATTATTCTTATAATTACAGTTAATAAATTGAAAAAGAATTTACCAGACTGATAGTATCCATGGCTGAAGTGATCAGATCTTCATGATTTTTCCCTTGCAGCTCCACATACCATATGGTATAATTGTATGCTGGACCCCATGATTGGAGCGGCACTATTTTGATATACCGTACTGGCAAATACAGACCATCGGAAGTCCTGTGCCTTAGCTTGAATGTTTCTGCTATGTAATCCATTTTAAGGCCACTGAAAAGTTCAAACATAGAGACATTGTATAATTTTTGACAACCTCCGTGGCGCAGTGGTATGCGCAGTGAATATATATGACAGAGGTCCTGGGTTCGATTCCCGGCGGGGCAGATTGAGATTTTTCTTAAGATTGCATCATCACTTAACATCAGGTGTGATAGCAGTCAAGGGCCAACTTGTAGTCGATAAAAAAAAACCTTATAAACATCTATATTATTTCTTAAAGTATACATTGCAATATTATAACAATCGTAACCTATCTGATGATAAGTGGGGAAACTATCCAAAAAAACAAAGCCGAATGTTACAAGACACAATAATATTATAATTTTAAGTTATGTACCTTAATTCTATGCTGATAAATAAATGCTTTCTGTTCTATATTAGTCTGCCAAACCGCATTGGAGCAGCAGGGTAGGTCAATAGTACATATCCCCTCTTCTAATAGGAGAGAGGCTTAGCCCTATAGTGGGCCAGTAATAAGCTGATAATAATGATGATTCTACATTATATTCTACAACAAACAGCCCAGCATTTGTCACATAGAAGTGCCATGTGCCAAAGAACAACTAACAATACCCATAATACCTAAGCACAACTTAGCTGCTTGACATCAGAAATAATATTACCAATAAGTTTGGTCACAAAAAGCCAATCTAGTGGGGTAAATACAGAGGGGATTTTGTTTCAGCAGTTTTATAATATGGAAGGAAAATAATACCCAAATTCAAAAGCAAATTTAACCTCAGAAAGATCCATTTAAGATTAAATTTACAGTGGAAAACTACTTGAAAAGTCCACCCAAAACATATTTTTGGCACTCATTTTAATTAGAGAATAATGAAACTTATAAAAAAAACTTACGCTGTCAAAAGTAGTGATAAGTTATTTTCATCTGTGCCTCCATATATTTGAAATTTCTTCAGATCACTGACATGTGCCTTGATATACTTTCCGAACATTATACTCTCAACAATGGCGGGGGTTTCCAGTTTGAGCATTATGAACTGTGAAGGAGTGGTGCTGTCTGTAAACCATCTGGACAGCTGATCAGGGGGGTCATTGACCATTATATTTCTGCG
Source organism: Mycalesis mineus (assembly GCA_034621355.1). Classification (NCBI taxonomy): domain Eukaryota; kingdom Metazoa; phylum Arthropoda; class Insecta; order Lepidoptera; family Nymphalidae; genus Mycalesis; species Mycalesis mineus. The sequence continues at coordinate 51,819 of JAXAVZ010000264.1, read as the reverse complement.
AAAAAAATATTCTCATGTAAAATCAATTGACCAACATCAAATAAATTGTAATGTTATTGAGATTTTCATTTTTCTGCATAATTTTCTTCCTTTAAACCTTAAGAAGCTTCTACAAAGTAAGAAAACAAAATAAAAGTGAATGAAATTAGTTAGGTCGTTCATAATTTTCAAGCAGGGATTTATTCTTACATATTGTACAAACTTTAATTTATTTAGTGCAATAAAGTTCGCGAATATTTCATACTACAATCAAAGTTATAAATAAAATAAACAACTGTTTGTAGTGGTAGAAATAATCAACTAATAAAAAATGCGACAAATTGCGGCAGCTGTTGTATTTGTGTAATACTTAATTTAGTAAACTTACGGATTATCCGGGATTTGAGATAATAAATAGATTTACTGTTTATTTACGTAATATGATACTTACTCTGGCAAATAATTGGCAGAATAACTTGAATATTTATGAATGGTATACTTTTGCACGACTGTTTCGTATTTATCGTCCATTTTTATATTGGTAAATAGTCCAGTCTATTTTTAAAGCTTACTACTTCCAAAATTTTAGTTAGAAATCCAAACGGGAAACACCAAAAAACCGAAAACACTCGCAATATGTCAATAAATTGTCAAATTGACATTTGAGTCATAGAGTACGTTTTAATTTATTTAACGGCCTGGAATCAACTCTTTTAACAAAGTATGTTCGAGGGAAGAACCTAAGACAAATTATACAAAACTATAAGAGTAAGAACAGACACTGTGAAGAGCTTTTACTAGGTATTTAGGAAGTGAAGAGCGTCTATTTTAAAACTAAAAGCTTTTTCCGCAACATTGTGGGATAGCCAGGCTTTATATTAACCCCGTTTAAAAGACTAGAGCTCAATGTTATAAAAAAGTGAATCTACACTTTATGTCATTGTGGTCTTTTCTGTTATCGCCGCGACGCCTTTGATTTTTAAATTTTAAAATAAAAAATGTTTTTATAACTTACAGATACTTAATTTTACATAAAATGTGGGTGGTTTAGACTAAAAATGCTTGATTAATCAACAATATTAATTTCCACATATCTAACAGCAAAATGTAAGTGTTTACGATTTGTTAATTTCCGTACGTAACATTAATAAACGTTAAGGTTATGTTTTTGTTTGTAAATTATTTAGATTTACCGGCTTGTCTTTTCTTATACACATCTTTCACTCGTATTTTTATCAATTTATCCATTTAATAATGTCAAGCCTCGCCGTAATATCAAGAGAACAAAACCCATTCGGATTACCACAAACCAAATTTCGAGTCAGTCATCTAACATTTGAACAAAATATGATCAATCAGTTAAATGATAAAAAACTAAAAAAATATATGAGATATTCTAAATGAGAATTTCCCTATATTTTTGAAGAAATTAGATGTTTACCTAAAATGTAAAACACAGGGAGGCATAACTTTGCTTCTATCTATAAAATTAAACTATTCTGGATTATATTAATGGACACGTATGAAAAGCACTATGAAATCCCGGAAGACTTAGCTATTTCTTAGCTTCCTAAAAGTGCAGTAAGCTCCATATTGGAACAAGTGGCCAAAACTGCTCTAGTCTGTGCCTTCCGAATTTGGCTGGGCAGGGAGAATAACTTGAACAGAGGAGGTGAGTGTGGACGGCCGTCTCTCAGAATACTCTTTTAAACCTTCACCCGTGTCACAAGTCTCAGGCTCTGTTCGGAGTTTTTCTCTCAGCCATGCAATGGACCTGGCACCCGCACCGTGAATCCATGGAATGCTAAGATATTCATCTCTCTGCTGTGTTGTCAGATTTTTGCTTTACTTTATACAATTGGTTCAGCGATCTAACACCCAGGCTGCTATGGCCAAAGAGATGTAGGTTTGAATCCCGCTGTCTCTGCAATTTTTGATATTATGTTTATTTTCAAAGAGTTAAGTCTTATTATCCCATTATCCAATAAAAATAAAGAATTTAAAAAATTATTTCTACTAATCATACGAAAAATATCCAAAAAGACAGAATTCATTCTAAAAAGGTTTACAGCATAAGAACCTTATCTGTAAGGGTGTCAAGTATGGTCAATAAAAGCTTTATTTTATTTGCAGGTCTCTCAGTCCCAACTCGAAGCTGGTGCAGCGCACAATCGAGTTGAATTATGCAAATAAAAAACGTGCTTCATCATTCAAATGGATTGTTGCAAATGCAGTATTCTTGGTCATATGTGTCTATGATTTGTATGTTATAGAAATTTTAAATTCTATTCTTAAAATTCTATTAAGAGAGCTTTTTATTTTTTTATTTTATCAACTATAAGTTGGCCCTTGACTGCTATCACACCTGATGTTAAGTGATGATGCAATCTTAGCCTCGGCGAAAGCCCACCAGCTAAAATTGGGGCGATTCAAGTATAATGTAAGCACAATATGGAGGTGGGGGTCTCAGTTTTGTTTATTTTTGATGACATGGAGGGTAGGGGAGTCTTGATGATGATTATGTCATCGCTATTTATTTATTTTTTTACATAAACTGCAAAATTTCGTCAGTTCTTTATGTTGAATACTGTTAATAAAATCTAATCTCTAATCTAAATCTATTTTCATTTTTAAAATTATAATTGTAATATTTAAAAAAATACAGTTATAATTGAAACATGTTTACATAAACATAAGGGGAGGGGGTAAGAACTTTGCTTACTTTTGCTGACAAGGGGGATGGGGGGGGTGAATAATTGTAATAAATATGCTTATATAATATTTGAATGGCCCCTTTGAAGATAAGTTGAATCATGACAATATTATACTATAATAAAGTTTATTTTACTCAGTGCCCAATCTTATGTTGGCTCTTAAAGAACTCTGAAGATTTTATATATATTACCATACTTTCCTCTACACAAGTTTGGCTGGTGGGAGGCTTTCGCCATGGCTAGTTACCACCCTACCGACAAAGACGTACCGCCAAGCGATTTAGCGTTCCAGTACGATGTCGTGTAGAAACCGATAGGGGTGTGGATTTTCGTCCCACTCCTAACAAGTTAGCCCGCTTCCACCTTAGACTGCATCATCACTTAACATCAGATGTGATAGCAGTCAAGGGCCGAATTGTAGTCGATAAAAAAAAAAAAAAGTATCTTCTTAATAGAATAATTTTCAGTTAGCCTGACCTAGGAGTTCCCTGGATCTTGTTATTTAAAGCCAAACCACCTGCAAGCCTAAGATGCAATAGAATTTTATGAAAAAAAAAGACAATCAGAAATGTTATGACTGAGCAGTAATAGGATTTTAAAAAAAATCATCAAGTTAAACTATTTGTAGTGACTGTACCACCATAATAGGTGACCATTTGTCTTGTTGTCTACACAATATATCTCTTCCATGTGCATCTAAGGCCTACAGGGAAAAAATGAGACAATATTTTCTTTTTTTTTTACTACCATGTGATGTATAGTTACTGTAATGTTATTTTTGCAGGTCATGCAGGTGCCAAGGCTGTGAATCCTTTTTGCACTATGTAGAACTGATTGGCGCATGCATTCTGGTAGCCAATTTGCTACAGTATGCGGTAAGGCTCGCCCCTAGTGGAGCACCTCGCCTGCCGCTGTCTCCAGCACAACGGAAACTGCTTGGTCTTTCCAACACTGACCTTGGTAAATGTCAAAAAAATTTTGGAAAGCAACCTTATGGCAAAAGTAAAAAAGAAATTTTTGTATTAAATATATTTACTATCAATTGTCAGATTCCTCATTCATCTTGACGGAGCCCAACAGTGGTCATGTCAGCAAAAACAACAACGACAGCGGTGACGACGATGACTTGACGCTGTGGCCGCGCCGCGCGCGCCCCTCTACGCCGCAGAACACTCCTCCGCGCACCTCTGCCCACTCATCCCCACATGCTGGCCACTCGTCCTCGTTCGTCGGACACTCATCCCCATTCGGTGGCAACTCATCTCCATTCACCTCTCACTCATCCCCATTCACTGCAAATTCTTCTCAGTTTGCCGCTAGCTCATCTCCCTTCGGTGCTGGTTCCTCCCCGTTTGCTGCTAACTCATCCCCGTTTGCCGCAAACTCCCCATCCGCCGGCCAAACATCCCCGCTCGTCGGACAATCGTCACCACTCGTCAACGACGCCGATGCGCTCTCTGAATATCTCGTGTAAGAGTTTCAATTCAATTTATTAAATAAAATAATCTAATAACTCACTCGATACGAAGATTTGTAACAATTGCCCTGGAAATCTCACCACAATTACTTTACTTGCTTATATGCAGGCGCTGCGCTTCGAGTGGCGGCGGCCCGCCTCCTGTGTACCAGCTAGCAGCAGTTGACAGTGGTGCGGACTGACTCTTTCAATTCTTGTTCTCATTGAGAGGCAAAATATGTAACTTGGCATTCTGTTTATAGGCAGCAGCAAATTGGAGGAAAGCTCTCCCCCGGGTTCACCGAGCGCTTGGTGGCGCCTCGACCTGGACCCGCAGCGTCTCACGCAGTGGAACCTCAACCTGCGTCTGGTAAGTGCCCTTGCCGCAGGTTCCATGTTGCACTGTGCCGACAGTTCTGTTCTCATGTGTGCGTAACCACTTGCAGTGGATTCATCTCACGATCTTGGAACGGCTGACGCGGGAGCTGCGCTCCGCGGACGAGGCGCTGGCGCGACTAGCACTATGCGAGGCGGGCGCCTTACGCGGAGGCCGCGTGCCGACTGCGCGGCTTCGCGCTCTGGCCGCGCAGGTTCCTGCGCTTACAGCGTTGGTTCCCTTCCTCGAGCCTTTCGCCGACCAGCGTTACGTGGTGCAGCGCATAGGCGAGTTAGCGCAGGGCGGCTGCCTTAGCGCGTACCGTTGGGCGAGCGGCGGTGAAGGTTGGGACGCGGCGCGCCCGACCGACGCGGAACTACTGTTGCACCTGGTAGCTACATACCTCGATGGGCAGCTGCCCGGCGGAGCCAGCGTGCGCCCATTCAGCGACGAGTACTTGGTCGAGGGCGTGGCGACAGCCGGGCGGCGGCTGGCGGTGGCTCGTCTGGGGAACCGCCCGCCACACTATGCGCTGGTGTGGCGCGGTGCGACGCTGCACGTGGCGAGGGGCCGCAACAACTTGCTGCACACGCTGCTGCTCTTCTTAGCGGCGGCGGCGCGCGAGGAGCCCCCCGCGTTGGCGCGCACGCACCTAGGCCGCGCGGGACTCAATATGCTCTGGATCATCGGCCGCTGATTCACCGAGTAAGAGAAATGGTTCCTGTCTACCACTGCCACTACCTGTGTGTTATTATTTCTATTTGATATTCCTTATTTGTGACGGGTTACATATTACTAAAATTGTAGTCATGTGAAGAGAAAGCAAGTTAAAATATTGGTTATCCAAATATATCTTCCTTGTGGTCACAATGAAGATATATTTGGATATATTTTTAAGCCTCAAATTGTGACAGAGTTGTATTCCACGCTCTGAACATTCTAACTACTGAATTACTAAATCAGAAACTAACTTTTCTCCTGTAAAATAATATGTAAAAAAAACAACTGACTTTATAAATAAATGCATTTTATTATAAAAATAAATCATCAAATGCTGAATGTATTTCATTTAACATATTTGAAGCGATCATACTTCTGCCATATATTTTATAAGCTCTTGAGTTACAAGTTCTCGTGAACTTTGCTGCTGCATAGGCCGCCACACTTTGGGCCAATTGTGCTGAATTAGTGTTTTCGCATAAATTAGTCTTCAAGCCCCAATTGTAAAAGGTTCCCAAAGCTCCTGCTAAAATATCCCCTTGACCACCAGCTCGCCTGCCAGAACCACCTTCATGAAGAGACCAATCGAACTTGCCTGTATTTGAAAAATACATATCTTGTTCACCCTTTTGCAGTACGGTAACATGGTTGCCCCAATATTTGTACCATGGTGTATCAGTTTCAAGAACAGATTGTTTTAACCTTCTAACCTCTGCATTGTTAGGTGTTAAAATTGCACCAGGGCTCGGGTAATCCTTGAGTATCAGTACATCTTTATATATTGCATATAATCCATCAGCATCTATGACTAGAGGTTTTCGCAGCTCCTTACATGTTCTTATAACTTCATAAGCTAGATTTAATCCTTCTGGTGATCTGCCTAACCCTGGTCCAATCACAACAGCATGTATGTTAGGCAGTAGAGAACTAATATTCAGTGAGGTGTGTGGAATGACAATAAGGTCTGGACTGTAAGATTTAATTACTGGCGCAGCATTTTCTGTAGTAATTACATACACTAGATCTGCACCAACCTGAGAAAAACATTTAAAAATTATAATTTAATATAATAAAACTTACCAATATTATAATTGGTAGGTACATTTATGAGAAAAATTTGCATGGTATATGAGGAGGAAGTTAAGTTTATTTTGTTGCTTAAAATTAAAATAGCACTTACCTTTAAAGCAGATATAGCCGCAAAATATGGTGCCCCAGTATATTCTATGGACCCGCCGATAACAGCAATTTTTCCAGCTTCACCCTTTCTCTTCCCATTTAACTCTGGAACTATTGCTTTGCTTAATTGGTTTAAAATAGTTTCATCATAGTTATCAATTCGAGAACATTCTTCTATTATTAAAAGATCAGTTTTTATTAACTGAGTTGTTATTACTAAAACTATAGTGTAAAATATATTCATACTCATATTACTATAACAATAATAATTGATATTGTTGATGAATATAGTGATTATTCACTGACTAATGACTTACTTATAATATTGTGTATAAACTTAAACACAACTTGAATTGAATATGTGAATGACCTTGGCGATCAATCTCATAAAGATATAATATGTAAGTATACTACTCAAGGTAAAATCTGTAGAGCGGTTTATGAGAGAGTGAGCAATGTAACGACGATTAAACTTAAAATTGAGATATAATGCTGTAATATGAACCAAATTTCATCCAAATAAGTTTAGCCGCTTTTCGGGTTTGATTTGAGCACCTAACAGATTCAAAATAATAAGCTCATTATTACGTAGGAAACTAATTCCTCCGAGGTTTCAAACAGTAGCAAAGCTGTTTTTTAAGGCCTATTTACTCCAAGTTTCAGAACGTATATCAAAACGTCTATATTTTTTCTAATACGTGATACGTCAAAATATTTGCAAGTAAAATTAAATTGTATTTTACTGAAAAAAATTCTGCGATATTAATGTAGATTGTAGGCAATATTTTGTTTATCATAAACAATGGAGGATGAAATCGACGAATGCATTAGAAAAAAGATACAATGGCAGCAATTGCCTGGAAATATTAAAAAGGTACTGCTAATAGTTCCATGTTTACATTCTGTTTTACCTTAATTGATCAATATCCTTGGATTTTATTAAAGTATTTTAGATAATATTACAAAATTTGCATGTTAGTCAAACAATGTGTATGTAGATATTATTTAAATTGTTTAAAAATTTATTCTAGATATTAAATGAGTCTCCTAAGGAGTATGAGCGGTATATTTTCGAATTCAGCATAAAAAATCAGCTGAGATTCCGAGGAAGCTTAGGTAAGAAATAAAATTTCTTTTCCATTACGATTCTGTTTAATCTTATAAGATTCTTATAGGTATAAATACAAGTTTTTAATAATTATTATCATAAACATTGTAGCCTATAAGTATATTAGTTAGGAATCATGACAATAACCTCTATATTTAATGCTAAAAGCAACGTTTATGATGTGATTGAGTATAATATGTACAAATTAAGTTGAACAAAATAAATACATACATTATGTGCAATTTAATAGAGTATAAATTTCAACTGTTAATATATATATATATATAATATAAATTATACATTTCAAATTTACACTTAGGCCAGAATCAATCAATAAAATAATTAAAAACATTTTTGTTTAGTTCGAACTGTAAGGAAAGATGAGAGAAAATATTATGAAGCATTGGTACAGAGCAGCATACAGAGGCTCATGCTGTACCCCTATCACCTAGCAGACATGATTGTCAAAGGTATATATATCCTATTCTATAGCAATGCTAATATTCTGTACAGGTGCTTTGGAGAAGGTTCATTGGTCAAATGATACGCATGTTTGGATCAGAACTATAATAAAACATATAAATATGAAAAATACTATTATTACAAATGATCATTTTCGTATAATCCACTGTCAGCAGTGGCTTTTGTCTCTGTATTAATCAGAATAATGTTCCTCATTAAAATTTTAGTTCTTTCTATATTTCGAATGTTATTAATTTGAAAGATAAGACAAGACAGTCTTGTTGGTCTAGTGGTTAGCCTATGTGGCTTTGATCACGAGGTCGATTCTGTTCCCCCTGGGTCTCGGAGAGCATGTTAAACCGTCGGTCCCGGTCACTATCATCAACATCTGATAGTGATCGTTAATAAATGAAACATTATCAACCTAAGCCTGCCAACCTGCATTCTAGCAGCATGGTGGGTGTACACTCTTTATCCCCTCTCCTATAAGGAGGGAAGCTTGGTCCTGTAGTGGGAGTGAAATGATGATACTTTTTAATTGAATTCCAACTTGCCAGGCAGGAATCTTGAAACCATTGTCAAACAGTTCTGTCTAAATATCAGTATGTCTGTATAAAATATGACTTCTTTTGGAATACTCTTTGGCTTTGAATGTAGCTCTGTTAGTTGACTGCACAAATGTGAAAAGAATTGTATTTTTTTCTCTCTGTTTTCAATGCAAAAATTCCCCCCCCCCATATTTCCCCTCTCCTACAAAGGCCTGGCCTTGCAGTGGGGTGAAAAATAGGCTCATCAGTAAATTGACACTTCACAACTTCATCATTCTAATCCTAAGATCATCATCCTAAGACAACATAAACAAAAATGTATAATAATTCGCTTGTTATATTTACTGCACTAATGTTTGCTTTGTAACATGTTATGATACACCTTGCAACATGTTAATACCCACCTTAAGAGGATTACTTGCAATAAGCGCAAGCTGTCTTTGTATGCCTTTAATTATTATTAGTGTTTGTTTCTTTTCTAAGTTTTCTCTATCTAATGTTTAACTATAATCTACTCTATGATGACATATGAGATTTTTTTTTTCAACTACAAGTTGGCCCTTGACTGCCGTTACACCTGATGTTAAGTGATGATGCAATCTAAGTTGGAAGCAAACTAACTTGTTAGGAGCAGGATAAAATCTACACCCCTTTCGGTTTGTACACGATGTCGTACCGGAAGGTTAAATCACTTGGCAGGACATCTTTGTCGGTAAGGTGGTAACTAGCCAAGGCGAAAGCCTCCCACCTGAAATCTGAATCTGCCCCACGGGAATCGAACCCAGGACCTCCGTTTTATAAATCCACCGCGCATACCACTGCGCCACGGAGGTCGCCAAAATAATATAGTTTAAGTTTAAAAATTATGAATTACATCCAAATTGCCTTGACCTGAATGTAGCTATAATTAAAACACGGAAACACTAGAATAAACATACACAAATGGCTGGTGTGTGAAAGTGAATGAGTATTACCTCTGTCCCTTGCTTGCATATGCAAAAATGGTGTCCATTTTTCAAGAATGATTTATTTTCTGTCATTTTGAGGACTCAAGTTAAGACTGCAGAAAGAATTTTAAGGTCTTCATTGGATATACCTTGTGACAGAGCAAGCTGATAGTATGTGTGGAAGTACTACCATGCTTCATCTTATACTTTTCTTCAGGGCATGGTTGTCTGCGGAATTACAGGCATATAAAGCTTAACATTTATATCTCACTAGAGGACGCCCGCGGTTTCACCCGCGTAGTACTCGTTCCCGTGGGAATTCCGGTATAAAATGTAGCCTATGTGTTATTCTGATATGTATCCTATATTATTGTGAAGTTTCATCAAAATCCATTCAGTAGTTTTTGCGTGAAAAAGTAAAAAAACATCCATACATCCATACATACAAACTTTCCCCTTTCTAATATTAGTAAGGATGTTGATGAACACATTTTGTAACATTTGTCCCTTGCATGCCATGTGAAATATTAATCTGTTTATAGGTAATGCTTTTCCACTTATCATCAGGTGGACCATCTGCTTGATTTGTAAATTCATCATTATTAGCCTATTAACTGCTCACTAAAGGGCCTCTCTCCTTATAGGACAGGGGATATTATTACTATTAAAAACATAAAAACAATCTAGACCCGCACTTGCAAATATACAACCTGAAATTGTTTAATTATTTAGCATTTCCAATTGTAAAGTTTATCTTAACACATGACAAAGTTTACATTAGGTAATTTTGAATGTACTTAATAAAATATTTCTTACAGGATTAAGGATAACTCCGTTCATATATTACATTGAAGTGGTTGCCCTACTGATAGAACTAGAGAAGAGCTATGACACTATGCCCAATTTTACAGCTGCAGATTGTAAGTACACCCAAACAAAATTACCTCTACTATTATCTTCTATATATGAAAGATTCCCACCAATATATTGACTCATCACGATATCTTTGGAACCATAAGGCGTAGCAACTTGAAATTTGGTAGGAATATTCCTATCGCCGAGTAGAGGTCAGTTAAGAACATATCGAAATTCCACCCACAAGGCGGGTTGCGGGGGCGCTAGTTTTAAATATTACTGTAGATGTTGACATAAAATATTAAAAAAAATTGTAATTTTTTTTATTTACCTATGCATAAATTCGTTTATTATTCAGTAAAGGCTTAACTATATGTACTTGTACATATAAATAAATGATATTGACTAGTATATTACATCATTAGATGGGATCCCTCTGTGCTGCTTCTGTTAAGATTTAAGAATCACAGAGGTCTACAGGTTATAGAATTCTTAATACCCACCAGCACAGACTTGGCTTTGATTAAAAATTAAAAAAGATATATTTTAGCAGATATTTATAGTACTTAGTTAAAAAAAGTCACGTTTTTACGGTTACGAGTAATTTTAATCATGAATAGAAAAGATATGTATTTTGTTGAATATTATTATAGGTTTACGACTGCTAGGAATAGGCCGTAACGAATACCTAGAACTTGTGGCCAAAGCAAGATCTCTGGGCAGGCGCGGCAGGTCGAGGGCTATACGCTCTTTGTTACCGCGCGTCCCGTTAAACATACCCATGCAACCGTGGTGGCGCGTCGAACTGGGCTATGTGTTAGAGGAAGATGTTAAGGTAAAGATTCTTATAACTACTCCTCTCTCTGTCTCTCTGTTAATGTGTTTGAAAATAAGAAAATTTATGCAACATGATATTTCTTTTTTTTACTCAAAGCAGATGAAATATTTGCAAACATTCAATTAAATTCTCTTGAGTTGAATTATTTCTGATAACTTGAATTTTTTTTCCTCTAGCCTCTAACTGATAAAGAGAAGCAACTAATAGACTTGCTGATCGACCAAGGGTCACAAACTGCTGGCACATTGGACTACCATGTTGTCAAAATGTTATACAGGTATGTGAATTACTTATGTTTATTAGAAGTCAAAAGGAAACCTTGACCTGGCTATATTCTGCCTGCTAAAATCATTGATAATACATATTATCAATGATTTTAGAATCTTTACCTCATTATAATACTCACGCTGACAAATTGGTATGACAAATAAAAAAATTTTAACAAAAAATAAAAACGCCTTCAAAACGCACTAAAAAGTAAAAAATAACTACGTCATTTACTTACTTTAATTTACTTAATCACGTATATGAAGTCGGTGCCACCCGAGCTTTCTACTTTAAAGTCTTTACCTAAACTTGGATGGCACCGACTTCATAGATGTGATTAAGTAAATTAAAGTAAGTAAATGACGTAGTTATTTTTTACTTTTTAGTGCGTTTTGAAGGCGTTTTTATTTTTTGTTAAAATTTTTTTATTTCATACTTTTTAGTGCTTTATCAACAACGAACATACTCAAGAACCTACTCGAACTAAACCATAAGTACCAATATTCACTAGCTACTTATAACATTCCGACGTCCCTGCAAAAGTGCATATAAAGTTTGAAGAGTTTCCTCGAGTTTTCGTAGATCTCATCATTGGATCATGACATAGTAAACATTAAACTAACTGGAAACTATAACCTTTCAAACTCTCATTGAGACATAAATTAATCGAGCCCAATCACAAAGTAGCTACTGTAAACCGTTAAAGAGCTCCCTCAACTGTCCTTCTTCTTCATTGCCAGACCCTCAATGACAGTCACAGCCCATCTAAATGTAAAGTTCTCATTGAGACAAATTAATCGAGCCCCAACACAAGATAGCTACTGTAAAACCTTACGGAGCTCCCTTAACTGTACTTCGTCTTCATCACCAGACCCTCAATGACAGTCACAGCCCATCTAAATGTAAAGTTCTCATTGAGACAAATTAATCGAGCTCAAACACAAGGTAGCTACTGTAAAACGTTACGGAGTTCTCTTATATAAAGATCGGCTCCATCATCAGATCGACTCCAGACCTTCATGAAATTGTAGTGCTTTTAAATACTTACCGGAAAAATTAACAAACGTACTTGTTGTCCCTACAATTTTTGAAAGTTTCCCTCGTTTTCTCCAGGATCCCACCATCAGATCCTGGTTTCCTTGTCATGGTACCACCAGCGCACTATCTACTTTCCAACAAAAAAAGAATTAAAAAACGCAGATGTTCGTTACATAAACAATTTTGCAGGCGTGGTCTGATATATGTGGACGTGCCCATAACTGCGGCAGACAAAGTGTCCGTGCCTCCACTGAAGGGCTTCGTGATGAACCGCATCGCGGGCGACTACTTCGAGACGCTGCTGTACAAGGTGTTCGTGTCCATCGACGAGCACACCAGCGTCGCCGAGCTCGCCGCTGTGCTGCAGGTGCGTGCTATCCTATATATAACAAGGTGTTTGAGCCGCCGCTGAAGGGCTCCGTGATGAACCGCATCGCGGGCGACTACTTCGAGACGCTGCTGTACAAGGTGTTCGTGTCCATCGACGAGCACACCAGCGTCGCCGAGCTCGCCGCTGTGCTGCAGGTGCGTGCTATCCTATATATAACAAGGAGCCCGTGCCGCCGCTGAAGGGCTTCGTGATGAACCGCATCGCGGGCGACTACTTCGAGACGCTGCTGTACAAGGTGTTCGTGTCCATCGACGAGCACACCAGCGTCGCCGAGCTCGCCGCTGTGCTGCAGGTGCGTGCTATCCTATATATAACAAGGAGCCCGTGCCGCCGCTGAAGGGCTTCGTGATGAACCGCATCGCGGGCGACTACTTCGAGACGCTGCTGTACAAGGTGTTCGTGTCCATCGACGAGCACACCAGCGTCGCCGAGCTCGCCGCTGTGCTGCAGGTGCGTGCTATCCTATATATAACAAGGAGCCCGTGCCGCCGCTGAAGGGCTTCGTGATGAACCGCATCGCGGGCGACTACTTCGAGACGCTGCTGTACAAGGTGTTCGTGTCCATCGACGAGCACACCAGCGTCGCCGAGCTCGCCGCTGTGCTGCAGGTGCGTGCTATCCTTACTAATATTATAAAGGGGAAAGTTTGTATGGATGTATGGATGTTTGTTACTTTTTCACGCAAAAACTACTGAATGGATTTTGATGAAACTTCACAATAATATAGGTTACATATCAGAATAACACATAGGCTACATTTTATACCGAAATTCCCACGGGAACGAGAACTACGCGGGTGAAACCGCGGGCGTCCTCTAGTCCTATATATAACAAGGTGCCCGTGCCGCCGCTGAAGGGCTCCATGATGAACCGCATCGCGGGCGACTACTTCGAGACGCTGCTGTACAAGGTGTTCGTGTCCATCGACGAGCACACCAGCGTCGCCGAGCTCGCCGCTGTGCTGCAGGTGCGTGCTATCCTATATATAACAAGGAGCCCGTGCCGCCGCTGAAGGGCTCCGTGATGAACCGCATCGCGGGCGACTACTTCGAGACGCTGCTGTACAAGGTATTCGTGTCCATCGACGAGCACACCAGCGTCGCCGAGCTCGCCGCTGTGCTGCAGGTGCGTGCTATCCTATATATAACAAGGTGTTTGAGCCGCCGCTGAAGGGCTCCGTGATGAACCGCATCGCGGGCGACTACTTCGAGACGCTGCTGTACAAGGTGTTCGTGTCCATCGACGAGCACACCAGCGTCGCCGAGCTCGCCGCTGTGCTGCAGGTGCGTGCTATCCTATATATAACAAGGTGTTTGAGCCGCCGCTAAAGGGCTCCGTGATGAACCGCATCGCGGGTGACTACTTCGAGACGCTGCTGTACAAGGTGTTCGTGTCCATCGACGAGCACACCAGCGTCGCTGAGCTCGCCGCTGTGCTGCAGGTGCGTGCTATCCTTACTAATATTATAAAGGGGAAAGTTTGTATGGATGTATGGATGTTTGTTACTTTTTCACGCAAAAACTACTGAATGGATTTTGATGAAACTTCACAATAATATAGGTTACATATCAGAATAACACATAGGCTACATTTTATACCGAAATTCCCACGGGAACGAGAACTACGCGGGTGAAACCGCGGGCGTCCTCTAGTCCTATATATAACAAGGTGCCCGTGCCGCCGCTGAAGGGCTCCATGATGAACCGCATCGCGGGCGACTACTTCGAGACGCTGCTGTACAAGGTATTCGTGTCCATCGACGAGCACACCAGCGTCGCCGAGCTCGCCGCTGTGCTGCAGGTGCGTGCTATCCTATATATAACAAGGTGTTTGAGCCGCCGCTGAAGGGCTCCGTGATGAACCGCATCGCGGGCGACTACTTCGAGACGCTGCTGTACAAGGTGTTCGTGTCCATCGACGAGCACACCAGCGTCGCCGAGCTCGCCGCTGTGCTGCAGGTGCGTGCTATCCTATATATAACAAGGTGTTTGAGCCGCCGCTGAAGGGCTCCGTGATGAACCGCATCGCGGGCGACTACTTCGAGACGCTGCTGTACAAGGTGTTCGTGTCCATCGACGAGCACACCAGCGTCGCCGAGCTCGCCGCTGTGCTGCAGGTGCGTGCTATCCTATATATAACAAGGTGTTTGAGCCGCCGCTGAAGGGCTCCGTGATGAACCGCATCGCGGGCGACTACTTCGAGACGCTGCTGTACAAGGTGTTCGTGTCCATCGACGAGCACACCAGCGTCGCCGAGCTCGCCGCTGTGCTGCAGGTGCGTGCTATCCTATATATAACAAGGTGTTTGAGCCGCCGCTGAAGGGCTCCGTGATGAACCGCATCGCGGGCGACTACTTCGAGACGCTGCTGTACAAGGTGTTCGTGTCCATCGACGAGCACACCAGCGTCGCCGAGCTCGCCGCTGTGCTGCAGGTGCGTGCTATCCTATATATAACAAGGTGTTTGAGCCGCCGCTGAAGGGCTCCGTGATGAACCGCATCGCGGGCGACTACTTCGAGACGCTGCTGTACAAGGTGTTCGTGTCCATCGACGAGCACACCAGCGTCGCCGAGCTCGCCGCTGTGCTGCAGGTGCGTGCTATCCTATATATAACAAGGGCTTCGTAATGAATCGCACCACGCGTGACTATTTCTATAAAGGGATTCAGAGCCTTATATTTGCCAATATAAAATAGCTAGTGTGTTGAGGTATAATATGTTAGAGACCTCTTAAACAACTTTTCAATAATTTACAAACACAGTGCAGGCAGCTTTTTTGAAGAATAGAGCAATTTCATATATTTAGGCATCAAGTTTGATAATAAACCCTATGCAGTAATAGTTTACTAGTGTTATGGGGTTGTATTAAGAATATCTAATTTGCCATCTTAAAGAGTCTGCCTGATTGGGTTTAGTTTATGTCGACACTTACTGACTTACCTAATCAACACATTGTTGTTAAGCAAACATAGCAAATTAAATACAAGCAAGCATTTGTAATTTTGTACTACTCAGGTGGAGAGCGAACTGGTAAAGCAGGCGGTATCGTTGTACTGCCGGCTCGGGTTCGCGAAGTGCCTGCAGCCGCCGCCCGTGTCGCCGCAGCACCCGTCGTGGCGGGAGGCGCTCACGACGCACTACCACCAACCGTTTGTGTTCATTTCTAAACCTTTTAGCACATACAATGTCCGCGGTGCACGAAACTTTCTGCCAAACTTTTTGACAAAGACTAATGAATGAATCAAATAAATATATATTCCTATTCCTTAAAAATTTTTAAATAAATAAATGAGAGAAAAAAATGGAAAATATGCGTGCACCTTATTTTATCACGCTGGCGAGAACTGTAGTTTTCGGGTTTTTCTGATAGGCGACAATTATAAAATGCACAAATTAAAAAACATTTGCTAGAATCCGATCGAACCGATATATTATAGTTTCAAATTAAATGACTTCATTTAAACAATAATATTTTTGACTTTGCTGGCTCTTCAGTGAGGCATACACACACACGCACGCACGCACGCACGCA
The DNA here is from genome assembly GCA_034621355.1 of Mycalesis mineus. Classification (NCBI taxonomy): domain Eukaryota; kingdom Metazoa; phylum Arthropoda; class Insecta; order Lepidoptera; family Nymphalidae; genus Mycalesis; species Mycalesis mineus. The sequence continues at coordinate 35,411 of JAXAVZ010000264.1, read as the reverse complement.
CACACACACAAACACACACATACACACACCTCAATTTATAAACGTGTATATATATTATTAGAATCTTAATTCGTCTTTAATGAGATAAGTAAAAATAAATTTCAGGTACAGACAAATAGCTCCTTTGACTTTTGACCCCAATGCGGACGAGGAATTGCAGATGGACCCAGTGCTTCTCAAAGATGAACCATCAACTTCCAAACAGGTATAGTTTATTGGCTAGGTCCCTCAAAATTTAATTTAACACAAATTGTAAACCTTGCTATCTTTTCACATATTTTCTTCCTTCCGGAATTGGGAAGTTGGTGGTGTTATACCCCCTGGCTCGGGAGTGTATGTTATGCCTATGGTCCCGGCCATTATGATTAAAATTTGACTGATAAGCTTCATATTCCCTCTCTTTTGAGGCGGGACTTATAGCGTAGTTGGCCATTAAACTTGGCTGATAATGTTGCAATAAATGTTGTATTTCAGCAACAGTCTCAAGACACGCCAGACGCGTTAATCAACAGCGCTGGTCAGAGAGTGGCGGTGTTGTTCGACTCCACGCTGGCTGCATACCTCATGATGGGTAATTTGTCGCCTGTGAGTATGAACATTTTTAAAAAACAGCCTTAACATTGTGCAAATTGTGGAACCAACTTTCCGCTCGGGTATTTCCTGGAAATTTCAATGTGGGGGTATTTAAGGGGCGTATCAACAAAGGCTGACAACGCACTAGCAATGCCTCTGGTTTTGCAAATGTTTTCGGGTTGAATCGCTTAACATCAGGCGAACTGCAAGATCGTTTGCCCGCCTTTAAATCGATAAAAAAATCAAGCTCAAAAAAGCATCTTTCTTTCTCAATAATTTTCTTTATATTATATTTCTATTGTCATTTAATATTATTGGTAATTTGGTGTTCAAATAAAGCAAAAATAAATATCGTACTTGAAGGTTCAATAATGAATGGAATGTCCCTGTGAGAGAAAGGCCTTACGCGTTTTGGGAAACGCTTTCGATAAAACCGGTTTTGGTAATCTACAATCGTCGTTAATGAATAATTTCTAACACTTGCAGGATCTGAAAAGTCATGCGGTGACATTATTCGAAGTTGGCAAACTGTGTGACGAGAGCTTAGACAGTCTGCTCATAGAATTGGACAAGGTAACTGTGTTCATTTATGTTACTCTACTGGCTAACTAGTTGCCCATCATGCATATCATGATGGGCAACTAGTTAGCCATAGAAGGAAGATAAGGCAGATTCTGCACATATTATATTTGCATTTATACGTGTTTGCGTGCCTGCTTGCGTGCGTGCGTGCGTGCGTGCGTAAATACGTACGTACATACCTCCGAGAGCGTAATTACCTATGTGCGCACATTTTAAAAAGTGATATTATCACCCTTACATATGAGTGCATACTGCAGCGCGAACATAACTAAGTACCGAATTATGAGATGTGACCAGACAAAATTGCTGTTAATTTTTCCTGGGTAAATAATTTTTATCACAATAGTGCTAGCATGTAGTTAACTATGTCTAAATGCTAAAACACCCTTCACTATTTGCTTTGTGGTAGATGAATAATGCACATAATTTTTAAGTATTTGTTATAGGTGGTAGGCGACTCGGAGATTGAAGGCGAGGCGAGGAGGTACTTGGCGGCTGCGGCGTGCCTCCGCGTAGCGCTGCGAACGCTGCGTCCGAGACTGCGCCCGTTAGACCTACTGCGCTGCGAAGCGCTGCACGCGCTGGACGCGCCAGCGCGCACTAGGCTACTCACTACTAAGTATAGGTAACATTGAGTAAAATTACTTCTAAGTAACTAACGTAAAGGAACGTAAATCATAACTGACGACATTTATAAATAAAATAAAATATATAAATCTTTAAAATGAATTATTTATTAAATTATAAATAAAATTTTATTTTATAGTAATGATGATCATTGTCGATGAAAGTATGTAAAATGTAAATGTATGCAAGTAATCATAATTATCAACTACTGTGTCAGACTGGCCATATCCACGGCGCCACTGAGCCGCGAGGCGCGCGCCGGCGCTGCGGCCGGCTCGCTGCCGCACGTGGGCCCCGCGCCGCCCGAGGCGTGCACGCCGTGGATGCGCCTCTACCTCTACCATCTGGCCGGGTACGGGCCCCCCACGCTGCTGCTCACTAAAGGTACACTTTCTATTGCAAAACGTCTCAAGTAAGTCGACCTGAAACATACTCACCGTGTCTGTAAATTGTATCCAGGAGACTGCAGCGTTACCGGAGGGTTTGGAAAATTGTAGAAGCTCCGCCTGAGAAGAGCGCGAGAGTTATTTTATGAATAGAGGGCTGAAGTTCGAAGGGCGTCTTCTCTAAAATAGGCATGACGGCATTGAGAGGTTGACAGTGCTAAAAGACTGAATTGCTTGTTATCCAGGCACAGTGCTCCGCGGCGTGCCTCGCTGCCTGCTGGGCTTCTCGCGGCTGGCGGTGTGGTGGTGGGGCGCGGAGGGCGAGGCGGCGGCGCTGCCGGCGGCGGGCGCGCTGGGTGCCGCCAACTCAGCGCTGCGGCGCGGGCCCGTGCTGCTGCAGGCGGCCGGCGTGCGCGCGCCGCCCGCGCTGCGACACCTGGCCTTTCCGCCCGCTGCCGACGCGACCGACGGTTGGTGGAGACGAATATCTTAGCATACCATAGATTTACCGTGCGGAACAGAGCCCAAGACTTGTGACACGAGTGGAGGTTCAACAGGGATACCATAGTGACGCGCCTCAACACTCACCTCTTCTGTTTATGATATTCTCCCTGCCCAGCCAACTTTGGAAAGATCCTACAAGAGCAGCTTTGGACGCTCGTTCTAATATGAAGCTTACTGCATTGCTAGTTAGGCCAAGATTTTAGAGCAGGATATTAGAATAATTTTGCTGGTATACCTCTCGCACCACACATTTACAAATATTAAGAAAATTGAGCATTATCCAAAAAAAAGTTAGGATTATATTCTTGTTCACTTGTATACAGGCTCTTTGACCCTCTAAAATGGTTACACTGTGCGACTTCGGATCAAGAAGTCTTGAATTGGGCCTTCAAATATTAAGCTGTTTTCTAGCAATTTCTTAGTCCAGAAATCTGGGAACTTTTAAGCAAGTAAAACGTTATTAATATAGTTAATTTTCCAACGCTCAGAAGTGCAAAGCTTGTGGCGCAAGCACACGGGGCTGCGGCGCCTGCTGCGTCGCTTGCGGCTGACGCGCTCGGCGGGGTACGTGACGCTCGCAGACATCGGCGTGCCCGACCTGGGCTGCGCGCATCCGCCCGTCGCAGTGCAACTTGGTAATCTTTACTCTTCAATTTTGTTCTTTAACAAACTACTAGTTAATGATTTTAAGCTAATTTCTTGGTTCTTAGATATATATTTCAATGGGTATGTACCACGATAAACAACGATTTTTTATTTTGTCGATATTTCGATCGAGATCGAGGCCTATAATATAAAATAAAATATCGTATATTGGTATATACTGGTTAAAATAAACTACGAGCTGATTACAATTATATCGCGACGACGTTTTATGTCCTGCGTAAGCAAAAAACGAAGAAACCCGTCACGATGATAAACTCGATCTATGTCCTAAGTCATTTTGGTCATTACAATCGATTGGATTGGGAAGTACAATGCATTTTGATTAATGCTTACATTTTTGTATCTTCCATCTTTGTATCAATAAACGGTGATGCTTATGTTTAAACCTGTGATGGTTATGTTTTTTGTACCATAAAAATCTCTGTTCACGTTATCAAAGCTTCTGAATGTACCGTTTAAGTTATTATTAATTAGTTATTTTTCATAAAACTTATGAGACATTTTAAATTTACAGTTGCCTCAAGAAAGAGGAAAGACATATGCGGCATAGCAAAACCTGTCAGTGAAATATCAATCTCCTCCGACGGTTCCCCAAAAGAATCCACAGAGTATACACAAAATGTGAGCAACCTCCAGTCACCCATAGAGTCCCACTTCGCCGTCACACCGACCACCGAGAGCAAGACCGGCTCCCCAGCCAATGGCTTCACTAGCATTGAATGCGGAAAGCTGCTCTGCGAGGAACTCGACAACTTAAACATCGATACACATCAAAGCAAAGAATCGATTGTCAGCGACGATTTCGTTCCTATACATTCCTCCATCAGTTTCGACGATTTGAAAGACAGCAGACATTCCAAAGAGAATTCCATAAGCAAAGAATCGATTTCCGACGAATTGCTGAAAATTCATTCCTCGATGTCCAGCGATATGGAGAAAAGAGTCAAGTCTGAAGAGCAGTTGTGTGACGCGTTGAAGATAGAGAAAGTAGATTTGAATTTACATAAGCTAAACGATTCCCCGAGTGAGAAAGACAAGGATGCGAAATTCGAAAGCCAGTTTAGTGAAAAGAAGAGGCACAGGAAGTCGGACCAGTTGAGCGATTTGTTTAGTCCAGCAGACGAGTCGATATCGATGTTCACCCAGTTGTCCGACAAGTTGACAGAGATCACGAACGAGGGGGACAGCGGCGTCGATACCGCGCATAACAATTCTGATGACGAAAACTGCAAACCAGAGGTGGGTCCAAACATTGTACGTATTGTATGTATTTTTAACTAGCAGATGCCCACAATTTCTCCCGCAGTGAATCTTCCTAGTATTTCCTACTTCTAAAAAACCGAAAAAAATTGTACGTGGCCTTTCTTAAAAAATAATAATGGGTATAACAAGCTGTCCTTAAAAAATAGTTAAGTACATTAGATAAGTGAATTAGAAATATATGCCATTGAGTACTTTAGAGTCCTAATAGAGAAACAGTTCTATCATACATTTTGTTATATCTCTAATAGATAAAGTAGCGTTTTCGATTAAAGCTCCCAGGCTTAAAATTCTCCTACTTTACAAAATGCAGGTACATACTTTAGTACCAGCATTGCACCCGTTCGCAGCCAGGGCGGGTCGATAGTATTAAAATAAAATAAAAACGGCTGAAACTAACTTCACTGTTAGCGAAGTAGGCCTGACCGACTCTTTTTAAATTATTTTATTTTATATATTTATATATTTTTTTTTATTACAGAAATGGACAATTCTAGATCTACAATTCGGCATTCCATTGTTCGACGAGGTGTTGTGTGAGAAGGTGTGCAGCAATATTGTAGAGAGGATCGCCAAACCTGAATTGTGAGTACTCTTCTTTTTATAGAATAGATTTGTTTTTGACAATGGGTTGCATGCATGCACCTACAAACATAAATTACTATGAGGGTGTTGCCGGGCTAACACCCTCATAGTAATTTCAAATGTAGGTCGTAAGCAAAGGGTTAAGCAAATTCTTGAAATCCTCATACCTCCCTCAGGATTTTTTCTAGGAATTTATGTTCTCTCCCTCCTCCCAACTCCTGGTTGACGGCTTGATAGAGTATTTAATTCACACGTTGTATATGAAGCATGTTTTTGCGCTTTTAGCTAAATCTGTCCCACAACATTATGTTTATGTTCTTTCTAAGATTTGAAATAACAGATTTCTTTATTTAAAATTATTTATTTCTATTTCTAGGTTAGAAAAAGTCAGAGAAGACAACGACTTCATACGAACAGAAGTATTAAAATTTGTTTCGCAATGTCAGGTGAGCCTTCTATTTACAGAAATTAGTAAAATAATTTATTTTACTTTATTTGTTTATTATACTTCCGCAATTAATCCTAGTCTTTAATTTATCTACTTACCATAAATATATATAAAATAAATTCATATAATAAATAAATAAGTATATTATGTGTATACTTATTTATGTATGTGTTTAACTGCTTAGCTGTTTGATGATGATCCTTTCTGTTTTCCGAGGTATTTTCAGAATAATTTTGCAGCCTGTTGTGCCTCGGAGAGCACGTTAAGCCGTTGGTCTCATTATTATCATTATTATTTGCTTTCGATAGTTATATTAAAGAGTCAAAATATTACCATAACGGCTTAAACCCGCCACCCTGCATGCTAGACCGGTATGATGGGTCCGATATTCATTTCCCCTTTCCTATAAGGTAGGAGGTCTGACCTTGTAATAAGCCGATAAAATAAGCTGATTAAATATATGTTTTCAAATTCAATCGTTTATTTCAAGTAGGCTTATTATAAGCACTTTTAAAACGTCAAATTAAATTTTTGTTGTGACTCTACCACCGGCTCGAAAGTAGATTTTCTGAATCATTCATATTCAATTCATTTGTTTTCAGTATTATCCTGGAGAGGAAATGGGTATAGTCAAACGCGGTACACTGGTGCCACTGCCGAGAAAAAATCTCGTTTTCGAAAATGGTCGTATAAGTGAGTGGACCGGCAAGTGATGCTGTCTTACTCTAACCTTGGGAACTAAGTATTAGGCTTTACTATTGGTCCGATAGGGATAGCTAACATCTCTTAAGGCCAAGTTATTGGATCGTCATAAAAGTCATATCAAGTATGGTCATGACATTAGCCAGCATATTGGGCCAGTTAAAGCCAAAGTTATTCTTTGGCCCAGTGAATTGGCAAACACATTGTCCAATGTATAGAATTGAACTTGTTTCTTGCCTAGAATAAAAATAATTTGAGATTAATATATTTAACATTTATGATTTATCTTATGAAGGACCTTTTAATTCCTTTACTTATGTGTCAATCATGTTACATATTAAGGTAACACATTATCGGATAATTTATTTAAGAATTGGCATCAGTGCCGTAACTAGAGCAGTGTCAGCGGTGTCCAAGCACAGGGCGCAGACCATGGAGGGGCGCAGAAATGACAATATACAAACAATACCTTATTGAGAGTCAGTTACAAGTCTGTAGGGCGCAGTCACGCACGCTGGCATAGGGCGCATAAATTGGCTGCTCTGATTGGCATTGTATAAGGGAAATGTAAATTAACAGTCATTCACACTAATTGTGTCATGTATACTTCCAGTATGAAACTACGACTGACTGGACCCCTTTGTTTTCAGTACGAACGCTACTATTAATAGCAGTATTTGATCGTCGTCTTATTACTTGGTAAAAATTAACCATATCAGCTATATAAGATGGGTGAAAGATAAGATGAAACTGACCGACTCACTCATTTACTGGCATGTTAACATGCTGCCATAATAATGTACCATGATTGTGTGCTGGTTTATTAAACATAGGCGTATTGTTAGCTAGAAGAGCGTTCGGTCACTGGTAAATTTTAATGCTCAAGAGCTCCGTAATATGAAAAAAAGATTTAAGAATCCCTCTTGTAAAAATTGTGATTTAGGACAGAGAAAACTGAAACATCCGAAAAAATAATTTGGTCACCCTATGGTTTTTTCAAAAGCAGTCAAATGAGTTTTAGATATTTAGGTGATGTACCTCCCATTTTTGTTTGATCCATTAAGGGGCACCCTGTCTATAGTCTATACTAAAGGCAAACTCGATTGAGAATCCTTGTCAACATACAAATTTAAAATGAAGGTAGAAAATGCAACACATGTTATGCCTAATAAATTTAAAATTATGTTTTGTTATTTTAAAAAATCTTATTTAAAAGATATTGAATATATTAATTAGTTTTAAGCTTACTAATTTAATTTATTGTCGTCATTAACTAGTTAATTAAAAAAATTAGGTGTAAAATGACTAGTGATTTCTACCTTCATTTTTAATTTGTTTGTTGACAAGCATTCTCGATCGAGTTTGGCTTTAGTATAGGATTATCTTTATTCGCCTTCATATGTCCTATATAGAATCCTGGCATCGCCTTTGCCCAGTCTATTAACGCTAAGGGACGATATTGATTAGAATCCATAATTTCTACAGTATCAGTGCCGTTTGATGTTCTAGTATAATGCATTTTAAAATCCAGTCTATTACACAAGACACCTCTTGTTGAAAAATGTTAGGTATTTTTGGTTATCGCCATATCGCAATTTGTATTAGTTACAATACAAATTTCTTATACATTAATTCCGATAATGTGGGCCCCGTTACAGTCTTGGGTACAGTCAGTGGGTATTGTTGTGAAAATTAATAGAGGGCGCTTTAAATTGTGTAGTAAGTAGTAGATACTCTATTGTTCATGGATTTGAAGTTAATGTGTACAGAGTATAGAGTATTTGTACTCTAAATCTATGATTTAATATATATAAATAAATATGTGTATAGAATGTGCTTTCTAGGATATGTATGTGTTGGTAGTTAGTTTCAAGGTGAATAGTTATGGTGATATTTATAACTGCTTTAACAGCTTTCCTTTTCCCTGTGATGATAGTGGTGGCTATTTTAATATTACTTCCTTCGGCGCCCTTTGTGGGTCTTGGCCTCCCGTACCACTTTTCTTCATTTGGGTCTGTTCTTAACTTGTACATTTCAATTTTTTTTATAAATCTTCCACACCATCCATCTCTTTTTAGGTCTTCCTTTGTGTTTCTTTATATGTGGTTTCTATTTTGTCGTGACTTTTGCCCTTCTGCTACTCTTCAACCTAATCCTAAGTGTCCTAACTACTGAAAGCATTGAGCTTTACAATGTCTCACAATTGTTTCGCCTTCCACAAGTTTCTCTAGCTCAATGTTCGTTCTGTGCCTATAGGTTCCGACTGTATTCTTATGCGGCCCGAATATTTTGCGAGGCACTTTCCTTTCAAACACTGCTAACATAAAATCTTTTGTGACTAAGAGAGAACAAGTTTTACATGCATAGACTATTTAAATATTATGCATGTTAATATATTGAGTTTTGAGCGTGGGGGGGTGTAAAACTGTTAAACATCTCCTGGCTATGCCCCTGTCCATAACATTTACGTCCGAACTGTTACCTACTTAAATTATGTGTACTGCATAGTATACTTAGTTGTGTATTTACATTTAAAAATAGTTATCTATAGGGAAAGAGTTTTAAGAGTTATTATATATATAATAAAAGAGATTAAGTCATTCGATAACTTTGTGAAAGGAGATTTAAAAGGAGTTAAAAAATAATATAGGTACACAGTGTAAACTCTATAAAGCGAAATTTAAGAGATTTCAATTACCGAATACTTATGTCACAATATGAAAATATTGGAAACTACTTACTATTATCTTCTCTATTTTTGTTTTAAAATAATTTTATTCTTTAAAAATGTATAGTAGTTGCATTTAGTTATTATTTACAAGGCCCTCCTCTCTTACGTGGGGGAGGCCTGGCCTTGTAGTGGGCCGTAAATAGGCTGATAATGATGATGATGATGATGATGACGATGATGATGACGACGATGATAATGATGATGTTTATATATGAAGCATCTTTTAAAAATTACGAAAGTATAAAATAATTTTAAAGAAAATGATTGTACTAGTTGCTATATAGAGTTTACACTTCCAAGGATCACAAAAAGTAACAAAAATGTTATACTTCACCTTGTGTTACAAATATTTATAATTGTACTTAATTGGTATTTATGATCTTAAGAAAGAGCGATATACTTTTTATAAGAAAGAGCGATCTTAAGAGAGACCCATATTCGGCCAATTATCGTAACCGACGGAAATCTAAGTTTACCGGAGACGGTTTTTAACGTTACCTAATTTTATCGTAAACGGCAAATTTTGATGTACTATAGATAGACCACCTCATAAAACGCCGGCCCTACTGTTAAAACCTACATCCCAAGTCTCAAGAGATATTTCTCTCTGCAACATGAAATTTCTGGTCGCCGCAGACCGTCGCGTAACATTATATCAGGTGTCGAGATAAGTAGGGTCGCTTGCTATACAATGGGCTATCGATTGAGCTAAAATGTGAAATTTTGTTGTATTAACGATAAAAAATTTTCATAACTTTATAAATGCCCCTATTTATGAAGTTATGCCATGCCAATTTTTTTGTGGAAAAAAATGGTATGTATCCTTTGAAAACACCTCTCGTGCTAAAATTGTCGCTTACGATAAAAGTGTCGCTTAAAATAATTCGGCAGTTACGGATCTATACAATAAATCCAAACAGTCATTAAACTAAGTTTTTTTTTAATATAATTGTTAATGCTACAATTTTTTTAACAAATATGTTTTTTATTGAAAAAAATATCACTATTATATAATCACCATTTAATTGAAAATTGTTCATGGTAAGATGATAGTGATTAAATGGGTGAAATTAATATATAATGATTTAGTTACTATTATTGTTATTAAAGACAGTTAAAAACTATATTGCAATATAAATAATCAATAAAATATTTTGCATCCCCTGTCTTAGATTATATAAACGAATTCATAGAATGGTGTACTTAAATATCAATATTTGCCTCTACAATAAAAAATAAGCGTAGAGAATAACTCAAAATATAATATAATAGCGACTATGTGACCAAGGTTATATGTACATTTATAATTTACAGGCAAATGAGAATCAATGATTTTAAAAGATAATATTTTTGTTGCCGAACTAAGTCGTTATCGTTAGTGTACAAACCTTACTCAGATTTTTTAGACAGTTATATAATCTAAGACTTGCATAGGTATAGTTATTTTTTTATCTAAAAAGGTATTAATTTTATTCTTACGAAAATTTTTAGTTTTGTTTTTTTTAATAAGAAAAATAATTACTAATGGATAGAACAATAGTGTGAAATCTTAATGAGATTTTTATTTGTTTAAAAATTGTAAATTATATGGTTGCATATCCGTCCATTAATAACAGACATTTTTAATAAGAAATAATATTTGGTCTAAATTATATTATTATTGTAATTGCATTTCATATAGGATGCATTCAAAGTATAGTGCTACAAACTTATCTGACCCGGCGGCCAAAACTGGAAATGAAAGACGCAGCTGTCACTCGTTTGGTTTCTGTCAATTCTGTTGACAGAGACGGCGACCACAGCGATACCTTCATCGGGCGAGATAAGTTTGTAGCCATAGATTAAAGACTACTAGATGGAGTCATAACGCGGCTGTAGGTTCAAGAGCGTGACAGATTTATTTCATTCGGCCTTTATTAGAAAGTGACACAAGATTATTTTTTGTCCCTTTCAGCGTGTTCGTTTTTATTATTTGTCAAGAGTGGAGTTTGTGACAAGCAAGGGACATATCTGAGCAATTATTAGCTTTTTATTAAATTTGCTGATAAATAATATAACTTTGCGGTTACGATATTAATTTAAACGTTATCGTGCTATGGTGGGTTGTAATATTTTCGCCTGCAACAGTCTCAGCGAACAGAAAATCGAAGGAATTACGTTTCATACGTAAGTAGGCATAAACTTCATTGATTGATGATTTAAAGCTTAGATATGTTATTTTTTAGCAAATTTCATGTATTATGCGTTTACTAAACTATCTTATATAAAGTAATATTTCGTATTTTACGATATTTTAAAACATAACGTTTTATGATGTACATACTTTAAATGTTGACATGTCATGTCAATAAGGCTGATTTGCTGTCTCACGAGTGGACACGCTATGGGCTCTATCTAGTTGTCTTTAATCTATGTTTGTAGCACTATTCGATTATTTTCAAACTAAATTTTAGACTGACAGATCCATAGACTAGTGTACTACAGGCACAGATCTGTCATCTCTGTTGAACTCTGGCTAAAAAATTTGTTCTATCCATTAGACAAATAATAAATATTGTTTATTCATGAACATGTAGTATGAGTTCTCATAACAATTGTTGCCATGTATAAGTTTCCAAATTACTACTCGACCAAGCCAAGTAGGCACCTGAGTATATGACGTCACGCGAGTTTCTGATAGGGTTAGCCAAAATGAAAGTATACTTATAATGGTAATTAAATTTTTATTAGTAAAATATTATCAGTGTCAATGACAGTTCTTAAAAGTATTAGATTTGTTTTTTCTATTATTATTTAAAAAAACTACATTACTTATAAAATCATATTGCGTTCTCCACTACGTATAGTTTTACCAATTTTTTTATAATTAAATGACACTTATTATTATTACTAACAACAAATAAAATATTAAAATCTTAAATGCAACAATATTTAACAAACAAATACACTGATATCAACTAAAGACAACAATAACAAATAGAAATGCGAACGAATGATCAGTGAGTACGGTAGCGTCAGTAACCCTACTACCCGTCGGGCGACAGCGGTAGAGCGCGCGGGGAATCGGGAAGGGGGCCGCATTGCTATCTGGTGCCGACTTCGCTTGGTCGAGTAATATATTATTTATAGTTGTGATAATAATATGTACCTAGTTGAAGCATTAATGTTAATGTGTAATAAGATACTTTTAGTTAATAAAAATATTTGTAAATAAATAACTGCCGCTTTTATTTCTTATCCTATAAAATATATCCTTTTTTCGGTTTGTGTTAGGATCCTGTAGCGTCTTGTAATATAAAATTCAATTAAAAATATAACATAATGTATTATTATTTCGATTGGATTATAAACTCGGTTAAAAGAGAAAAGTCAGTAAAAAGGACTGGCGATATTTTTATTCATGACCCATGGATTATCTTCCTAAACACAAAATATAACTGTCAATACGGTTACTAACCCTGATTTTGAGATTGAAGTCCTGCATGGCGGAAATTACACCAAACCGGTAACAAGACCTTATAACTTAATAAATACTTTATTCATAATAAATCATATATGTAGTCTCGAGTCTCTAGATTTTTAATTTTGGGCGCGCATTTACCTCTCTGCAGGAATTGTTTAGTCGGAAGCTATTGAGCTTGCGTAGGCTTAACACAGCTAGAACCACCCAATATAATATCCTTGTTATTTTTCTTAAAAGACATTCTCTCAAAAGATGTTCATTTTTTGTTGTGGGATGGTAAAGACGATTTTGTATCGTTATTTAGTTCTCTGTTTATAATACGATATCATTTTTTTCAGTGTTGGTGCCGGTTGTGTTGCCCAGTGTTACCTGTCACATGTAACAAAATAAAGCTCAAAAGCGCTAGAAGCCAGCTATCTGAAGTCGTCAGATTAAAATAGTAATGTCTCATCTCATCTCGATCATATTCTCGATTAATCTCGGTTCTTGACACTGCTCTACATATTTTATCTAGGATTCTATTGTCTATTTACTCTTTGTCTTCTGTGGAAGTTTTGACCAGTGTGACAAATGTCATTTTCCATAGAAAAAGAAAATCAAAATTGAAATTTCGAGGAAGTGCACTTCACGGATTTCTCTTTATTTTTAATTTCTAGAATACTTTAAGTTAGGTGAAAAGACTTCAAATATTTAAAACTGGCTGCATCTGATCCGTACAGGCCTCAAACAATGGAAGTAGACGTGTATACCATTCCCGAAACTTCTCGTTTACCCCTCATAGACGAAACATCGGCTCTTGGGACAGCGGCACCGAAAGACAGGTTCGTTATTAAAAATACGTAACATACGCGAATTCTGTATTAAAATTCACGTATACAACAGTAACCTCTAGAATTTTCAACAAGTTTAAAACTTTAAGTGGTTCATAGTAAAGTTCGTAGTTGTACTAATTATAAAATAATATTCATATAACACCCACGCTACCGCCTAAAGCTCTCGTTATATTAGGACATGCTCTACAATTTTTTGGCCCTGTTGTATAATGTAAAAATGTACCATCTGCTCAAGGTTTTACTTTTTTATGAATAAAATCTTGACTGCAAAAAAACTTGCTATTGTGTACTGAAGTTCTTAATTCTTATTTTTTACTGCATATTTACAAGAGCAATCTTTGTGTAGTAAAAGTTACTTATCAATGATTTTATATTATATTACATTACATTAGACAACATTGTTGTTTAGAAACATTTTAACAAAGTATAGATATATAGATTACAACTTGGTGCAGTTATGACATATTCATGTGATCCAGCCTCCCACCCTCCACACTCCCCTAATTATATTTTTTATTATTTGACATTGTGAGTTTTTATGTCTCTATCTCTCTTTATTGCATTAGACAGAGAGACATAGAGAATTTGTTAGTCACACAGTTGAGGTACAAAACATCCTTACAGAGTAGCCCTCAGATTAGTGACTGCAAAAGTCACATACACTGAAATGGTTAATTATTCTCAGCTCTATTAGTCCTACTGCCAGCCTTATGCTTGCTCTACTAGGCGAGGACAAGATGTAGCTTAGTCACAACATGCCACTTCGTTTTTGAATATATTTGTGCTCAGCATCTTTAAAACTAAGTATGCAAAACACCAAATAGGTGCCCATGGGCTACTTTTATAGCATGGACAAAGATTTTAAGAAAACAAGATGCTATTTTGCTATCACATGCCCCCTGATTGTCAATGTATAAGACATTTGACAACAAGTTTTGTTAAATTAATACATTTTGTAGGAATTCGACATTATTAGGACATGTTTCATTTATTGGAGCTGCCAAGCAGATTTGATAATGTTAAGCATTTGCATCCTTTCATCTGCTTCTTTGATAAAATATACATGACAGAGCACAACCACTCGATGTCACACTCTTGGCAGATCAGTTGTGCAGTGCTGTGTAGTAGCAGACCACAACCGCTCAGTGGTGGCAAGGTCTACAACCTGTGGCCATTGCTCCCTACAGCAGCACTTCTAGTGCATTCACATTGCATCCTTGATCATGACTAAAGATTAAAGAAACATCTAATTATAGCACATCCCTAACATTTCTCGACCTCCAAATTTCCAATCTTAATAACTAACTAGCTTACCAATTAAGCTAATCAGATTAAAATTTCATACACAAATAGACCTTGACTGATTCATCACATTTTTAAACTTAAAAGTAATCTTTAGTACTAGCACATTCAAATTCAAATAGTTATGTTTTCACAATTACTATACAGTAATACAAGTACAGGATCATTGTTATGTTATCAAGGGCCTACTACAGATCCAGGCCTCTCTCCTAGTAGGAGAAGGGATCTAAAGCTGTGGCTGACCATGCTGCTCCAATGCCGTTTGGTGGGCATAGAGTGAAAATGAATTCATTAACAATCACAATCAGATGTTGATTATAGTGACTGGCACCAATGACTTAACATCCTCTCTGAGTTAGAGAGGTGTAACACCACCATCTTCTTACTCCAGGTTTAAAATTATTTTTTTTATTTTTTAACTGAAAATTGCTTAGAGGAGACAAAAACTTCAAATTGTACCACAACTTGATCTAGAATTTGAACCCAGGACCTTGTGATGAAAAGCCATATAGATTAACCACAAACACAAGTATAACAACTAAGTACAGGATGTGATTCATTAATTGCATTCTTATTGATTACATACAGTTATAGTAGGTAGTTTTAATTAATGTTAGTAATCTTAATTCTTATGTTAATAATTAATAACTAGAGTCCTCATAACATATTAAATGCAAATGAATGGATACTTCACATAGATTAAATTTATTCAAGTAATGTTGGTAAAATACCACAAAGTACTATACTACTTACATACATAGTAAGAATTGATTTGTTTTTTATCATAGTTACTAGTAGAGTAAGAAAAGCCTTTCTGGTTTCTTGCTGTTTAACAATAAGTGTTTCTTCAGAAATTAACTCTATTTTTCACAAAATATAGTCCAGACACAGTTAAAATATAATTACTTATCTCTATTATGTATTAGTAATCTTGTTAGATAGAGAAACAGAGATAACTGTGATAGTCATTTGTCAACTAATAAAAACAATTAAAGAATAGCCCTTAACTCAGTGACTAAACTTGTTTATTGTCATATTTTTCAAACATCTTGTATATGTTATGTAAATATAAATAAATAATAAATAATATAGGACAATTATTATTATAGTTATTTACAATACTAAAATGAAATATACTCTCGCAGAGGCACCTTCATTTTCAATAACATTTTTCACAGGAATGTAAAAAGGTTTTGCTTGTTTTGTAACAGGTTGATATCAGTACTGGACCAGGTAGAGATGAGGGTGGAGAGGCTCAGGAGAGACACTGTGCGCATTGAGGAAGAGCGGGACTCCTTGCTGTCCACCCTGGACAGTGTGAAGCATTCAGAACTGCTCTCAGAGATATCTGAATGTAATTATATTTTTTAGTTACTTCAACTGAAATTAATATAATACAGATTGCATCATTCAGTTTAAATGGTAACTGCTGAGATTCTTCCTAGCTCTTTTTGGCAGAATCTGCCTTCAAAGTGGTGGTAGAGTCACTATAAATAGACACACTTGACTTTTAAAAAGGGTATGTGCTTACTTGAATTTTTTAATATATGTGAAGACCCAACTACAGTTATGATGATATGCAGTGATACATTCTTAGAAAGTTCACTTTTGACTTTGAAATTTTTTTGCTTATATTAGATGTGGTCTTCATAAGATTGGTTCAGGTTGCATGTTACTAAAACAACAGTTAGAGGTGAGTATACATTATGTAAACTACAGAATTATTTAATTTTCAAGATCTGAGATTAATGTCACTTTGATAGAATAAAAAAATGAAAAGAACTGTAAATATTACAAACATGCTAAATGCTGGCAATTCAAGACTGTTAACATGAAGTAAAGAAGTTCTTACATTCTGTAACGTTTCTTCTGTCCATGTTAATCCAACAGGTCAGTGAAACCAATATTTTAGCTATATGGATTGCCCTTGTGGCATTGTGTGCTTGAGAGAAAAACACCAAACAGAGTCAGAGACTTGCGGCACAGATGTAGGCTTTAGAGTGCCCTTTGTGTCCGTTCAAGCTCACCTTGTCTGCTCAAACTATTCTCCCTGCCCAACCAATTCTGGTAGGAACCTGATAGAGCAGGTTTGGATACTCGTTCTTGAATGGAGTTTACTGCAGTTCTAGTCGGGCCAAGGTCTTTGAGCCCGTTGTAGAGACACATACAATAACTAAAACTGTGTCAATTTTGAAGTAACTAAATAGTGTTAATGTGCTATAAATCCTTTGTTTTCTATAAACTAATATTAAAATTAATATATTTAAACTTGAAACTTAACGAGTCATCATCATCATCATTATCAGCCTATTAACGGCCCACTACAGGGCTAGGCCATCCTTCTTTTAGGTGAGGGGATATATAGCGTAGACCCACCACGCAGCTCCAATGCGGGTTGGCGGGCCACAATACAAGTCACAGACTCCAAATTAACTTTAATTTGAATCATACATAAATGTCATTTTCATAATTCATATAATTTATAAAAATGTAAGAAAAAAATATTTGTTTACCATAACTGATTATTCTGACTATTGTATGTAAATCAACTCCTTAATTAGAGAGCATCTTATACATATAAATTGCATGTCATCTCACTATATTAAAATATTCACGGACAAGCAACAGAAATTGCACTTTACTGTTATAGACATAAATACTGAATTCCTTTTTTAACTTGGGATTACTGAATAACAAAGAAAATAGCACCTAATTTGTCAGAATTACTTTTTGATATAAACCTGCAGAATTCGTATAGTAACAAGGGAAATTGCACCTTATTTCTAAGTGATAAATACAATATACTTTTTTATAAACCTGTTTGGTTGAGTGACAAGACAAATTGCACCTTATTTCCAGGTGATAAGGACGACATAGCCCGGTACGCGGACCGCATCCTGGCGCGAGCTATGACCGTGGAGGTGGCGGTGCGGACCGACCGTGACCCGCAGCAAGAAGAGGCTTTGTATCAGGTTGGACAATTATTATAAATTTAATTGCTATAAATGTGATAATCAGTTCTATTGACGTAAATTCTAAATATGGGCTTCTTCATCATCAGCTTATTTTTAATGGCGTCACTTACAAGATAGGGGAATATTTGACGCAAACGCATCATGGGTCAATAAGGTTCGCTGGATTTGTAATCCTGTAAATCCCATAATAATTATGCTTGATTTAACAAGCTCTATTAGATTCTTTTTTATTTTTAATTGAAAAGTGTTACATAATATCAAAAGTATTGTAACATATTCACTTCATACTGAAGATGGCATTACAGGCCGTATACCTGGATATCAAAAACATAATATCAAGCACAATTTCGGCATTGTCGTCAGCGGATATCGTAGACTAGCGGTAAGGTGCTCTAAGTGCTCGGATTGTCAAAGAGACGCGGATTCGAATCCCGTCGGTTCCGCAGTTTTTGATATTATGTTTATTCTTAAATAGCTCTATTATATGTTGT
Organism: Mycalesis mineus; assembly: GCA_034621355.1. NCBI lineage: Eukaryota > Metazoa > Arthropoda > Insecta > Lepidoptera > Nymphalidae > Mycalesis > Mycalesis mineus. The sequence goes on along the minus strand of JAXAVZ010000264.1, from coordinate 17,283 downwards.
GTTTAGAAAGTATCATGTTTTGATTATGACATTTCAACATAATTTCCGAGATCTAATAAAATTAATATTTTATTTTGAATACCATTTCAGGCAATTCACAAGAAAAAAAAAGACGTGTGGCACTCGGAGACTACCGCGGTAAAGCTATTGCATAGCATTTTTTATTAACTTATGTTAACCTACCGACGTCACCGGGACCGTGGCCTAGCGGTAAGGCGCTCTAAGTGCCCGGATTGCCAGAGAGACGCGGGTTCGAATCCCGTCAATTCCGCAATTTTTTTTAAGCGTGATATTGTGAAAAGTCATTAATTTAAAAAAAAATGACTTTTTGAAATATCACGCTTGAAAAAAAAAATAATTTCGAAACCGACGGGATTCGAACCCGTGTCTCTCTGGTAATCCGGGCACTAAGAGCACCTTATCGCTAAGCCACGTGCCCCGATGACGTCGTTGCCGAAATTGTGCTTTTGATACTCAGGGGGTGTTAGGTTTTTTCGTTACGGAATTTCTGTATTCTGTCTCCACGCTCAAGGCCCGCGATAAAAGCTGTACAATAGCTTAAAATAAAAAAGCAATCCTTGATATGTATTACAGGTGAACTTACTAATAGACCAGCTCGTGGTGTCTGTTCACGAGGACACTGTGGTGGCGCACTCCCGCTGCCAGACGTACATGAACGCGTGCACGTCGCAGCCGGACACCAGCAGCGGCACCGACAGAAACTTCGAGACCGCCATACTGGGCTGCACGCTAGACGACCAGAAGCGCGTCAAGAAACGCCTCCAAGGCCTCCTGGACTACTTCGCTAAACTAAACGTGACCACGTGCTCGTGAGCTCCACAAACTTTATCATATCCAGTGACTACGCTTCCACAAGTTTATGCAAGTGCCTACATCTACAGTCTACTTGATTTGGTCGTCGGTAGTGTGTAGGTAGCCTTAGTCGATAACTGTAGACATTGTCTAAAGTCGTTTAAAAGTGAACTACCCTCTTTCATCCCGACACCAACAGCGGCACCAATAGAAATTTCGGGACCGCTATACTTGCTTTATTGCTGTATACATTTTGAATTATACGATCTCTATGAGTGCCCGCACACTTGCTAAGATTGTCAATTTGGTCTATACATAGATAATATATATTTATGTCGCTTAAGAAATTGTTTAAAGTGTAATTAAATAAATATAGTTTTTTATTGGCTTAATAATAGTGTTCTCGTGATGTTATTTTAATGTGTCCTTTGAAATACAGTTGACCATTATAATTTTAAAGCCCAGAAATTGCGATAGTTTGCAGTTTTTGTACAGAATATCTTAGCAATCCATGGTTTCACGATGCGGGTGCCGGGTACATCGTGGGACAGAGAAAATCACCGAACAGAGTCCGAGACTTGTGACACGGATTTAGGTTTAAGGAGCACTCTAGCACACATGTAGATAAAAGGAACAGAAGAAAAGCTTCTTAAGAACGTGCAAAATTGGTACCTATTTTGCTAGGGTTGCCACAATAAGTTAAGACAAATTAAACAACCAAACAAACAACGTGTCCAAATTAAACAACCAAACAAACACTGACATGACCCTAAGATTGTCAACTAACTGTGCCAGCGTAAACCGAATTTTCCCAGTCCCGCCGCGTACGCGGCAAGCAGCTGGTGGTCACTCACACATGCCCCGCGTGCTTGTAGTAGTGCACCGATTTGCGCGGGTGTATGTAGCTTTGTCTCTGTTCCTTTTATCTACTTATGTAGTACCTTGTGGCTGGTCAACACTTACCTTCTCTGTTCTCTCATGTTAAACCTCTCTACTGCAACCGGTAATTCAAAATCTTTACAGACATTTGTAACATTGACAAATTTTGATTTTTTTAAATTTTCTATTCAGAATAAGTGGAAATTCGCTTATAAAAATTGAAGGGCAGATTGAAAGAACACATTGCTAATTTAATCACATTGGCTGAGCTACGTTATAAAAATATGGCCTCATTATAATAATATATTGGCTCTTGTGTATTTAAAATGAATATTTTTATTTATTTACTCTTTATTGGTACACCACAACCAAGAACAACATATAACAGACAAAAAAAGCATTAAGTAGAACTGGTACAGAAGGCGGCCTTATCGCTTAACAACGATTTTTGTATGTATGTAATTTGCTCCACGAATAAAATTGTTGTAATGCTGTTGTTAATATCGCTGGTTGGACAGAGATGTAAAGTGTCACTTGTGTTAAAGAATGCCAGAGCGAGAAAAGAACAATAATTTAATTATTATTTTCAATTATTTTTTTTAATATTTTATAATTGAAAAGTTATTTTTTTCATCTATTTTGAATATGTGTCTATTTAAAAGCAATATTTTAGTGCACAATGTTTCCTATACTCAAAGAAGAGGATCCCTCTTTAATTACACAATTATATTATTAAAAGATTTTTTTATTGGAAGATGAACTGCACAATTTGTAGTGTATACTTAAGCCAAAATCGTTGTGGAACATTTATCAACAAACAAATTCAAAATGAAGGTAGAAATCGCTGAACATTTTACCAAGAAAATATAATTGTAAACATTAAAGGAATGTCAGAACAGGGGAACGAAGGCGATGTCATATCCTGAAATAAATTAACAATGTCATTATTAAAGGTATGACATAAAATCGCTTGGAAACCTTTTTTTGGCTTTTACTATATTGGATGTTGTCCAACTTATTGTTACATTGTATCTTCTTTGATTTTATTTTATGTTTAACTGTCAAAGAGTATCAAAAGGAGGCTGTATTAAGTTTGGTTTATATATGGGTGAGTAAAATCTTCGACAATCGTATTCGTTTGTATTTGGAGATTGTTTAATAGTGTGGCTGTATTCTTACCTTGATAGGGTACACTCAAGACCAAAAGTGTAGTGTGAAAACAACATCAAAATAGTTCGTTCACGTTAAGAACGCAGTGAGTGCCGGCCAAGCCCCGCCCCTATCCAATCATCTTTTCAAACTACAAGTTCACGGTGACCAGTTGAAGGCATAGCTCACAGCATTGTTAACGCAGACGAACTATAAAAGTTAAAAAACGTGTTAATTCTTGATACTGCGAAATTAGCATGTTCTGTAACTCGTTTGTTAGAGGATGATAAAACAATAATAACTATAATACCATAATAATTTTTATTACTTTTTTACAAAAATGATGATTTTTATATTGTATATAAAAAAATATTTAAATCGTTAGATATGCCTGTCAGTAGTTCGTTTTGGTGTAATGTTACATTGTTGGCTGTTTAATACACGCTCAAAATGTTACTTAGATCTATGAAACGGTCATGGAAGAGATAGATAGAGATGTCTAGTAGAGAAAATGAGAAACATCGTCCAATAGTGTGCAATATATATCGCTCTCTCTTTTGTTGCATTTGAGCCAATGAGAGCAATTTTGCCACTATTGGGTGACGTTCCATGTATTCTCATATCTCTTCCATGCGTATTTTTGGCTTTTGGATTTTGTCTCGATTGTGCTGTAGATCCAGAACAATGTTAATGCGGTCGCAACAACTTTGCAGCCACAAACTTTCGCATTTATAATATTATTATTTGCGCTGTTATAGACAGTCATATTTTCCAATGTTAAGGCATCTGTAACGATTTAGGTACTTCATTTTATCTAAATTATATTTACTTGGCACTTTAACACATCCGCACATAATAGTGCCTGTGTGTTGTCTTATGGCTGCTCTTCACAATCTACGATAATCGTTAATCGTATGATCGCCTGCAATCGGATCATCGTGCAAGCATCCACACGACCGTCTGTAACATGTGACCGAGCTCTTACTCGCCTATAGAACCCTAGTATCTTGTATTTATTATTGAGCCGTAAGCTTTTAAGATGACCACTAATGAATAATCGAAGATTGTGTGGGCACGCGGACGCTACTACACGCATTTTCCTTTGTTGTGTGTCCCAAAAACCGACAATTCACTAATCGTTAATGATCATAGGCAATTAGCATACCACAATATTATCGGCGACTACAAGCGAGTAAGTCGTCCAAATGATCGTACCTGCTTGTAATCGTTAATTTTGAAGCGGTGGCTTTAGAATTAACCCAATGTGGTCTTTCTCACATTTCCATGGGACGGTACTTCATAGATAAGTATACTACATAAGGACAGTATGTGTTGAGGTGTCATGTGAAAATTAATTTACATATTACTACTTTATGTTTGTAATTTGTCATAATGTTATAGTTTATTAGCGATGGTATCGCATATAATAATCTTGATCTCTTGGCGACGCGTTGACCGAGATGCGCCACGGAACTTGGCCGTTACTTGTATATTCCGTACTTTGTTACACAATTTCATAAGTTTAATATAAAATAAATTAGCTTTCATTATAAATATTTATTCATTTGTGTTTTTATTTACCTCTGATCTTCATCGGTAAAAGCATGGTTTTTGGTTACCTAACATCATCATTATCAGCCTATTAACGGCTCACTCTGGGCCAGGATTCCCTCGTAGGAGAGGGGAATATGGAGCGTAGACGTACCACGTTGCTCCAACGCGGGTTGGCGGGCTTAAGACGATAAAGTAACAAACATTAAGGATTACTATCAGATATTGATGATAATGACCGGGACCGACGCCTTAACATGCTTTCCAAGGCACGGGAATGTAACACCATCAACTTCCCGACTTCGAGATTGAAATGTTCTGAAAATGGTTACCTAAGCTTCATCAATAGAGAGCAAAAACAAACGGGGCATGCCAAGAACACCTACCTCTTGGGTACCTACAATGCCCTGCATAAATCTATCTGAGTCCGTGTCCTGAGTAACGACGTACTGCGCACGCGGAAATCGCGACGTAGGAATCGGAAGTGGACATTATGAAGGCTTTTTAAGTTTTAATTTGTTGAAGCCTTAGCCTTAGAAATTTTTAAAAAGTTCAGAAATCATTCCCAAAATTATATATATTGGAATAACTTATTTCTTTATACATACGTATAGCCCGTGCGCGATAAGTTAAGACTCGCCTTGAATGTAACCCTCCGCCCGCTTCCCCTGTAACTTCCCCTCAAGCTCCCGTGTTGTACTGTAGAAAATAAAATCTTTGACGCTACGCGTCTGTGGCGCCACCACGTCTCAACTTATTGCCGCACTTCATTACCCAAGTTCTTCAATTTCATACATCAAAGTATCATGTGCTTGGTATACAGTTGAAAGGAAACAATCAGAAACAAATAGGTACAAAATTTAATCAATAATGTATAGGTATTTACAACTAACAAATAATTACAATGGTAAAAAAATAGAGTTAGTTTGTGCTAAAAATTGTTTTTACACGAGTACTTCAACACTATTCCTAGTTACAAGTATTTACACGCATAAAACGCACCAGTATTTGATTGTTATAACGAACGTATGCACATGGCGTATTTCATACTCGACTATCGCACGCGAACGCGATTGTCGCAATCACATATGCGAGCCAAAAGATTAGTCTAAGAGCCTATGTGCTGCGCTCCTGATTTATGACTCTATAACATCGGCTACAACCTTCAACCATGGACAGCTGAGCGTCCACAAAATTGAGCATCCATTCACAAATTAATGTTATACTATCAAGAATTTACGATGTGTTGTCATTCCTGTCGTGATCGCTGTTTATATGGTCGAAGGTTCACACAACACCTCGCCGTTCAATGAATTATATTATTAAAGCCAGGAATTCCCCTACACGCAAGATCACTTTCTATCGTGGCAAGCTATTAGATTGTTTCCTTTTATATCAATCGTCCAGACTGATGAGCGGCGTAGACTCGACAAGGGCGCAGCCAGGATTCTATATGGGGACAATTATATAAAGAAAATCCTAGACTGCATTGTAGCCAGCGCTTACAGTGGCCTCTCCTCTCGTCCCACATCCTGCTCCGGTCCTATCTCGAGCTATGGAGCTCCTGATGGTTACAAATTACCAGAGATATACCGCTCTTGAACAGCAGCTGCCTCCACCTGCCCGTACCTCGCTACGGCCATGCCTATGGAAATTGTTTTTTACCTTTTGGATATCATTAAATAACTTGTATCTATTATATGTCCGTGGTCGCAATAATGAGATAAACTTTGCCGTTTTATGCGACCCAATTGCATGCAACATTGCAAAAGCCAATAGTCTCACAGTATCCGGCAAGCGCTTTTGAGAACGTTCTTCTTTTTCCCGCCGGTGCGGTGCTTGGTGGGTCGCAGCAGGATCGTGCCGTTGCTGTTGTGGTTTGTGAAGGTGCCTGCAATCAATTGATTTTTTTAATCACAACAAGTTAGTCCTCGGCTGCAATCATGCAATCACATGGATGTGTAAGTAATGATGATGCAATTTCAGATAGGAGTGGCCTAACATGTTGGAAGTTCTTAAGATGAAAAAAAGGAAAAATTCAATCGGTCGAGCCGGCAATCCGACCCGATCACGGTCTTATAAATCCACCGCGCATACCTACTCAACAAACTTAAAAGTACCTAAAGGTGGCGAATCATAACAGTGATTCCATATGTTCCATTTGTAGGAACTATGCAAGTTTTATAAGTTAAAATCGTTAAGCTTCCTGAAATATTATGCGTCTACATTAATAAGTGAAGTCAAGCCAACATTTTATTTCACTATGAAACACGTACATTCTTGTGGAACCCGCTTGCTAATTGGGAATGTGAGTGAATCCCATTTTTTCTGTCCCGCCAACGCCAGGAGCCCACAGGAAACTCCTGGGGCCCACCTGAACCACTTGTAGAGTATAGTAGTGTACCTATGACGGGCGCTTGTGTGGGCGGTGGCGAGTCGGCGGCGTGGTCGCGGCGCAGGTCGGCGAGACAGCGCGCGGCCAGCGCTCGGAACACGGCGCCCACGTTCACGTCCTCCTTCACCGACGCGCGCATCAGCCGGCAGCCCAGCGCGCGCGCCACCAGCTCGGCTTCATCTCTGCTCATACAATTTTTCTATATTTACTACAAATTAGCCCTTGACTGCAAGCTCATCTGATGATAAGTGATGATGCAATCTAAGATAAAAGTAGACTAACTTCTTAGGAAGATGTCATGACATCGTACGGGAATACTAAACCGCTTGCTGGTATGGCCAAAGCTTTTCACCGTTTTGTTCAGATCGATACGCCTCCGAGGCCGTCAAAAATGTTCGTACATAAATAACAACTTTTTGATTGCGCTGGTATTTCTCATTTTCATTTCAACGGGCTTTAAATGCTTAATACTTAATATTTAGTAAAGAAATTGTGGTAAAATACTTACGGACCAACTACACACTGGTCCATTAAGTCAATTTTGTTCTGAACTATGATTGTAGGAATCTCTCCGCATTCATTTTCCACCTGGAACAGAAATACTTTATTCGAAAAATTTCTCGATTTCGTAATAATAATTAATGCACGTTTCCTTCTCTACAGGCAACGCGCAGGTCATTTCGCTCGCAACGATGATAAATGTCACAAAAAACCAGTAAAACCAGCGAGACATCTTTGCTGAATATTGCGTGGTTGTTTCTCAGAACTTACCGGATCCGAATAAAGGTGTAGGAATATAAACATTTCGTTAAATATGTGATATCTGAGAGAAGGTAGATGTTTTAGATTACAGTGTATGTAGAGGACACCGACACTGCGACGCAGGTTGTGACACACTTATCTATCTGTACGATTTTATAAATAAGCACTTATAGTTCATTCATGCAGTGACTCATCATTGTTCGCTGGCCTAACCCTGCTCCCTAACCAATCAATACTTTTTAAATTACGCGCGATGCGTTTCAATAGGTCACTGTGAACTTGATCTTGGAATTAGAAAAGATTTATTTGATTAGGGGGCGAGATTAAGCCAGCGAACAATGATGAGCCACTACATTCTTAACACGAACGAAATATAGTGCCTTAAAATGTAACTACAGGAAACTAAGAGCCTACAATTTAACCGTTCCATTATTAACTTCAAAATTTGTGAAGGAGCTCTGTAATTTCAACCCATAGATATCTGTCTGTTTTCTAACCTTTAGTTTCCAGGAGTGTAGCGCGAGGAAAGAGTCTCTGTCTGTGGTGGAGAAGGCGAGCACGCAGGCGTGCGCGCCGCGATAGTACGCCTTGGTGATAGCGTCGAACTCCTCCTGGCCGGCCGTGTCCCACAGCATCAGCCGCACCTCCTCACCATCGATCCTGGAAACAACACCAAAAGCTTAGTTAACAACACATTATCACTTCCTTGACCTTATGCTACGAAAATGGGGTCGGCACAATAAATATGTCATCCTTTCCATTCTCCTCTGTCATGCGTCAACTTTTCATCACCCACTTCCTCCTTTTACACACGTATTTCTTCACACATTCTAATCAAAAATCTTGTGCTCTAGAACTTGTAATTTTTTCAAGTTATACAATTACCTAGCTAGTTATGAATCGTACTTATTCCAAGATTTACTTAATCCATCTTATTTTCGTTCGGAATTGCAATACCTACATGATCTGATTATTATAGGCGATCTATTTTTCAACGTTGTAATCGACTCCGAATATGAACTGGTTTGGAACACCCTGGGGTTTGAGTCCTACATACTCTCGTCTTCCCGTGGCGTGAGGGTTCTATGAGGATTCCCCTGTATGGGGAAGGGACCACTCTCATTGTCTCACCTAAATAGTCCAGTAGGTACTGGGCCAGACTTTCCTCCCTGAAGGAGTGTGGGCTGGCGGACTTTGACTCTGTAACGACTCTGAACGAACGACCCTAAACGCTCTTTGAAAAAGAACAGCTCAGTGCTTCAATACCCGACACATGACTTCGTTGTCACGGACGTGGCAGTTAGTTCAAACTAGAGATGCACTCACTCAATCTGTCGTTCGAGGAAGTCGACGCCAATCGTCTTCTTGTAGTCCCTAGTGAAGGTGCCGCGGCAGTAGCGCTGTATCATGCTGGACTTGCCCACGCCGCCATCGCCCACGATCACCACCTTGAGCGCCACCTCCAGCTCCTCCTCGCGCATCCTCGCCTCATCCGTGCACCCGCGCACATTAGTACAGACTGTTTACACTCTGCAATAACACATTTTTAATTTTATTGAGAGATTGTCACTAAAAGTAGTGTTAAAAATAAGGAGCTTTATCCAAGGCTTTTTTTTTTACCCGACTACGTCAGAAGGAGTGTAATGTTTTTCGAGCGTATGTATGTATGTATGTATGCCCATTTCTTCGGCGCGCGCTACAGCCTTAACGGCTGAACGGATTTTGACATGTGAGGTGTCGTTAAATTGGGCTAAATTGTGGAGGTGACATAGGCTATATGAATTTTCAAAATATCGGTTGTAAATGGGGAAAAAAAGGGGGGACATGTGCATTTTTTTCTTTTATCCTAGCAATATGAATATCAAATAAAAGCTCGTTAAAAGACCATTTCAAAAATATAAATATCATATCATGTTTATATTACTGTTTTAACAGGCAATGTCAAAAAGTGTTCCAAGTGTACCGTCTCATTTCTATACCACAAATTAAAACTAAAAAGTCTCAAATAATATTATTATAAAAACAAAAAACACCACTGCTTAGAAGTAATGAACTGAAAAGAGAAAAACAAGGATCACTATATCTATATAAAATTCTAAATACTTTATGGTGCTACAGGCGGGGACAAACGTAGTTTTGATAGGTCTTTCTTTCCCAGATAGTAAACTATTTTGTCCACACCTGCAGCACCATAAAGTATTTAGAATTTTATATAGATATAGTGATCCTTGTGTTTCTTTTTTCAGTTCATTACTTCTAAGCAGTCGGGTTTTTTATTTTTATAATAATAATTTTTAACTATATTTTTACACGATACAAAAATTCGGGAACTGTTGTGAAGGAGGAACAGTTGTTCTTCCTTTACCGTTCTATCATTAAGCTGCTGATTTCCATCTTTACCACCAATGTAAGTAAATCAATCAAGTCGCCTTCTAGGCAAGGGCATTCCACCATAGGCTGCACCATTGCTTTCAATCATTTGCAATAATTGTAACGAAGCGCTAGTAGACAAGAAAAAAATTCGCTAAGTTCGGTTGCTTTTTGAAAATGAATCCCAAATATCGAATAAGATAGAAAAACAGATACACACAATTTCACTAACAAAGCCTAAGATAAAAGTACGTCAGTGTATTAATTATGTCTAGTGTTTTTTGTAAAACAGAAATTCGCATGATTGAGAGTAAATTATGAATGCGTAGATAATATCAAATTGCAGTTAAAGTGGTTTTGCAATCAACAAGCGACGCAAAGCACAACAAGAAAGTAAATGCAAAAAGTTAATCCCACTCCTGAATAGATATCCACGACCGTATAAGTGAGTAAATGCGATCGTAGCACATTTCCTAAGGCAATAAATTTATTTTAAGACTGGGAGCAGTTGTTTGCTTGTAGGCAACCACAACAGAACCAGTTTTTCGAGCACCTGTTTCAAACATTAAACTGATCTTATTGCCCTGATTTAGATAAAGAGACGTGTTTTAGGCTTAGCACGTCGTTTAATCTATATCAAAAACTTTGGCAAATGAAATATGTATTTGTAAGGTAAGTAAATAGGGCGTATAATTTGGTTTGTTCACCAAGAGAGCAAGTTTTCAGATGGTATATTTATTTCCGTAATATATTTGATAATAATTCTTGGTTTTATGTTACTTAGTTTCCATGAGAGTAAAGGAATCTTATAGTTTTGTTGGTTTGAAGTCTTCAGCTATCTTTCACTAACTTTAGTTTTATGGATTACTGCTGGATTTAATTTTTGTGTTTTAACTATTTTTTTTTCATACTTGCCTATAAACGTAAAACAAATTAAGTTATCTAAGCATCCGAAGTCCTCATTCAAGCAGTTTGTAGGGTCTGAAATTTCCTCTTTTCCAAAAAGAGATGTGTTTGCGAATATATTTTTATAGTCATGATGCATAACGATATACACATCAACGTAAATCACAAATGCAAATGTCTTAAAAAATTGCTGGTTATTTTCCACCTGTTTACCGCTTTTAGCGAAGAATTCGTCTTGCCATACGAGCTCTCGATCTACTTTTCCCACTCGCATTTCGATTTCGCATTCGCATTCAGCGGCGCGGACTCGAGACACGTTTTAAATAAATGTATCTATGTTGATATTAACATTGATGGCGAGTTGTTTAGCGTTTTATTATGAATAGCAACAATAACATACTTCCACAGGTGGCTAGTGACTGCGCAGAATTGAGAATTGAGTACTTTCGAGTTACATCTTCAAAGACCTTTGACCGTTGTATAATTCTTATGTAACAAAATTTGTTGTTTATGTAAATAAATGTATGTGTTGTTTACGTAAATAACACATTTGATAGTGCATATTGCTGGATCTTGCTAATTGACACTAACTTTTGTAATTAGTTTTAAATGAAAAATATTCTAAGATACTTTGAGACAGATCAGCTTTAATCTTCATAGGGAAAGGAGAAGTAGACATAAATTATGAGAAAATATATTGTATAATAGAGAGACTATTGCTACGAAATTAGGACACATAAAATCTTTAAAGTTTCTAAAATAAGAAGTGTACATGAGTCTAGAATAATTGACGTCGATCTCATTAGTTATTTCACGTAGGTATACAGAAAAAGATCTAGACACATTGACATTGCAAATCGGCAAAAACATCGTAGATGAATCCGATCATTATAATTTAACTTTCGATTTCAGATGGCGCAGTTTCTCTCGGCAGAATCCGCCGCGTCATGCGACGTGATGAGGCGCGGTTATGTCAAAGAATGAAGAATAGATGCACTTCAAATTTAAGAGGAATACTGTTCATTCATTATTAATTGATTAGTCAGGCTATGGTCTGAACACAGACTCCCAAAAAACTAAAGTCATCGCACTCAGTCGCTCGCAGCGGACCATTGTTCAGATCAAATATTTCTGGAATTACACCGGCAACCTTAACCCTTAAGCCATAACATAGCATTGCATCTTAAAATAAGAAATAATTATGGTAGAACTTCCCCAAAGAAGCTCTATAACATAAAGTTTTACTACTTCTAATATGATTAGATTAAAAAAGAAATCTGCTTGCGGAGTACGTAAGTCTTGGGCAGCTGAAATAAATTAATTCGGAATTGGTAATTTTAAAACCGATACGCAGTTCTTACAGTAGATAACATTAACATATACTCAGCAAAAAGCAAAGCTCATAACAAAGTCAACGGCCTTAGACTAGATGATCTATAATTCTATACGAACGAGCACCTACACACGGTCATACTTAGTATAAATCTCGATAGAATAAGAAACATCGACGCGGAAATTTTTGTGTTGCCTGAATGACTAAAGTAAAATACACGCGGTGGAGATGAGAGCATTAAGGAGTATGAGTATAACTGATAGGTACGATATGAGAGCGGTGTGGAGTAAAAGAATACCTACATAAAAGTTAAATGACTAAAATTTTGAATGGTAATTGGTATCCTACATAGTTAGGGCATTTAGGGAGAATAAATGAAAGAAGATTAACAAAAAATGTTCATAAGGCGAGTGTGAATTTAAAATATTGGAAGGGGAAGGCTGAGACAAATGTTTAAAAGTACCCTAAACCCACGAACGAATGAAAGAAACTAAGAAAGTATATAAGGGCAGTAGTAGGTAAGTGGACGTTTACTCTGTTTACTCCTTATAAGAACAAGGCGTGATTGAATATTAAATAGTGAATGTCATTCTATCTTTATTTCTAATATCATTCTATTTGGTATATCTTTAACGATCTCAAGATTTTCTCTACGAAATTTCCGAGTTTAGATGGTATGGAATTATGGTATCTACAATTACAATTATGTATAGATAATTTGGATTTGGTTGTACCAAAATAATATTGCCGTGCCCAAGGACATTTTAGGAACAGCGAAGTAATTAGAAAAATATCGGTGATTAATTTATAAAGTGGACCTCCAGAAACTCTGCATGAAATGACAGTAATTTTGCGTTGTTGCGCATAAAATTATAACTTGAGTTTATTTAATTGGTGGTTGAATAAGTTCCTTAAAAGCCCGCATTGTGTTTGTGTCTACCCATTCCTATATGAGGATAAATATATAAAAAAATAAATATATAACTGACTGGTACATGTATTCCGTTATCATCCTACGCAGTTAGTTATTCCAAGTAAGTACACTTATTCAAAACAAGTTTTTAAATGCTTCTTTTCAGGAAGTTGTTTTTATTTTACTATTCTGTTTTCTGGTATTTAACTGTGAATACTAGATACCTACCCACTACTTAAATAGATTTCTTTAATTATAAAGTTGTAAAGAGAATTCATGTTTTTTTTCATTACAAGTTAACCCTTGGCTGCAATCACTCCTGTTGGTGAGTGATGATGTATTCTAAGATGGATACGCGCTAAACTGTTAGGAGTAGGATAACATTCCAGACCACATTCGGTTTCTGCACGACATCGTAACGGTAACGCTAAATCGCTTGGCGGTACATCTTTGCTGACAGGGTGGTAACAAGTCACGGCCAAAGTCTCCCACCAGCCAGACCAGGACCAATTAAGAAAATCTCAATCGGCCCCGCCGGGAATCGAACCCAGGACATCCGTCTTATAAATCTATAGCGTATACTGCGCCTCGGAGGCCGTCAGAAATGCCAAATGTATAAATTCTCGCCAAAGTTCTCGTCAACAGCCACACCCACCGTTAGCCTAGTTTTTGCCTTTTCTGAGAGGGTTTACTATGGTAACAGATATATTTTTTTTAATTTTTCACGTACATTTTGAGGTTATGTGAAAAAAGTGTAAGAACAAAAGTTTTAGATTTTTTTATTACCTACAACTTTGCCATTCAACTCTCTTCCAATTCCATCTCTGCCATTCAACTTTTAGTTTTGCCGGAAATCGAGAAAACCCGTTTTTTACCCCTAAACCCTTCACGTCTTCAGATCGCCCGTAATTTATTTTTCCTTTCATTTTGTGATATTCTCTTCTGTTTGCAATGGGTTTCATCCTACTGCGATTTTCTTTTACTTTACTTTACTTTATTATTTTTAAGGCTATCTGCACTGGCCTATTAAAGCTATCTATTTCAGTACATTATATGACGTCTACATAACATCTTGAAAGACATGATGTGAATTATTATGACCAAAATGAACTAGTACTACAGAATGATAATAATGCAAGGGGCATAAGCTAACTTGGACGTGCAAAAATGTGACTTTGTAACATGTGTTTCGCGGACAAGCCACTTGGGACTGTAACGTCATCTAATACTAGTTACCAGGCCAATCTGGTTCTTAATTCGACTCGGATCTTGAAATTCTGGGTTCGAGTTCTCACTTGTTGTTCCAAAAAATTCTCTGCAAATATGCCTATGATATTCTGTCTGAATGCAAACGCATTTGAGATAAAGAGAGCCGTATGCTTGTTTCGCTATCTATGAGGGATGAATATCTTAGCATTCCATGGATTCACCGTGTGGGTGCCGGAACCATCGTGAGGCAGAGAGAAAAACGCCATAGTCCGAGACTTGCGACTTGGGTGTAGGCTCGGGTGTACTTGTGTACTTTACCGGTCACAAATGCTCGCCTTCTCTAATCGAATTATTCTCTCTGCCCAACCAAATCTGGTAAAATCGTGCCAGAGCAGCTTTGGACACTCGTTTTATAAAGAAGCTTACTGCAGTGCTAGTCGGGTCAAGGTCTTTCAGCAGGTTGTAGAAATTAAAAACCTAAACTTAGGTAAGTTTAAGAAATAACAGTCGGTAAAACTAAGTACTAAGTAGTAATGGCAAGTGAATTCCACAATAATACACAACCTATAAAAGTCTGCGGCGAAGGCCAACGACTTAACGGTTGCATTAGAAGTCCCGCCATCAAAGAACAACGCTAGATACCTTAGCTTAGTTGAGTACCTACATTTTGCTTGCCACGTTAAAGCTCAGGTACGTGCAAAACAAAGTTGACAATTTGTTTAAAACGAATCGTTATATTGGATCCATTGAAGAAATATTCCAAGTGAATTCGTCAATATTACCACAGAAATTAACACCTGCACAATCACAACTTCCAATTCCAACGAGCTTGTAGAGAATGCCAACTTTTTAAGTTGCATTCGTCCCGACAGTTGCTTCGTTTGAGTTTAGACCAACGCTAACGCTGGAGTACCGAAGTTGAAACTTTTGTGTAAAACAATTTTGACAACTTACGTAAAACTTTTGAGACTAGCGGTTTTCCGAATACTATTTATGTTAGCAATATTGCCGATAAGCTTGCGAGGAAATCAGTTGCGGAAACCGTTCCTCAAGCACTCCCTTGGGAATTAAACTCTTAACGTTCCAACACGTGAATGCTTAACTTTATAGAAACGCCTTACTTTATCCTAGTTAGTGTGTTAATATGTAATTTACATTTATTACCTGAGTATTGTTACATAGTAGAGAGTAGTAGGTACCTATACGACCTTACGCAATAGTTAAGGACTTGTAATTACTAATTTATTTTATTTACTGCTACTACTGAGTCTGGTACTCATTAATATATTCTCTGAACGAAAATTCTATTTTCAGAGCTGGAAAAAAAGGTCCTCTTGAATAAAACATTAAGTTCATTTACTGTTCATTTGTAAAATAAATGGGGCCATAGCTGATGTTTTCATTCACGTTTGGTCTGTAAAGCGCCGACACTGCACAGCTAGAGCAACGCTAGATCAACACCAGACCAACGTACGTTGGACAACGCATGTGCGAAACGGCCTGGACCACTTGCGCAAAACTTATGAGACGTTAAAGTCAATCAAGCGAGGTGATTTGAAATTATAATTTCGCACAAAGTAGGCGCGGCGCTGTTAAAGCCCCACTAGATTAACATATTTGAATCGTTTATGCGAAGCGTTGGCTTTAATATGTTAATATTACCTACATTCTATGACCGTAGAACACAGTTCTGTAAAATTAATATATGTTTTACAGTAATGAGCTTTAATTATCTAGTCGTATTTGATGATAAACATCGGTTACTAATCTGCTTTCTAAATATGTCCCTATCGACATAATGATATATTTTATCCATTAATCTTTCCATGTATCAATGCCACTAGATGAAAGTGTAAGGATGCCTATTCGTAGCCGTAGACGACAACTGCAGGCTATACAACTGGTTTTTATATAGGTATGTCTATAAAATAATTGTCGTGGCGAGAGACACATCCTTTACATATAAATTCCCAGAAATCAATCATTCATAGATATCATTCCATATAAATTCATAGAAACCGTATCGATCGTACCGTACTTAGGATCTGCTTGAAATAATTATAATATTATGGGTACTACTTAAAGAGACATAAAACCATTTAAAACTATTTCTTCCCAGGATTTTATGAAGTATTATTTTTCCAGTTTCCAATTGGCACTAATTGGTTATTAAAAGAGTTTCATTACTCCTCTAAGAACACCACGTACGTACAAGCTCTATGAAATAGGAAGAAGTTATCGATTGAAGAATAAATTGTAAATCATTATTGCATGGCCGCAATCCAAAAAGAAGATTCATTGTGTTAGACCACAAGAGTCGCAAAATTAAAATGGAATTACCAATACAGTTATTTATTTTATATTATACATTCGGCCAGTAAACTCACCATATTAGGCGTCAATCGCTAACGGTGAAACACTTTTTGAATGTTCATAGAAATTTCCCACACATTTTTTCTTAGGTAACTTGTAACTACTTATTAGGAAAGTGGCTGTACATTTTTATAGATAATTGTTCAACGGAAATGCTTTACCAGCGAGCATTAATGTATGAGAAAGTTACTGGTTCGGTTTTAAATTCATCTATTCAATCATGCGAGCAAAAAACAATAGTGAGGTAGAAAAAAGAAAACTTCGGGGTTTGAAAGTATTGTATAGATATAAAACAAGCAAGAATATTAGCACGCAATTCCTCTGATATCTCATACTTGTCAGAAGAGTTACTTGTTTATTTCTTGCTGACCAAGCATACTGCATACTCGTATCTGGATTCCTCTTCGATTAGGTATAAATTATAGAGTTACCTTGAAATAACACAGCTTCGGCTTATTACAGATTTGTTAACACAGAAAGCTGCGTTTCTACAATGTTCTTGTGCCCGAATTTTACGACGATTAAAATCAAGTTGTATCTAAACATGAGGTAGGTATTGTCTACCCTGGGGATTTGCCCAAGAGAGTGTAACCACCGGTCGATTGTCTATTCACTGTCATTTTCCGATGA
>JAXAVZ010000262.1:92500-117940 GCA_034621355.1 Mycalesis mineus | reverse complement strand
CGATTATTATCAGCTGGGCCGCTTGAGATTTTCTCAATTGGTTAGTTACCACCTTGTGGGTAGACGTAACGCCAGCCAATTTAGCATTCAGGTTCGATGACGTGTAGAACCGAACGGTTTTGGATTTCATCCTACTCCTAACAAGTTAACCCGCTTTCATCTTTGCACCTTCTCTTACCTTTAGAGCACGGGCTAACTTGTCATGGATGAAGAAATACTTACAACAAATTGTCTCCATAAAATTCTGTCGTACGTAATGTGAATGGTCGAAAGGACCTTTGCCGACCTCTGTTTGCAGCTGAGAAAGAATACGTCTCGCTTGCTTGTTGAAAATTGGTATAAATCCGTCTAGGATTTGCTGGTTGAAAGTTGGATTGATTAACTTCCTGTGCCTTTTCCACGTTGAAGCTGAAATGATGATTATTATTTGATAAGGTACAAAGTTAACAGAAAAAATATATAGTAATAAAGCAAAATTAGGTTTCTCTACGTATCATTATTTGATGGCCTCCGTGGCGCAGTGGTATGCGCGGTGGATTTATAAGACGGAGGTCCTGGGTTCGATTCCCGGCTGGGCAGATTGAGATTTTTTTAAATTTATCTTGGTCTGGCTGGTGCGAGGCTTCCCCGTGGCTAGTTACCACTCTACCGACAAAGACGTACCGCCAAGCGATTTAGCGTTCCGGTACAATGTCGCGTAGAAACCGAAAGGCGGTGTGGAATTTCATCCTACTCCTAACAAGTAAGCCCGCTTCCATCTTAGATTGCATCATCACCTAACATTAGGTGTGATAGCAGTCAAGGGCCAACTTGTAGGCCCGATTATCGGCCGATAGATGTCCACTTGGTTGGACATATGTCTTGCAAAGTCTTCCAACTACCATGATCTTGAGTTGCTCCCTATAACCCGCTTGAAGTCATTCCATTTAGTAAGGGGTCAACCTCATAGTCTGTTTTCCGTTACAAGGTCACCATTCCAGCAACTTGGGACCCCAATCAGTTCATCTAATCAGAAATACGTGCTACGCTTATTGCCATTTCTGGTTTGCAACTCGTTGAGCAATTTCGGTAACTTTGATTATTTAGCGTATCTCCTGATTTCTGATTCGATCACATAGAGATACACCGAGCATAGCTCGCGCCATGGCCATGATTGACTCTGAGCTTTCACTAGGCCCATTATTAGCGACTGGCAACACGCACTGTTCGAAAATTTGGCTTACAAAATCCTTCAAGATTTTGGACGAAAAGATGTTGCGGAGTTTCCCGAACGATTACGACGTTGTTTCAATTAGTTAATCAGAGTACGAGGTAATGAAATAACTCGTTACCGCTATTTGTAAAATAAACATGTTAAAATAATTTCATATAATTATCGACGTCGAACAATTTGTTTACCTGGTGAGAAGAGCAAACCATCCCCTAGCAGCTCTTTTGTGAACTCGTAACTAAACTGATCCTTTGTGAAGCATGTGTTTGATACTTTAAGAACATCATCAGGATCTGATACAACTGAAAATATTAAAATTTAAAACTCATAATAAATTCTCTTGCCGCGTCTGCTTGACTATTATGATACGCGATTAATTAGGAGATTACAGAACGGATTCATGCGGTCTTAACCAACAAGTAGAGCGATCCCTTAGCAACATTTTAACATACATTTTGTTAAGGTTTTATGTAAATAAGCTCAAATATGATAATTCTTGGAATTGTCGATCTCTCTAATCTTTTTGAAATATAACAAAACAATGTATGAAAGATTTATTATTCTTTTTTATTATAGCCGCAAACAAGATGCCGATGGCGATGGCCATTATTTCTTAACTAAAAGGTCACGTATTTTTTACCCGACAAAATAAAACGTAGGAGGTTCTCAATTAAACATGTATATTTTTTTTTTTATGTATGACCACGCATAACTTTCTATAGAGTTGTCCGATTTAATCTTCTTTAATCCGATAATTCTTTTTTATTAGAAAGGGCACACTTTCAAGATAGTCCCATTGTCATTATGTTTGGATCCGATGATGATATCCTGGGGAAATTGGAGGAACTCTTTAAATTTTATAGACACACTTGCGGCGATTTCGGTTTTTGTGTAAGTATCGGTAGCTTTTTGGCTACAAGTGCCGTATAATATACTATGAGAGTATAGTGCGACTACGTTACGTGGCGATAAATCACTAAAATGTAAGAAATAAAATTTTTTAACAAAAAATAGAACTGAATCGAAGCGCACTAAAAAGTAAAAAATAACTGTGTCATTTAGTTGCTTTAATTTACTTAAGCATATCTAGGAGTCGGTGCCAGCCAAGGTCTCTACTTTAACGACATTACCTAGAACCCACATACTGCTTTACTACGTTAAACAAATGTTCCTTAAACTTGCTGGCACCAACTTCATAGATATGCTTAAGTAAATTAAGGAAACTAAATGACACAGTTATTTTACTTTTTAGTGCGTTTTGAGTCGGTTCTATTTTATGTTAAAAATTTTTATGTGTTATTGGATGGGTGCAGGATAATACTTTCCTCGCGAAGGAAATCGCTGGCGTATGAGGGTACATGTATAAAAGGCAACAGATTATCGAGTAACCTATAATAATTAATAGTAATTAAACTAATTAGAATTAAGATCTTGTTTACTAAGTTGAATAAATGATAACATCTTAAATTACCGTAAAATTTGTACGGGCCCATGTAGTAACTCAAAGCGTGCCCATTTTCCATACATACAGAGGTTAAGTATTGCATTACTTTCCAAAAATCTGTAAAACACAAAATATAATTAAATATGATCTATTAACAGGGGAGCCTGAGAGGAGATTTTTGGAAATATTCGAGCTTAGATGAACATAAAGGAGAATATCACCAAATAAGAGCCCTCTATAAAAATTAAATAAAAATATTCATATAATGGGGGGAACGGACGTTTAGGGGGGGAGGGGGGTCAGTCCGTTAAAATATTAAAAAGCATACACGTTTCATTTCCAGCTGCCATTTTGAAAATTTATATAGCCACTACCACCAGTGTATTTTTAGAGACCCCGGGCTCTCGTGAGAAATACATACCGGTGTCTCCTTACACTTTACCAGTAAGGTTCATCTCGGCTCTCTACATCTCTCCTCTCTAGGTCGCTCTTGAGGTGGTAATAAGTAAGCTACCCGAGCC
The DNA here is from genome assembly GCA_034621355.1 of Mycalesis mineus. Taxonomy (NCBI): domain Eukaryota; kingdom Metazoa; phylum Arthropoda; class Insecta; order Lepidoptera; family Nymphalidae; genus Mycalesis; species Mycalesis mineus. The sequence goes on along the minus strand of JAXAVZ010000262.1, from coordinate 114,765 downwards.
CTCGATCAGGCAGCTTGCGACCTCCATGTCCCCTACGGACGGGAAAATTGTGTGGAAGGTTGTGGGGCGTTTCGGCGATTGCGCCTTCGAGCGGGATCATTCCGTTCGCGATCTCGCTCGGCGGCCTCCTTTTTTGCCATCACCACGTCGCAAAAGGTAACTGCCGCCTCCCAGGCTGTTCTTTCGGACAGCATTGCAGTCACCACAGCAGCTAGAGAGAGATCTCTACCAACGTGACGAACTAAGGCACATCGCTCTAGCTCCCAAGCTGGGCATTGCTCGAGTGTATGTTGAGCGGTACCATCGGTATGATCACAGTGGTGGCACTGCGGTGTCACCTCACGTCCAATTCTGAACATTGACATTAAGGCCTAATTAAGGTCAAATCGTCCAATCTATTCACAGTTCTAATAGTATTAGTAACAAAGCTAACCTGCCTTAATCTTACATGCTGATTTAGTATTGCTGATGATCGTCAATTTACCTGAATGCTTCAGAAGGAGAACTCACTTAACTTGGACTCGAATCGTCAGATTTTCGAATTATTTAGCTGACAACCTATCAATTATATCTCAATCTGACGCGCTTGTTGAATATTTCTGATGATTATCAACATTTTTTGTACAGTATAAGTAGGCGAGGTTAAAATACTATAGGTATTGTTATTGTTTACTTACTAAGTTCGTCGCCTATTAACAAATGCGCGTGTCCGATCAAAGGCCAGCAGCCCGGCATCACGGGCGGCTCATCAGCTCTTCTTCTAGTGTGCCAGTTCCAGTAGAGAAGAGGCAGCACCAGCAGAAACACCAATGCCAGCATTGCTTACGATGTTTTTAAACTGCAACCAATACGTTATAGAATGAATCCCATGTTGGTCTAGTGGCTTGAATCAGGAGGTTCTGGGCTGGAATCTTGAGTTGGGATGTGGAATAATTCTGAGTTATTTTTTCTTCTTTCTACATTACTCTACCGGCACATTAATGAACCCTGGTGAAATAACCAAACTCTGCCCCTTGTGAGCGTTAGGTGAGCGAACGACACGGCAAGCGAAGGCACTAGCCGGTGTCGTTCGCTACAGCTTTCGAGACGATTACGACGGATGTATGTTGTCAGCAACTGCAATCTATAATGGAAAAGCTCGATACTAAACAACCGAGGCTGGTCAAACGCTCTAGGCCACTGCTGCTTGAGGACAACTTTAGACCACACAGTGCATAACAGACGGCTACCAAATTACAGAAGCTTCAATTGGTATGCTTAAGACATCCTCGAATCTTGCTCCAACAGATTGCTATTTTTTTGCTAAATTTGGATAACTTCTTGCAAGGAAAAAAAATGAACTCCGATGAGGCAGTCCAAAGCGCCTTCAAAGGAAAAAATACCATTCAAACGATTCTCAAGAACGTTTGAATGGTTTTTTTTAGTAAAGGGATCATTGAACTACCTACCTACTATTAAATGGGAAAAGTGTGTAGAAAGAAATGGTACATACCTACTTTGAATAAATCGACTTTATGTTCCTTCCTTGCAAAACGCCTATTTTATATGTAAGGACCTAATAAATAAATATATTTTTCTGAGTTACTTACCAGCTCTTCACGGTCTACTTTGCTTTCCAAACAAGTTGTAAAAACATTACTAATTAAACGACTTGACTTTTTATATTGCTCTTTGTTATAAAAACCGACCTAATATGCAATAAACCTTTTATTTGTATATTATTAATTTTGGGATATCAAAAGAAAACGATAAATCAGTAAACTACCTACCTGTAAAGCGGTGAAACTTATAACATATTAAAAATAATGCCACTTAAACGACGTAAATTTGAAGTAGGACGTATGTGCAAGTAATTATAATTTTTGAATTGCGATTAATTTATGTACATTAAATAACAATTACAATTGCTAATTGCGATCAATTGGCATTGAAAGTAATTCTAATTTACCGTGGTTATGTTTGACGTTTTACCGAGTTTAAAAACGGGGGATTACCCAACCCTAATCTTCGGAACTACCGATCCGATTTAAAAAGTTTTTCACCAGTAGAATGCTACGTTATAGGTGAATATCGTAGGCTATATTTTATATTTGTATTGTATATATTAACCGAGTTATCACAGTTTATGTCGCGCAAGTCGTATTGCAAAAATCTGTTAAATTGGCTTTATGCGCGTGCGCTGCCTTAACTATTGAAAATAATTGAAAGCAATGAATGAGAACTTTATGTATCTTAAAAAGTACTACAAAAAAAAAATTCGCGACAGCATATATCTATCTTTTATATTTTAACAGATATAGAACTTTTTGTGTTTTAAAAAATCATTTAATTCATACGCTTACATTTAAGTCATCATTTATTCAACTAAAATTAAATCTTAGTCAAAACGAATTATTTAATAATCACAAGGATATTATAGAGATAAGATTTGCCTTTTACAGTATGTTAATTAGTTATATAATAAATCATTTAATTCATACGCTTAAGTTTACGTTATTATTTATACAACTAAACTTAAATCCTTATCAAAATAAATTATTTAATAGTCTTAAGAATATTATTGAGATAATATTCGTCTATTGCAGTGTGTATTTTTTTTATTAAGTATCTATTTTCGGAGATATTACAAAATTTCTAAAAAGCGCGAGACTGCCGCTATGGCGTCTAGATTTAGTTTATCTCCTTCGTGTTCTATTATACGCACTGAATAGAGGTCAGGATTTCGGTACTGATATGCTTTCATGATAGAAACGTTAATACGGTTATGGATTTAGAATTTAACTTTTGTTCAAATATCTATATAGTACACGGAAGAGTTTGTTCGTTTGTTTAGACGGGCTAAAAAATCTGCGTGTCTTTTTTAGACCGCATAAAAAGGGCATATTAAGTATGCCTTAATATGGCTTAGTATGTAAAGTGGTTAGAGTGTAGACCAAATTCTAAACACGTGTGCCAAATTTCAAAAGCATATGTGCATCTTTATGTTTGTCTGCTCACATCTCAAACGTTCGATTACAATTTTTTTTAGTTGGCCTAGGAATACTCCACATTTTAACGAATTGAAACGAGGACTACACGGACGTTATCTAGTAAGTAGTAAGTAAGGACGCCGTTTACCTGCACAGTTCTCGTTTCAGTAGGTATTTTGCAATGAAATGTGGCCTATGTGTCATTTTGATATGTAAGCTATATTATTTATATTATTGTGAAGTTTCATCAAATCCATTCAGCAACTTTAGCGAAAAAGAGTCAACACACAAGGATTCCTTATTTCGGTCGGTTAAATAACTTATTTTTAACAGATTTTATTGCTTATGCATTATCAACTTGATATATGGCAATAAGTTGACACCTGGGGGCGGTGGCGCCACAGTCGCGTGACGTCAAAAATGGCGTTGGCCACAGTATAGTGGGGCAAGTGTGAGTTTTTCACCGAGCGACTGCGTAAAAACGTAGTCATAACGTCAAATTATATAACAAAAAAAGCGTTTACTCTCGCTATAACTAGATGGCGCTACTAAAATTCCATATAAATTTGCATTACGTTTTTACGCTGTCGCTCGGTAACAAACTCACACTCGGCACTCAGTACAGAAGCTTGAGGGGAAGTTACAGGGGAAGCGGGCGGAATGTTGCATTCCAGGCGAGTCTCAACTTATCGCGCACGGCTAAGGTTGCCATCTCTAAAATTTAGAAAACAGGACAAGACGCGTGAAAACCCCGAATTTTAAAGTGCGAAAGCCGGACATGTCAACAAGATCTTTTAAACATGTTCAATGTAATAAAAAATAGTTGAAAATGTCATAAATCACCTTTTTTTATTTGGAACGGTGAATATACTTGGTTCATCGGTTGATCGTGGTGTGGTGCGAGCATAGTGCGTGTCTCGCGAGCGGCCCAAATTTTTTTATTTATTTATTTTTTTTAAAACCCGGTCTACAAATGAAACCTTCCTCGGACGCTTCCCGGATGCCCTCTAAACTAGGACAAATCCGGGGAAACCCTACGCACGGCCATACAGACAAATAAACAACGTTGTCCAAGTAATACTTTAATAAACATTGATGAGTGAATAATTGAATTTTCATTAATATTTGCATTGTATTTAATTAAAACGCAATAAGAACGGAAGTGCCTTTACACTGCGCCAATTAATTGTTTTATTGGGTTTATATTAACTTATTGACACAGTAATGGATGGCAGCGATTAAATTTAATTTTATGATTTAAGAAAAATAAATGTTGAAGTGTCTGTTTGTACCTTATTTCAAAACAATTACGCATGATTAATTTTTAATCTTAAAGTAATCTTACATCATTTATTAGTAATTTAAGGCCTTTGAGCTATAAAATCTTTTCAGTTCTATTTCAAATGTTTGATCAGATAATAAATAATAATAAAATTTAGTGGTTAAAGTAATAATGAGGATTAACTAGCATTATTGTTAAGATAGTCATTTCAGCCTTGCAGTCAATGGTCTTTTTGCGAAAAGCTTTGACCAACACCTTTCGCTCGCTTTCAAGAAGCTTTCGCTAATTGTTGGATCAAGGGTCGGATACAGAAGGCAGTAGTCCTTGAAACGGCGCGTATTGTGAGGAGGTTCCTCACTCTGGAGCCCTGACCACCGATTGCTTGGGCCCGCAAAGGCCCTGCAAATGGAGGAAAAGATTTTTTTTATAAATTTTTAATAGTGTTTTTTTATATATTTATATAACATTATTAAAAAATAAAAAAAAATATGTGAAAAAAAATATGTGAAGGATTTATTTGAACCATAAAGGGTCGGCCAAGTGGCGCAGTGCGTAGTAACTCTAGTTCTGAGTCCTAGGCTGTGGGTTTGGATTTTTTTTATATAAAAATAGCGAGCAAGCGGATCACCTGATGTTAAGTGATTACCGCCGCCCATGATGCGTTGCCAGCCTTTGAGGTGTTTATTTACTCTCCCCTTGAAAATCCCCAAATTGTAAGATTGTGGGAACACCGAGGATGGAAGCTCATTCCATATCTTACAGGTGCGAGGCAGAAAATTCCTAGTAGCGGATGGTAGTACTATACCAGGCATCCAGACGGTGAGGATGAAATTTGTTTCTGCGGCGTGAGGTACGGCCAGAGAATCCTGACGGTGGTATTAGACTAAATAGCTCTTCAGAACACTCTTCATAGTACAGTCTATAAAACACACAAAGGGAACCGACGTCCCTTCGGTGTTCTAAAGACTCCAGACTATCAGTTAACCTGGGATTGTTAACAAGTCAACAGCCCGCTTTTGGATCCGGTCAAATGGAAGGAGTTGGTAATGTGGAGCACCGGCCCACAGGTGGCAGTATTCCATATGAGGCCGTACTTGAGCCTTGTCAAGCAAAAGTTTATGCTTGGGCGCAAAGTATCTTTTAGCCATACTGCGCACGCCGAGCTTTTTTGAGGCTATTTAGCCTTCCCTTCCAGATGATGTCGGAAATGGACTTCGTTCGAAATATTTACCCCAAGAATCCCAATGCTGTTAGAGGTGGTAAGGAGAGTGTTCTGAAATGAAGTGGATTCCCACATCTGAAAAAATAATTGTGTGATGACACAAGCTGCCTGTGGTGGATTTAGGAAGGTCCGAACCACAATGGGAGACGCGTTGAAATAAAACACGTAGTAATTTCTCGATTGGAGGGGAGATGCTTGCGCTTCGAGCGACGAGAGTGGAGTGAGAGATTTTGCCTTTTTTTCTTATTGTGTAAATGCCGTAGGCTCCATGCGAGGAGGTTGGGCGAGCGCAGAAGCATCGCCGGAGAGTGCCCTAAGGCGAAGAAATATAAGAGGGCGTAACGACTCTCTAAGGGCGTCTCCTGTGAGACTCGGGCCTCGGCTTAGAGGGACGTTTGGAATGGGCATGTGGTTTTGGCGTGACTGTTAAATCAGGCCAAAGCGTCCCCTTAATGGACGTGGGTGAGTTCCACGTCCGGGTGACGTTAAGAATCGGGGACCTCGTCTTCGCCGGCGAAGACGCTGTGTTTCATCAAAATCCATCAAGTAGTTTTTGCGTTTTTGCTGAAAGAGTGACAAACATACCTACACACTTACGTGTCACATGCGGTGACGATGATGCGAGTTTCGTGGTAATATTCACCCTAATAAAACTTGAAAATTTTTTAATAATTATTTATTTCTATTTTTAATTGAAATATAATAGCCCGATGCAGGTTTTACTAAAACGTCTATCCGGGACACCATCTTCGTGTGGTCGCCATATACTTCGTATCGTCGGAATATGTGAGCCAGTATAATCTTCATTGACATATTGGCGTAACCTTGGCCTGTTAATAGAAAAATGTTATTTTATAAATGTTATTAAGGTGGGCCTGATTCACACCTGATGGTAAGTATTGAATAGAATATCTTTATTTGCATAATACACGTAGTTACAAGGTCATATAAATAATATTATATCACAGTGTATTGCCGTTTACAAGGCATGCAAAATTGTAAAATGCAAAAGTATTGTAGCAATCTAAGATGAAAACGGATTAACTTTTTAGGAGAAATATAACATCTACACCCCTTTCGGTTTCTACACGACATCGTACCGATACGCTGAATTTCTCAGTGGTAAATCTAGCAGACCTGGACCAATTTAGAAAATCTCAATCAGCCGAACAGGGAATCGATCCCAGATCCACCGCGCATGCCAGTGCGTCACAGTAGCCATTGATAATTTTTTTTTAATGACTACAAGTTGGCCCTTGACTGCTATCACACCTGATGTTAAGTGATGATGCAATCTGAGATGGAAGCGGGCTAACTTGTTAGGAGAAGGATGAAAATCCACACCCCTATCGGTTTCTACACGACATCGTACCGGAACGCTAAATCGCTTGGCGGTACGTCTTTGTCGGTAGGGTGGTAACTAGCCACGGCGAAAGCCTCCCACCAGCCAGAGCAAGACAAATTAAGAAAAATCTCAATCTGTCCCGCCGGGACTCGAACCCAGGACCTCCGCCTTATATATCCACCGCGTATACCACTGCGCCGCGGAGGTCGTCAAATAATATAAATTATGAAATAATTACTTCACCTATACAATTCCTTCTTCCCAAACTAAACCCCGCAAAGGCGTAGGGGGTATCTGGCAGAGTCGCGGGGTCCAGCCAACGTTCCGGCTTAAACTCTTCTACATCGGGACCCCACATGGGGTGTCTGTGGACTCCATAGATAGACAGGAAACACGTTCTGCCTTTCAAAAGTGTGTAGTTTCCTATAATTATTTAACATTTTAAGTATTTTATTATTGAGAATTATAAAAACAAAAAACCTGACTGCTTAGAAGTTATGAACTTAAAAGAGAAAAACAAGGATCACTATATCTATATAAAATTCTAAATACTTTATGGACATGCAAGCGGGGACAAAATACTTTATTTCTGCGGGGAAAGAAAGATCTACCAAAACTACGTTTGTCCCCGCCTGCAGCACCATAAAGTATTTAGAGTTTTATATAGATATAGTGATCCTTGTTTTTCTCTTTTAAGTTCATAACTTCTAAGCAGTCAGGTTTTTTGTTTTTATAATAATAATTTTATTTGAGACTTTTTAGTTTTAGCTTATTATATAGAAATGAGACTGTACACTTGGTACACTTTTTGCCATTTTTTGTTAAAACGGCAATATAAACATGATATATTTATATTTTTGAAATGGTCTTTTTACGACCTTTCATTTGACACCCATCTTGCTTAGATAAAAGAAAGAAATATACACGTCCCCCCCTTTTTCCCACATTTACAGCCGCAATTTTGAAAATTTATATAGCCTATGTCACTGCCACAATTTTTACAAATTCAACGACACCTCACATGTCAAAATCCGTTCAGCCGTTTAGGCTGTAGCGCGTGCCGAAGAAATGGACATACATACATACATACATACATACATACATACATACATACGCTCGAAAAACATAACCCTCCTTCTGACGCAGTCGGGTAAAAAATACGATCAGAAACTTAAGCTAACTTATACTAATAACTATACAATCATGTCGACGTGGAATGGTGGCAAGAATACTAGCTGCACTTCCGTGTTGGAAAGCCCGGCTGATTTTTTGCGCATAAATCGAACCAGCTCTTCTGTCTCCTGTCAATTGAATTTTAACTACATTATCTGGAACCGATAGCTTAAGATGATTTGTGAGACACGAGGGTATAATATCACTAATTCATAAAGTTTTTTTTTTTACCGACTATAAGTTGGCCCTTGACTGCTATCACACCTGATGTTAAGTGATGATGCATTCTAAGATGGAAGCGGGCTAACTTGTTAGGAGTGGGACGAAAATCCACACCCCTTTCGGTTTCTAAACGACATCGTATCGGAATACTAAATCGTTTGGCGAGACGTCTTTGTCGGTAGGGTGGTAACTAGCCACGGCGAAAGCAGCCAGACCAAGACAAATTAAGAAAAATCTCAATCTGCCCCGCCGGGAATCGAACCCAGGACCTCCGTCTTATAAATCCACCGCGCATACCACTGCGTCACTGAGGTTGTCAAAAATGTAAGTTAATTTTGATTGACAATTTCTTGCAAGTTAAAAACCTTTTACAATTTTACAGCTTGACCCCAGAAACTTGTGGTCCATATAAGCTAACAATTGGACCAACGAGGCAGTTCCTCTAGTTACAGAGCAAGGGAGTTTAATTGCATTACATTGTTGCAAATGACGGACTTACTTAATTTAACGTCTCTATCAAGATATCTTGCTATAACGCCTCCAACTGGGTAATATCGTATAGTTTCTTTTATGACAGCTTCCAGATATACTAGCTTTGATAGATCTTGCTTTGTCACATCCCGGTCATTGTCTCCGAAAACTTTGTATAATCTGGAAAATGTTACCTATAATTTAAAAACTTCAAATTCTAAATAGATCTAACTAACAACTTCTAACTCTGTAAAGCAGCTACCAGTTTGACCATAGATTAGACATTGGTTCTTCTGTCTAGCGCAGCAAAACTGCAATACTTGTTATACTCAAACGCATACCTTTAAACTCATGGCAACTTATTTTAGCAGATTTCTATTCTAAACTGTCAAAGTAAGTTGACATGAGACGTACTTAAATTTGATTTGCATTTGAATTTTCGGTCGTGAAGCTTTCGAACGGATACTTTGTCATACAGAAATAGTTCTCCTTTCACTAATAAAATTATTATTATAAAAACAAAAAACCCGACTGCTTAGAAGTTATGAACTGAAAAGAGAAAAACAAGGATCACTATATCTGTATAAAGTTCTAAATACTTTATGGTGCTGCAAACAGGGACAAAATACTTTAACCTGCGGGGAAAGAAAGATCTACCAAAACTACGTTTGCCCCCGCCTGCAGCACCATAAAGTATTTAGAACTTTATACAGATATAGTGATCCTTGTTTTTCTCTTTTCAGCAGTCGGGTTTTTTGTTTTTATAATAATAATATTATTTGAGACTTTTTAGTTTTAGTTTATGGTATAGAAATGAGACGGTGCACTTAGTACACTTTTTGCCATTTTTTGTTACAAAAGTAATACGAACATGATATGATATGGTCTTTTTACGACCTTTCAAGTGGTACCCATATTGCTAAGATAAGAGAAAAAAATACACACATGCTCCCCTTTTTCCCCCATTTACAGCCGCCATTTTGAAAATTTATATAGCCTATGTCACTACCACAATTTTGACAAATTCAACGACACCTCACATGTCAAAATCCGTTCAGCCGTTTAGGCTGTAGCGCGTGCCGAAGAAATAGACATACATACATACATACATACATACATACATACATAAATACATACATACATACATACATACATACATACGCTCAAAAAACATAATACTCCTTCTGACGCAGTCGGGTAAAAAATAATAGTGCATTGATATGATATTCAGCCTCAGATACTAGAGTATTTAGAAAATATTCTTTTATATAAATATATATTTATAGAAAAGAGGAAGCGTAACCAGCAATTTATGCGCTCTTTGCCAGCGTGCGTAACTGCGCCCTACAGACTTGTAACTGACTCTACATAAGGTATTGTTTGTATATGGTCTGCACCCCTCCAGGGTCCGTGCCCCGTGCCTAGGCACCGCTGGCACTGCTCTAGTTACGGGACTGCTAGAAGTATGCAAGTTCTAATTTCGAAAATTTGAACTTTATTAGAAACTGAAAATCAATTACTGATGCTTCACATATTCAAATGAATGATTCATGTCACTTAACTCTTTGAAAATTTTCTCCTGGACATGTGGGTAGGATCCAATTAGCAGTATAGCATACGTAATTTGCGTGGCTAAAGTCCCATGTCCAGTAACAATTATGGTATCGATGTGCTCTGTAATCTCTTTGTCAGTGAAGGTACCATTTTCCGTTGCTTCATCTAGGATGAGATCCAAGAACGGCTTGAATGTTGGACCTGAAATCGGCACATTTTAAGATTCTTACAAGTTATATCAATAATTTTGTAAAACATGTTCATTTAGAATACTTTTAAGTATTTACAAAAATCGGGTTTTCATATGTATCTAAATCTCAGCTTCTTGCGGACTAATGATTTTGTCATTAATTATGTTATCTAGATCTAATTGTTAACAAAGGAAATTACCATAATTTACCCTAGACTGCCCAAACGTATGCGCATATTTAATTATTTTATTTAAATATACAATGAATTTTAAACATCTAGTTACACGTGTTTCATAAGAGTTTCGGGAAAAATATAGATAAAATAATTATTCTGTGAATAAAAGATATTTCCTATTTAAACATCTCTGGACATTCTTGGGTGGACTTCCATAAAATTTTTGGTAATATCCTTTCATTTGAAAGAACTTCTTTAATGACTATTGACTTAAAAAAATCTTGAGGTCTGAAACTGTATAAGACTTTTTAGGTATAATTAATTCTTAGATATAATTCAATTTAATTGTTTATTCATATATCAAAGGTTATATAGTCCTTAACTTAACTAAATATATACCTTTTGCTTTCTTCAGATCTTTTTCAGTATTAAACTTCAAGAGATCTGCTTTCTTATTTTTCAAAACCTGCAAATAATAATTAAAATATAAAATAATCTACTTCGCATATTTTATCGTGAAAATCACATAAAATTCGTGACGTCACGTGATGTAAAAGCTTGTAATAGCCAGACTTTTGTCATTTTCAAAGTTGAAAGTTTGCCAGCCCGTGCTGAAATGACGTCCGCGTTAAGAACGCGGTGAGTCATTGTTCGCCGGTCCAGCCGCGACCAAATAAATCGCGCGTCGCGCTCGCAACTATGCTTTCAAGTGGTCACTGTGAACTTGACCTTATAATTTGATAAGATTTAATTGGTTAGGTGGTGGGGCTCTACGCGCTCACTGCATTCTTAATACTAACGAACTATAGGTTTTGGTAAAAAACTTACGAATTCGGACAAGTTGTGTACAGTCTTCAATAACTCATCTTCTTTCCTCTTCAACGCGGTCCAACTGTATATAAAGTCACTGTGCAACCAAATCTTCTGTACCCGGTTTATAATAATATTGAGTAGCTCATCTATTGCATTGGAGTATTTGTCGTAGATCTCCCTTTTATCTCTTAAGTCAATACCCAAAGCTCCAACTATAAAATCGACAGAATATTGGTTTAAAAATCTCATGAAAAATGCGACCGATTGCAACATTAATGGTTGGTATGTTTCCCAGAAAAATTAATTTGCATTAAAATAAAGTAATTAATAATTGTGTTTAATTTATTCAAACATGTCTATGAAGTCTTCAGCTGAACCAACTTCTCTTTAGTAATCGACTGGAAATGTGGTAGGACTCGTAGCTTCGCTTTTGCACCAGCCTGTTAGTAAGTACTTACAACATATTGTTTCCAAAGTATTACTTCGACAGTAAGCCCAATGGTCGAACGGTCCTCTACCGTTCTCCACCTCCATAGCCTTAACCAGACGTCGGGATTGACTGTTGAACAAGTCCATGAATCCGTCCAGAATGGCTGGATTGAACGCTGGGTTTAATATTTTCCGATGGACTTTCCAAACTGGTACTAGAAACATTACAACCATGGAAAAGTAACTTTACGTTTTTTAAAAGCTTTTATTTAACTTGCATTGTACGTATGTAAGTTCGGGTGGAATCTTTGAGCTCAATTTAGCAGTTGATACCTTCAACCGATTGAGCTGAAATTTTGTATACACGTTTACTTTGGATGACAATGTGATATAGTGTATGACATCATTTTAAATTCAATATGGCATTTCAATCTATACTAAAATTATAAAGAGGTAAAGTTTGTTAGTTTAAAACTTTGTATGTTAGTAAGTTTGTTGTTGGAGTTAATCTTCGAAACTACAGATCCGATTTATAAAATTCTTTCGCCAGTAGAAAGTTACAATATTGGAAAGTGTTATAGGACTATTTTACATTTTTATTATATATATTCGCCGAATAAAGATTTTCCTTTTACAGTATGTTAATCGGTTACATAGTTTAGGAAACAATAATTTTTTTTTAAAAGCGCGATACTGTCGCTATTAAGTCCAAATTAAATTAAACTACGTACGTACGAGTACGTAATGAATGGGGTTCAGCATTTTGGTAAGGATATTCTTTCGGTATCTAATGGGGTTGACCATATCTATACTAATAATATAAAGGGGAAGAGTTTGTTCGTTTGTGTTAATAAGTTAATTAATCTGTGGGTGTGAAAAGTAATATCCAAGCTGAAATAAGTTTAACTTGTGTGTTTTAGCGAGATGGGCGTATTGAGCATTGGTCTGCAACCTGCTTAGGAGAAGGAACTCGGAACTGTTTTTCGTCAGTAACCCCCAAGGTGAAATGTGTGGCGCATTTTCCAAGCCATAGCCTTAACCAGTCGTTGGGATTGCCTATTGAACATCTCCAAGAACCCGTCCAGAATGACTTGATTAAAAGCCGGGTTCAACATTTTCCGATGGACTTTCCACAGTGTTGCTTGAAAAAACAAGAACCACGACAATATGATGATATAGAAGACATTATGCCTTTTTGTTAAAAAACATATATATATATATTTATAATTACGTCGTACGATAACAAAGCTTGGAAATGTGCTCAATATGTCGCTATGATAACGGTTTGTTGCTTCTAGTCTATAAATCAAAGTTTTACAGCAAGTCATTTACTTTGAAGTCTATCGTAATTAGGAACAATCTGTCCTTGGAAGTCTGAGTGCTCGTCCAGGAGTTCGCGAAAGAGGTCATGAATGAAGTAAATCTACGAGGCCGAGTGGAGAAAAGGTCCTCCTTTTCTCCAGCTCTTGCTGGCGACCGAAGCGAACCGTCTATTTATATAGCGAAACAAAGGTTGAGTAGGTTAAGCTGAATGAAGGGGCAACAGAGTGAGTCTTTTGGCGTAGCCACTTTAAATAGATACTGATTGTCCATAAGAACAAAATGTTTTTAATAAAGCGCGAAGTCAGTTCAGTTTTGGATTAAAGTCGTGTAATCCAGACGCATTCTCATACTACAGAGTCAAAAAAATAGAAAACGTATGCATCTCGGAACGCGCGACAGAAGTGATCAACTTAAGTGCAGCTAGCGTTGTGGGCTATAGAGAGGAGGAGCCTACCTACCGCTGCCGTATGTGTGACGAAAAAGGGAAGCTAGACAGACTAGCGCCGTACAGTTTTACGTAACAACGCTGTTTACACTCCTATAGGCAGTTATAACTTCTATAAATCACTCACCACCACTAGTGATCAATCCGTTACCTAACCAGTTTTTAGCGAAATCGTTCACACGGTCCTTTTGTAAGCAAGTACTAGCAATTTTTAGAAAATCGCTCGGCTCCGTTACGACTGAAAGAAAAATATTGTATTATTACTGTTCATGAAATTCGAAAATACCGAAAATGGCCTCGTTGGTCTAGTGGTTAGCCTTATGTGGCTTCGATCTTGGGTTCGACTCCTGGGTCAGGTCACAGAATAATTTTGTGTTTTTCATTCGTCTATGAAATTTTCAAAACATTCCAAGCCCGGAGTTGTTCGTGTTACACCCCCGTACCACGAATAGCACGTTAAGTCGTCGGTCCCGGTCACTCTTACTACCCTAGGCCTTCCAACCCGCATTGGAGCAGCATGGTGGATCTTCGTCCTTAGTCCCTGTCCTATAAGGAGGGAGGCCTGACCCTGTAGTGAATCGTTAATTCGCTGATAATGATGAATGTTCTCCGTATGGTATGTCTACTTACTATATGCCTGTGACCTATAAAACAGGCAGCCATTGACGATTTTTTTATATATATCTACTTACAGTAAACCCGTTTAGGCCCAAGCCATGCTGATAATACTCCGTCCCTCTCTAGACATTTATAGCTCACATTTTTGAGTAGATCCCATAATTCTGTAAGTTGATAATGCGATGAAACACGTGATAATGCGATCTAAGATAGTAGTGGGATAACTTAATGAAAATCCACATCTTTACCAGCTTCGTACGTATTGAGACTACATAGCGGTGAATATTTTATGGGTGCAAACAAAAAAAATAACCTTGAGATAACCACAACTGTAGGTATAACATTTTATAGACCCATTTATTCGTAAGTGCTTAATGCTTTATTAAGCTATTGTATAGCTTCTATCGCGGGCCTTGAGCGTGGAGACCGAATTCAGAAATTCCGTAACGAAAAAACCTAACACCCGCTGGATATCAAAAACATAATATAAAAAGCATAATTTCGGCACCGACGTCATTGGGAGCGTGGCCTCGCGGTAAGGCGCTCCATGCCGAAAAGATGGATCGTCATGCCGTCGGTTCCGCGATGTTTTTTTCAAGCGTGATATTTCAAAAAGGTCTATTTTCTCTTCTAACAAGCGTGATAGTTCCAAAAGTCATTAAGGCTCATGATATTTAACGATAGGTGGAAAACTAAACGGTTACTTTTTAGAAAAAAATTTGGACAAAATTACAACTATTACAATAACTAAAATCACAAATTAGGTACTTGAAATATGACGCATATAAATTTAATAAATTAAATTATTCTATTTACTTACTTATACTATCTCCGATTCGAACCCGCGTCTCTCTGGCAATCCGGGCACTTAGAGCGCCTTACCGCTCGGCCACGGTCCCGATGACGTCGAAAGGTAAACATAAGTTGATAAAAAATGCTATGCAATAGCTTTACCGCGGCAGTCTCCGAGTGCCACACGTCTTTTTTTTTATTTATTTTACAATAGAATTCACTCGCATCATAGTATCTATCGTAAAACAACTCAATGTCCGTTTTGATTTTAATTATATCAGTTTTATTTACATACGTATACTGTCTCCGAGTAAAAGATGAGCGTGTCCTATCAGAGGCTGGTATCCAGGGTAAGCCAGCGGTTCATCTTTGTTCGTGTTCCGGAACCACCGTGCAATGATAAACGTCAAAGATACCAGTAATATTATTAATATCAGCATAGTTTTAACTGCACCTGACTAGAAATATTGATTTATAATAATACTAGCAGACGCTTGCGAGGAACAATGTATGTAGCAACCTTTTTTAAGAGAAAATGTGTAGCACACTATCCTGAAAAGATAGATAATTGATGCATGGCCAATCCAATAATTAATGGATCAAATGAAAGTGAAAAATACATGTAAAACTAATTAGACTAGTTTTTAATATAACGGAGTTTTATTTTAATGGATTTTTTTCAATTTTCTTTTAAATTACATTTTGCGATGTTGGAGCTGCTGTAGTTAAGATTTTTTATTTTAAGATTAGAGAATTATGATTTTTTACTATGTGGCAGGGATTCACTCAAAGTTTTGGACAAAGTTCAGAAGTTGCGGCGTGAAAGTGTAAGAAACATACATACTTAAACATATCTACAAACGTTTGCTTTTATAATATTAAGTTGTGTAATATTAAATTTTAAAAAATCATAGTCCCGGGTACCTAAATACAAAATATTGTAAAAGTCTTAAACTGCCTTACCACAATAATACCAACAAAACACACATCTAAATAAGTACTAACTCATTTCGCTTTACTTAAGTAGTGCACTATTTTATAAATATGCATCTCGGTACATCACGATAAAATGGTATTTGTAGAAGTTGCACCCGCGTGAACAGGGTTCCGTATGATGCATATTGAATGACGTTCCACTTTGTTTTAAGATCATGGACCATGGTTTCCTTTAATCTTTGAAAATATACGTGATATTAAAAATTGCGGAGCTGGCGGGATTTGAACCAATGTCTCATCTCTTTGATTGTTGCGTTCAGAGTGTTCTATCAACTGGACCACGGATCCTATATCGCCAGCTCCGAAATTATACACGATAACAAGTTTGATTTTTTACAACAGGTGTAATGCCATCTAGTATCAACTTTTAGCAAGTTCCTTTAATCTATAAGTGGAAAACTAATTTCTGCATTTTTGTTCAAAATTTTAGATTCAGAAGTTTCCAAAAGTCACCCCTATATTCTGTATTTCACTATTCATGTTATATCTCTGCCTTTGGGTCACAAGAATTAATAAACTTCAATTTAATCTAAGTTAAGTTAAAATTTTCAGATAAACTTGACTGTGATCCTAGAATGGTTCAGTTTTTCGTTTTGAGGTAAGGAACCCTAAAAACTTGCATGTGCAAAAACAGCAGACATCGATAATTTTGATACGGACGTGTAAATTAATAAACCAAACATATTTTTCGTTTCGTATTCAACATGGAATCCTTATTGTTTGTTCTTGCCGCCGCCTTTGATGTGTGTGCGCGTGAGCGGCGGAGGGCGCCCGCGCTGTCTGCTGTCTGCCTGATGTAATATATTATTACTTGAAAAATGTTTTTATAGATAACATTACATTAGACGTCTTATAAATAATGGATTAAACGTGTTGTGTTTTGTACATCACCTAATTTCCTACAATAAACTTGACTAGTTTAAAAGAAGCCGTAGGATAACCAAGTCATATTCTTTCTGATTTTATAATTTTTTCCGTAATGCTGGAACTCCTGTAGTTTAAAATTTTAAGATCTGATTCTTGTTAAATATTACTGATTAGATTATCTGTGTATTTTATTACAATTTTTGTAAATAAAAGTAAAAAAAACTAATAGTAAATTATTTTACTTTCTGTCCTGAAAAATATTGTCACTTAGATTGTACTCAATGTATGAAGTGTCTTAGCTTATTTTATTTTATAAGCTAAACAACAAGCATTTGACGTATCAGATCTAATAAGTAGGCAAAAAATTTTAATAACAATAATTTTTAGGTACCATGCAAATTGGAAAAAACTGCATTAGTATGTTTATTCTTTCAATGCAACCGGCGATAGATGTTTCAGTTCATATTTTATATTCCAGCAGCAAAAGGATCTACACAGGTGACCCTAAGCGTCCGCTATTTTAAAACTTGAAAATAACATAACACGATAGTTTTTAAATAATTATTTAATTCTTTTTTCAATCGCCACATAGTACCCCGATGCTGGCTTAAGTAACACGTCCAGCTTGGTCACCATCTTCGTGTGGTCGCCATTCACTTTGTAGCAGCGGAAAAAGTGGGCCAGGATTACCTTTATTGACATAATGGCATAAGTTTTACCTGTAAACGAAAGACGTTCAGATAGTTCAACACATCTGTGTGCGTGACGCTATGTGTGCGTGCGCTTGTAAAAATACAGCTTTTAATTTGTTTAGCTCTCGACGTCCGGGCAACAAATATCACGCAAAGTCATCATACGTAACATAAGGATTACCCACACATAGAGCTGCGCGCAAAGATGACTTATTGAAGTGACTAAGCAAAAGATCGGCTAATCAGCTAGTACCAATCAGTATTTTATATCATAAAAGTACATACTTTATTATTAAACCTAGGCATTTATTCTTGGTAAAGCTTTAATCTTTATTTAACAAATTTTTATACTTGGCTGGCACCGACTCTTAGATATGCTTATTTAAATTAAAGCAACTAAATGACACAGTTATTTTTTACTTTTTAGTGCGTTTTGAGTCGGTTCTATTTTTTGTTAAGAATTTTCATTTCTTACTTATTAGTGATTTATCGCCACGTAACGTACTCGAACTCCACTCTCATAGTATATTATACGGCACTAGTAGCCAAAAAAGCTATCGATACCGAGACAAAAACCAAAATCCTCCAAAATTTTAAGAGTTCCTTCAATTTCCCCAAGATATCATCATCTTATCTCGACATGATGATAATGGGACCACCTTGGAAGTATGCCCTTTGTAATAAAAAAAGAATTATCAAAACAACTCTGTAAAAAGTTATGCGATTTCATACGTACTGCTCCGTTCTGTTTCGTCGGTTAAAAAGGTAAAAAGTCTTTATTAATATTTTGTCACTTTACATTACCTATACAATTCCTTCGGCCCAAGCTGAATCCTGCAAAGAGATTGGGAATATCAGGTAGAGTTGCGGAGTCCAGCCAACGCTCCGGCTTAAACTCTTCCACGTCAGGGCCCCACATGGGGTGTCTGCTATAGAGCTTGGAATGCACTCCCAGTAGGCATACGTGAGTCGGAATCGCTTTATATTTTCAAAAAAGCAGTTAAGGGTCATTACATGTTAATGTAGGAATATATATTAGTTTATTTTATGACATATTGTATTTATCATAGGTATTATCTGTGTAGTCTGGTTTATGTATTAGTATGTAACTATTTGTATGTATGTATATTTTAAAAGTACACCACCTGCAGACCTAGGTGGACTGGAAACATGTGTTTGATCTACCTTTCGTGTGTGGTATACAAATAAAGAATAATAATAATAATATCGAGAGTGCTGTTTCCTCAGTTAAAATAGTAAAAAGTTTTTATTAATATTTTGTCATCAACAAAATTGCGCACGCGGCGCTATGTGTGTGCTCTTGTAATAATGTAATATAGCTTTAAAGGCGGGGGCACACGATGCGTTGCGGCGGCGTTGCGGCGACAGAGCGGTGTCGCTGCGTCATCTTACATAGAAAATATATCTTTGGTATGTCACACGGTGCGCTCCAGCGCCGCATCGGACTTGCAACCACCAAGACGAGGCGGGGAGGGGTGAATGCGTTGCAACGTTGGAGCGGCACCAATCAGTTGTCCATTATCATCAGATCCATTTTTATTAACAGAGTGTCCAACGCTGCTACGGCGCCGCTAATACATAACAACGTTGCGGCGCCGCACCGCTCGTGTGCCCCCGCCGTTTGTGTGGCGGTGACGCATCAGTCGTTGTCCGACCAACAAATGTCACGCACACAAAGTTATTGTACGTATACAAGTGTTACCTACACATAGATTTGCGCGAAAAGATGAGTTGAATTAACTATACATCATTATTTTATACTATAGTTTAGCCAAGCGACAGAAAACAAACGAATCATTCTTGAAAAATCCGACAACATGTTTGTTTAGCAGAGATAAGTACATAAATAATACTCTTCCACAATCACATACCGGTTCTTTGTTTAGATTTATTTTTTTGATAAAATGAACAAACTATACCCATATCAAAATTATTTTGCATTCATTGGACATAATCAGTATATACCGTATTACTACTAACGTAGTTTGATGTCTCTGTCAAGTTGTCTTACTACAACGGGCGCTACAGGATATAATCTTAGGGTTTCTTTTAATAAAGCTTCTAGATAAACCAGCTTTGATAGATCTTGCTTTGTCACGTCCCTATCATCGTCTCCAAAAACGTTTCGTAACCTGAAAAATTAAACAATTTAGTTTGAAAATAAAATGAAGATTGGATAAAGATATACAAATTTATATACGCTTGAATCTTGGAGTAGGGGGTCTGCTGACCCTTTCTCGCAAAATAAAAATTTGTACTGATCTTTTTTTTTCCTCTTCACGATATCTGCGATTAGTCGTTAGACTATAAGCAGATGGGTTGTGGCTTATTATGGATGTTTAAGACAGTAGAGCCATCGCTCTACTATCTACTAGTCTTCGAGCACGTCAGCTCGTTTTAGGCATTTAACTCTTGGTGCTACAACCAACGAACTGACGAGGCGATTGGGATGTTGGCTCAACCGGGCTTTGTGCTTTTTGCAGTATTTCCAATTTCCTCGCAGATGTTTGGAGTGTTCAGGTACTCGTGGATGACATACATACATGTAGTAGTAGTAGTAGTAGATACATGCGAGTAAACCATGGCGCATTGCAAATGGTCCTAAGTATATTTTTTTTTATCGACTACAAGTTGGCCCTTGACTGCTATCACACCTGATGTTAAGTGATGATGCAGTCTAAGAAGGAAGCGGGCTAACTTGTTAGGAGTGGGACGAAAATCCACACCCCTTTCGGTTTCTACACGACATCGTACTGGAACGCTAAATCGCTTGGCGATACGTCCTTGTCAGTAGGGTGGTAACTAGCCACGTCGAAAGCCTTCCACCAGCCAGATATTATTTTGTTTTGTATGCGCATTACGTTTGATTTACTGCAGGTACCCCACAGCTGAATGCCATAGAGCCATATTGGTTTTAACATTGCACAGTACACGAGCATTTTGTTGTTAAGCCTTAGAGTCGACTGCCTGCCGAGCAGCCAGAGCAGATTTCGGAATCTAGTATTGAGCTCATTTCTTGAGATCTTGTTGAAATTGATATAAATTGAAATAAATTCAGTCACGCCACTTAACTCCTTGAACAATTTATCCTGGATGTGGGGGTAGGATCCAACCAGCAATATAGTATACGTGACTGCCGTCGCTAAAGTCTCATAACCAGCCACAATTATAGAATCGATGTGATCTCTTATCACTTTGTCAGTGAAGGTGCCATTTTCCGTAGCCTGTTTTAGGAAGTGGTCCAAGAACGGCTTGAATATTGGACCTGAAATGTAAACATGTCAATTTATCTTTATTGCCTTTATTTTGAGACTGAAGTCCGAATCAAACGCAAAGTTATGGTATTGATTTTAAAAATTGTAAAACACAAAATTCTAAATACTAATCATGTAAAGTATACCTTTTGGTTTTTTATCATATTCCTCAATACTGCAATTCAAGAGCTCTGCTTTCTTCTTTTTCAAAGCCTGCAAATAGCATTCCAGAATACATAAGACTAAAGGAAAGAAGTTCGGTGATAAATCTATACTAATATTATAAAGAGATAAAGTTTGTAAATAAAGTTCTGTCGGGGCTAATCTTTGGAACTACTGATCCGATTTAGAAAATTCTTTCACCAGTAGAATGCTACGTTATCGATCAGTGTCATAGGCTATATTTTATATTTGTATATATATTAACCGAATTATCACAGTTTTTGTCGCGCGAGTTGGACTGCAAAAATCTGTTAAATCGGCTTTATAATTATGTTTTGAAAGCTAGACTCAAGAGCCTTATAGACGATATAATATCAAGCTATACATATCAGCTTGACATAAATATATATTGTTAATGTTAATGTACTGCAATGTCGTATAATGTTTAACAAAAATGTAAGTCTTTAGTACACGGAACGGGTCCGTGTACTAAAGATCTATATATTGCTTCACGGGAAATATAAAAAAAATAAATTGAGAGGGGGAGCGGGGAATGAGCACACTTTATATGAAAGTCTGTCTTTAAAATTGGAAGGGTACCTAAGAGATTTTCACAAGGACGAAATCGCGGGCGACTACTAATCTTTAATAGTATACGACTAAATGATAATGGATGTAATTGAAAAAAAGAATAATAAGAGAAAGTTGAAATAAAAGAGAAGATGTAGTGTCTTATGCGTAAGGTGTGTGTAGATAAACTAGACATGAACAGTAGTTAAATAAAGAGGAGATGATTAATTATTGTAAGAGCATGATCTGAAAAACTTTTAATTTTTCAAAAAATTAAAATGGTCTGGTTATCCCAGTCTTAGATGACATTGATGTCAATACATACGAATTCGGATATATTGTGTACAGTCTTCAGCAATTTATCTTCTTTTGTTTTCAATTTGGTCCAACCATAAATAAAGTCAGTGTGCAGCCAGATCTTCTGAATTCTGCTTATAATGACGTTTAACAATCCGTCTATAGCATTGAAGTACATATCTATAGTGATATTGTTAATCTCTTTTTTGTCTCTCAAGTCAATACCTAGAGCTGCGGCTGAAAATTCATATAATATTGGTATCAAAATCTCGCCTAAATTTCAAGTTTTGATTAGATGCTAATTCGTACAGATATAAAAGGTAGCCATTATTCTGACAGAATTGACGACGCATAGCTTAAGCCACTGAAAGGATTGTTCGGA
>JAXAVZ010000262.1:0-87500 GCA_034621355.1 Mycalesis mineus | reverse complement strand
ATATATATAATTATCATTTTAGGTACATCCGGTCAAAATAAACATACTTCAATCGCTAAGATATAACGTTTAGGATCAATCACCATTATTAACGATCTTGTGTGCATAAAATTTTATCCAAGGTCACGAGAATGTTAGTTTTGGACTTTTTAGGAAAGCGTATAATTTTACGAAAAAATAATTTAGATATAAACTGTACATAAAACAAATATTTATAATAAAAGACATGTGGCACTCGGAGACTGCCGCAGTAAAGCTATTGCATAGCATTTTTTTTCAACTTATGTTTACCTACCGACGTCATCGGGACCGTGGCCGAGCGGTATGGCGCTCTAAATGCCCAGATTGCCAGAGAGACGCGGGTTCGAATCCCGTCGGTTCCGCAATTTTTTTTCAATCCGGCAAATCCGGGCACTTAGAGCGCTTTACCGCTAAGCCACGTTCCCCGATGACGTCTTGCCGAAATTCTGCTTTCGAAATTATGTTTTTGATACTCAGGTGGTGTTAGGTTTTTTCGTTACGGAATTTCTGTATTCGGTCTCCACGCTCAAGGCCCGCGATAAAAGCTATACAATAGCTTAATAATAATAAATTCTTTATTTCGACCATCAATGGATCATATTATGTGTTACTAACAAAATATTTTATAATCTAAGCTTACCTAACCTACGACAGGACCGATTTGCCAGCATATGAATCATAGAACAGTGATTCAAATACTGGCAATCTAACCTGTCAGAAAACGCCTTCAGAATATCGTTAGAGCTAGCCCGGACCCTACTCAACAGCGACGTACACCGCTTTCGCATAGTCGTGTAAAAACAATCTATGCGAGCGTCGGCGAACATTTATTATGGAGTTTCAAACAATTTGGGGATTTTTCATAATTTTTATTTTGTTGATGTAGGTACCTAAAGAGTGTCTGATCCGTTTTTGACCGGGATTAAAATTAAAAAAAAAATGCCTGCCATTTAGAATTTTGTTATTGATGCCCCGATTCCGAATCGATATATAGGCTACTCACAAAATATAGTAAAAATTTTTAATTTTTATAAATAGTTAGTTATGGTAAACTTAGTTAGTTTTCAGTCTGACATATATATTTTAATTGTTACTGCTTGTACCACTCAAATGAAATCGCGTGGCACTTAAAAAAAATCAAAGGGAAATCGCAAAATTATAGCACACATTTAGAAAAACACAGTTTGATACTTGCAATTTAATTTTTATGGAAAAAAAGCATTTTTATATAGGGATTTGTATTATATTTTCTTAAACTTAATTTTAAAAAAAGATTTATTATTTTGTTTAATTACTTACTTATGCTGTCTCCAAGTAATAGGTGAGCGTGTCCTATCAAAGGCAGGTATCCAGGATAAGCCGGTGGTTCATCTTTATTGGTGATCACCCACCACGCAATGACACTTGCCAAAGATACGAATAACAGTATCACCGTCAACATGATAAGAGCAAAACAAAGGCATCAAAAACTAACGTAGTAGAGAGATTGTAGGACACGCAAATAGTAATTAGGTTTTTAAACTAAAGCTACTATTGGCGCTAGGGGTACTTGGATCTATTGCGTCAGGTTAAATAAAAAACACTGCGCATTGTAAAATACACTTGTTTTTATATGACAACACACTCCAGGTGTAATCTTTTGTAAGCACGCGACATAGTTGACTCTTACACTTTAGGTTACAAAGGCTAATGTTATTTTCTTAATTATTACTATCTCTGATAAAATTTTAATATGGATAATATGTAATAGTTACTATTTGAAGACAAAAAAAAAATTGGTTATCTGTAAAGTCGGTTTACTGACGATAGTTGAACGTGACAACGTCTGAAGAAAATACTGATGGAATGGTAGCATTTAATTGGTTATTAAAATTTTTAATTTAAGTATATTTTTATAAATATTAATTTAAATTAATAAAATAATTGATTTTGATTTTATAAATTTATATTTTAAATTTATAATAAATTTATTAATTTTTAATTTAAAATTAATATATTTAATAATTATATTTAATAGACGGATGTCGAACACTGCCGAACGCAAAGGCCGATTGTGCTTCTTTGTCGCTCGTTCTGCGCTCTCGCTTGCACTTCAAGCCTTACATGGAACGCCTCAAAGCGTGGTAACGGCGTATGAGTCATGTTTTTTCGTTTCGGTTATGAGTCATGTTCGGTTAGCCAATGTGGCTTCCATCATGAGCTTGTGAGATCTGGTTATGGAATAATTCTAAGTTTTAATTTCTTCTAAAAAAATTCAGTAAATTCTAAGCCTAGAATCGGAAACATGGTGGTGTTATAACCACATGTCTCAGAGCACGTTAAGCCTTTGGACTCGGTCACGATTAACAACATCTGTCAGTGATCGTTAATTAATTAAAAATTATCATTCTAAACCTGCATTGGAACAGCGTTGTGGGTGTAAGCTCTGTATCCCCTCTCCTACAGCGAAGGAGATCTGTCCCACTAGTTGCATGTCAATGCGCTGTAAATGAGGATTATGATGAATCTGCAATACCGTATATACCTAAACTGTTAAAGTGAAATTACAAACAGACACTTCAATATTACTTGAGTATGAATGCACAGTTTAACAAAACTTTGACTAAAATGTTGCACAAAGTTAATTACTTAACCTGCACCTTTAGCCGTACGCCCTTTGCTTAATGCAATAGTAATAACTGCATTACAAAAACAGTAATTATGTTACAATATCTCAAACATAGCAATTAATCTTGATTATTCAAGTAATGTTTCGAGATTCCACTGCTCGATTCAGCAGATTTTTCAACCGAGTTCAAAAAAGGAGGAGGTTCTCAATTCGTCTGTATGTTTTTTATTTGGATGTATGTTACGCGATTAGTCGAATTAGACAGCCGGACCGATTTGAAAAATTCTTTTTGTGTGTGAAAGGGTTATACTTCTGCGGTAGTTCCATATTCATCATGTGAGGTTCTGATGCTAGGATCTTGGAGAAATCGAGGGAAAGTTTCAAAAATTGTAAAGGTTTTCTTTACAATTTTTCAAAGTGGCCTACGTTCGGTAATTTTTCCGTTAAGTATTTTAAATCACTATAATTTAATAAAGGTTTGGAGGCTATCTGATAAAAGAGCCGATCTACAAACGAGGGAATTCCTCAACGATTTACTGCAGGTACCTTGTGTTTGAGCTCCTTAACGGTTTACCGCGTGATTGGGTTTGATCGATTTGTCACGTTGAGAACTTTACATTTAGATGGGCTATGACTGTCACTAAGGGTCAGGTTATGAAGACGAAAGACGGTTTACAGCAGCTATCAGCTCTTGGGAAACTTTTCGATAAATCACTAAAATGTATAAAATAAAAAATAAAACCAACTTCAAAACACACTAAAATGTAAAAAATAATTGCATCATTTAATTACATTAATTTACTTAACCATATCTATAAAGTCGGTGACACCCGAGTTTTCTACTTTAAAAAATTGGTTGTCTGTAAAGTCGGTTTACTGACGATAGTTGAACGTGACAATGTCTTAAGAAAATACTGATGGAATGGTAGCATTTAATTGGTTATTAAAATTTTTAATTTTTATAAATATTAATTTAAATTAATAAAATAATTGATTTTGATTTTATAAATTTATATTTTAAATTTATAATAAATATATTAATTTATAAATATATTAATTTTTAATTTAAAATTAATATATTTAATAATTATATTTAATAGACGGATGTTGAACGCTGCCGAACGCAAAGGCCGATTGTGCTTCTTTGTCGCTCGTTCCGCGCTCTCGCTTGCACTTCAAGCCATACATGAAACGCCTCAAAGCGAGGTAACGACGCATGACGTCATGTTTTTTCGTGCGTGCAGCCGGCTCTATCGAATTACAAGACGTTGTCACGTCAAAACGAGTACGTTACCTAAACTTGGATGGCACCGAAGATGACACAAGTTTGATTTGTGCCGTAGTATGAGAGTAGATGTTCTTTATGATTTGAATGTATTTGGCCTCGACTCCTTGACTTTTTAGCGCCTTCCATATGCTGTCGTGGTTTAAAGAGTCGAAAGCCTTAGTAAAATCAACGAACGCTATCTAATAAACTTTATTATATTCCTTATATTTCTGAAGCAGCTGTCTTACGACATGGATGTGGTCTACTGTCGAAAACTTACTCCGAAAAGCAGCCTGTTTTTTTGGTTGGTTGTCGTCTAGCGTGATAGTTATTCGTGACAAAATTATCTTTGAGAAAATCTTATAGATGTTTGATATTAAGCTTAAGGTTTATCGTTGTTCATATCGCTCTTGTTTCCTTTTTTGTGTATCAATACTATGGTCGATTTTGTCCAATCGCTAGGAATGCATTCAGTTGTCAGGATCTCATTAATTAGCTTCGTAAGTATGCGGGCAATCACCGGTGAAGTACTTTTTAGTAGCTCGTTTGGAGAGTTATGCGCTCTTTTATGAAATGGCGTAATAATTATTATTGCATTTATTTATTTACAATTATTTTTAAAATTTTTAACAATGCTTATAAAATTATAAAAAAAAAACACTATTAAAAATTTATAAAAAAATTCATTCCGCCTGTTGCGGGGCCCGGGGGTCCAAGCAACCGGTGGTCAGGGCTCCAGAGTGAGGAACCTCCTCACAATACGCGCCGTTTCAAGAATTACTGCATTCTGTATCCGACCCTTGATCCGAAAGCGAAAGCTTTTTAAGATGTTCGTCAAAACTTTTCGCTATAAGACCGTTGACTGAAACGACTATAGGAACAATTATTGTTGAATCAACATTCCACATGACGGTAATCTCATGAGCAAGGTCCAAGTATTTTGATACTTTTTCCTTTTCAGCTTTCATCAGATTATCGTCATGTGGAACAGTAATATCAACAATCATTGCACGGCGCGTTAATCGATCAATTATCACTATATTAGGTCTATTGGCTACAATATACCTATCAGTGATAATTGTTCGATCCCAGTAGAGCAACGCACTGCTATTTTCAAGAACTGACGCTGGGTCGTACCTATAGTAAGGCACCTCAAAATCGACAAGGCCATACTGAAGAGCAAGTTGCTGGTGAATTATCTATTATATTATTTTATTTTTATTCATTAAAAATAAAATTAACTTCTTTTTTTGTCGCGTTTTTAAAAATCATCATGATCAGCCGATAGAAATCCACAGCGGGAGATGGGACATTTATAAGAATATCAGTACGATTTAAGCTACTTTCATCCGAAGGCTCCGTGTAACTTAATAATATCATCGAAGGATCGATGATATTATTAGGCTAGTGGGAGGCCTCGGCCATGGCTAGTTACCACCATACGACAAGGATGTACCGCCGAATGATTAAGCGTTCCAGTACGATGTCGTGTAGAAACCGAAGCTTGGTGTGGATATTATCTACTCTTACTTCTAATAAGTTAGTCGGCTTACATCTTACGGAAACTCGTGTAAAAAGACCTTTATGCAGTATTTCAAAACAAAACCTCGCTGAAGTATTAAAAAAATACAAGATTTATTATCTGGGCTGAAATCACCATGGTACACAAAAGGGGAACTTGAGGCTTTGAACATGTCATTACACAATATTTGAGGTAGTAAAAAATAATGGGTGGCGTAACCGTACTGTTTGCTGGGGACTTTAGACAAACTTTACCGGTGATACCTAAAGGTACTCGAGCTGATGCAGTCCAAGCATGCCTTAAAATATCGATTTTGTGGTTCTCCGTGAAAACTATTAAGTTGACAAAAAATATGAGAGTATATTTAGAAAGTGATTCTAAGGCTGGCATGTTATCAACCAGTAAAAGTAGGAAATGGTGAACATCAGAGATGGTCTATTTGACATCCCTAAAGATTTGTGTACATTAGTGAATACTGTCGAACAGTAATACAATATATTTATCCTCGTATTTCCGACATAAAACACAAGCCAAGGAACTGTTTTGCAAACGAGCTATTTTAACCTCGAAAAATGAACAAGCTGCGTCTACTAACGATATATTTGAAAGTCATTCAAACTCAAACTCAAAATATCTTACTCAAACACAAAATATATCTCAAAATATTTGATGTTCACCATTTCCTATTCGACGGAGAAGAAAAAAATAATAAATTGATAGACATACTATGCCATGTAGATGACGCTATTAATGTACTGTACTGTTCTTAAATTCCCTAAAACCAGCAGGTCTCCCATACCATAGGCTTGCACTGGGAAAATTTACACCGTTAATGTTGCTACGTAACCTGAAATTGCCGAAATTGTGTAACGGCACCAGGTTGCAAGTCAAAGCCTTACACAAAAATTTAGTTTAGGCCGTTATCTTGACAGGATGTGCTCGAGGAGAAAAGGTGGTCGTCCCACGCATTCCTCTGATACCAAATGATCTTCCATTTAAATTTAAGCGCCTTCAATTTCCTCTGAAAGATGGCTTTGCGATGACGATAAATAAATCACAAGGGCAAACTTTCAAAGTCGCAGGTGTTGATTTAAGAGAAGATTTCTTCTCTCATGGACAACTGTATGTTGCTTGCTCACGTGTCAGCTCTTCCTCTAACCTCTTCATACGGGCAAATAGTTAAAAACTAAAAATATTGTTTACAAGTAAATCCTGTAAGACCTCTTCCATCTATCTATCAGCCAATATACGTCCAGTGCTGGAATTAGACCTACCCAAAGACTTTTTCACGATATTTTGTCGTGTGCTAAACGGTACCAACAGCTTCCAGCGACTTTCACTGGACCGTCCAAGCGTCGCGTCGTGTCATCTTCATTCTATATAAATTCTTGTTAACATTTTCTTTTTTTTTATTCTTTTTACCTTTTCTAAATCTGTATGTGTACTACTATAATTTTTTATTTTTATTTATTTATTTATTTATTAAGGTTACCAACAGGTTACAATTCTCATAAGTATAACAAAAGTAAGATCTTAAAAACTAAATGTTTAATTGTAAACCTACTAATTAGTAAACACAACATGCTAACTTAAAAATACTACAGTAGAAAAGACAAACAAAACATCCATAATAATATCAAGAGACAATTTGATTTTTTAAACTTTATTTACACATGTAATCGATAGACCATGGAAAAGGCGATAATTAAGTGAAAAACCCGAATTCAGTCAGAAGTCATTATTCCACGCGGACGAAGTCGCGGGTTAAAGCTAGTTTTATATATATTACGTGCATAATTTAATGCATTTAGCATAGCTGAAACGGAACGTTTTTATATTGTCACAGACAAGTTACAGTTAAAATCACTATAAAAAAATTGGTTGTCTGTAAAGTCGGTTTAGTGACGATAGTTGAACGTGACAACATCTGAAGAAAATACTGATGGAATGGTAGCATTTAATTGGTTATTAAAATTTTTAATTTAAGTATATTTTTATAAATATTAATTTAAATTAATAAAATAATTGATTTTGATTTTATAAATTTATATTTTAAAGGAGAATGCCAGACACTGTATAGGACCTTAACCCACTAATATAAAGATATTGTACAACAATGTATTATGTATCATTTTATTGCATTTTTCTTACTATTTCATATAAATTACATTTAAAATCTCTAGAACTCGGAGTAATCGACCTGAGCCTAACATTGGTTATCGTCCATTTCTGTATTGTGGTTCCGTATAGTTGTCACACTGACATGATAATCGCAAAGCTTCATTAAATATATTTTTAAACACGCTTCTTCTTCTTTCACTATCTTTTAGAGTCCACTTTTGATGAAAATATTTAAATATTTTTTAACAGAATTTTATTCCGATGTCCAACAGTAAAAATGGCTTATTGTATTGTATTGTATAATAATAGGATCTTTTTAGTATATTTACAATTTGTGTTCTTTCTGGGTTAGGATCTGGCATTCTCCTTTATAATAAATATATTAATTTTTAATTTAAAATTAATATATTTAATAATTACATTTAATAGACGGATGTCGAACGCTGCCGAACGCAAAGGCCGATTGTGCTTCTTTGTCGCTCGTTCCGCGCTCTCGCTTGCACTTCAAGCCTTACATGGAACGCCTCAAAGCGAGGTAACGACGCATGAGTCATGTTTTTTCGTGCGTGCAGCCGCGATTTCTAATTTGCTTTAATGACTAACTGGCTTTTGTTTTACGGACTTTGACTACAAAAAAGAGGTTTGAACAATGAACATATTAATTAATGATTTTTCACATAACCTACAAAATCTAAAATATTAAACAAAAAAAATCCCAAGTTCTAGAGTACTATGACATTTTGATATCAGTAGTAATTATCTGAACCATTAAAATAGTCGCATGTTTCGGACCATGTTTCATGTCTAGGTCTGGCCCAAGCTTGTATGGTACCATGTTCATCTCCTTTCATTGCAAGTTTTATTTTCTAATTAAATAGATTTTGCTGTAATATTATAACAATGATTATTGTTGAATCTGCAAGTAATTCCGCCGTATACTTCAAGTATAGGCAAACATCTCAAAACTACACTTTTTAATACACATATAAATACAACATAAGATACAAGTGTGGGGGAAAAAATCTCAAAACTATACATTTTTAATTAAATTATAAAACATATTGATGCATAGATAGATAAATAAAGTCTATTGCACACGAAAAATAATAAATATAAAACAGATAAAAACCAACAGGAAAACTATATAAAAAATATGGATATAATAGTGTACTATCGCGATATTTTCTAGACAACTCGCAATAAAAATTGAAGAATAGGAAAGGATAGGACAGCCAAGGGGTCTACATTACGAACTTTACCTGGTGGTTTGCTACAAACACAAAATGCTTCGCTACTTCGTTAAATAATCGTTCCTTAAACTTGCTGGCACCGACTTCATAGATATGCTTAAGTTAATTATAGCAACTAAATGATGCAATTTTTTTAGTGCATTTTATAGTCGGTTCAATTTTTTTTTTAATTTTTTTTGTAAATCGGAACTTTATACTTCAGCGATAGTGATGAGAAAATAACCTCTGCACTAGTCCACCAAGGTGACGTTGTTAGGTCCATTTCACCCTGCTGCCTGAGTGGTTAAAAAAAATTAAAAGAAAGTTAATGAAAAAACTGCACAAAAATTAAAAAATAATTATTTATTTCTCTTTTCAATAGTGATATGGTACCCAGATACTGGCTTTAGTAACACGTCCAACTTGGTCACCATTTTCTTGTGGTCGCCATTCACTTTGTAGCAGCGAAAAATGTGGGCCAGGATTACCTTTACTGACATAACGGTATAAGCTTTACCTGTAAACAAAAGACTTCAGATAGTTCAAGTCATCTGTGCGCGTGCGCTTGTAATAATAAAACTTTTAATTTACTTGGCAGTGACGCATCACTCGTTCGAGCAACAAATGTCACGCAATGTCACGCAATTAAAAGTAAAGTAAGATAAGCCATAGGTTGGTCAATCAGCCCGTTCCAATCAGTATTTTCTATACTAATATAATAAAGAGGTAAAGGTTGTAAGTTTGTAAATAAAGTTCTGTCGGGGCTAATCTTCGGAACTACTGATCCGATTTTAAAAATTCGTTCACCAGTAAAAAGCTACGTTATCGGTGAGTGTCATAGGCTATACTTATATTTGTATTGTATATATTACCCGAGTTATCATAGTTTTTGTCGCGCGAGTCGGACCGTGAAATTTATTAAATTTAGCTTAATACTACGCTGCCATAGATATTGGATATAATTGAAAACATTGTATGAAAACTTTATGCATCTTAAAAAGTTCTACAAAAAAATCCGGAATAGCATATATCTATCTTTTATATTTTGGCAGATATATAACTTTTTGTGTTTTAAAAAGGCATTTAATTCATATGCTTACGTTTACGTCATTATTTACACAACTAAACCGAAATCCTTATCAAAATATTTTTTTTTAAAATCACAGGGATATTATAGAGATAAGATTTGCCTTTTACAGTATGTTAATTAGTTACATAGTTTCGGAGATATTACAAATTTTCTAAAAAACATAACACTGACTCGTCAGTGTTATGTTATACGTACTTAATAGGGGTCAACATTTTGGTATTGATATTCTTTGAGAATTCTTCTTCTGAATCTTATCTTTCAATTTATTTGGCATGGCAGACCACATTTATATAATATACCAAAAAGTTTGTTCGTTTGTTTAAACGGGCTAATCTCCAGTGTCTCATGTCGGATTGTAAATTATTTTGTTCATTGTGAAAGCAAGACTCAAAAGTGAAATAGACGACTGAATATTTAATACAAGCTATACACATCAGCTTGCCATAAATATATATTGTTAATGTTAATGTACTGTAATATCGTACAATGTTTAACAAAATGGAGATCTTTAGTACACGGGACGGGACGGAGGATATTGCTTCACGGGAAACTATAAAAAATTAAATTGAGAGGGGTAGCGGACACATTATATGAAATTCTGTCTTTAAAATTAAAAGGGCTGAAATTTGGCACGAGTTCGAGGGAGTAGGCTACTACTAAGAAAGGTTTTTTTGGAAATTTCCCCCACCCCCTCATACGATTTCTTTCGTAGACGACTTTCACTGGACCGTCCAACATAGCGTCGTGTCCTCTTCGTCCTGTATAAATTCTTATTATTATTTTCTACTTTTTTGTGGACTATGATTTTGTTCTTTTTACCTTTTTTAAATCTGTATGTGTACTGTAATATTATAAAGAGAGACAATTTGATTCCTTAAACGTTTGTTTACACATGGAATCGATAGGCCGATAACCAAGGCCATAAGGTGGTAATTAAGTGAAAAACCCAAATACTACCGAAAGTCATTATTCCAGGCGGACGAAGTCGCGGGCAAAAGTTAGTATAATAATAATATTATCATCATTATCAGCCCAATTAAGTCCTAATAAAGGGCCAGGCCTCCCTCCTTATGGGAGAAGGAATTAACAATATAACGAGTAGGTATGTACACGTCGACGAACTAAAGACCGATTTTGTCACAAATAGAAAACTATGCACAAATAGCATATTATTTAAGGATTTAATCAAGATTTACTATCATTTCATAGGGTTCCATATTAAAATTTATTTTCCATGCTAGTGAACAAAATAAACTTCACAAAGGTGATTTTGATGTAAAAGAAATTTAACTTACGGTTTAATTAAATGGTCAAAAGTTTTGGAACGAAGTTCCTTATCGCGCGTTGTGATAGGGGGCTAGACGGAAAAAATTCGTACGAAAAGTTGTCACGACACTTTTTGATCAAAGGATCTTGCCGCCGCCTTTGATGTGTGTGCGCGTGAGCGGCGGGGGGCGCCCGCGCTGTATGCTGTCTCGCGCTCTCGTGGCGCCCTCTGGTGTTTCGGTGTACAACAACAAATATTATTATTACTTAAAAAAAATAAAATTTTATTACAATTCCTTCACTAATTAATCGAAAGGAACTTCGTTTCATCCGGGTGTCCCTTGACACCTCTCTACTTTTTTTATTAATATTTCGTCACGTTGCATTACCTATACAATTCCTTCGGCCCAAGCTGAAGCCTGCAAACGAGCTGGGTATATCGGGGAGAGTCTTGGGGTCCAGCCAACGCTCCGGCTTAAACTCTTCTACATCGGGACCCCACGTGGGGTGTCTGTGAACTCCATAGATGGACAGGAAACATGTTCTACCTTTCGAAAGAGTGCAGTTTCCTACAACATACAATAGTAGATAGTACAACACGTTTGTACGTGCGGCTCTATATGCGTGTGCACTTGTAATAATATAGGTTTAATTTGTGTGGCGGTGAGTCGTCGTTTGAGCAACAAATATCACAAACACAAAGTTATTGTACGTGTACAAGTGTTATATACACATAGATCTGCGCGCAAAGATGAGTTGAATTGACTGTACATTATTTTATACTATAGTTGAGCCATCAAAGCGACGGAAAACGAATGAGTCATTCTTGATAAGGACATAAATAATACTCTTCCACCAACGCATACCGGTTCTTTGTTTATATTTATTTTTTAGATAAAATGAACAAACTACGATATCAAAATTATCTTGTACATAATTAGTACCGTATTATTACTAACGTAGTTTGATGTCTCTGTCAAGTTGTCTTACTACAACGGGCGCTACAGGATATAATCTTAGGGTTTCTTTTAATAAAGCTTCTAGATAAACCAGCTTTGATAGATCTTGCTTTGTCACGTCCCTATCATCGCCTCCAAAAACGTTTCGTAACCTAAAAATTAAACAATTGAGTTACAATAATTGAATTATTATCTCACTCAGGATAATAAGTTAGACTAAATTACTTTATTATAAAGTGGAATAAAAGTATTTAGAAAAAAAATTAAATCCGACAAAGACATACAATAGACGCTTAAATGTTAGAGTAGAGGGTCTGCTGACCCTTTCTCGCAAAATAGTACTGAATTAAGTACCATCCATGGATTTTTTCAGTATGACATCACATCATGCACTGTAAGACCATCTGCCTATTAAAATATTTAAAACCTTGTAACTGTTCCCATATTTTATCATTTTATTTAGTTTTTAACCGACGAAAAAAAACGGAGGAGGTTCTCAATTCGACACGTATATTTGATTTTTTTTTATGTATGACCACGCAAAACTTTTTACAGAATTATCCGATTTTGATAATTCTTTTTTAGAAAGGGCACACTTCCAAGGTGGTCCCATTGTCTTCATGTTAGGATCTGATGATGATATCCTGAGAAAATTAAAGGAACTCTTCAAATTTTATTGGCACACTTGCGGCGATTTCGGTATTTGTGTAAGTATCGGTAGCTTTTTGGCTACTAGTGCCGTATAATATACTATGAGAGTATGAGAGAGTAGTACGAGTACGTTACGTGGCGATAAATTACTAAAAAGTAGGAAATAAAAATTTATAACAAAAAATAGAAGCGACTCAAAACGCATTGAAAAGTAAAAAATAACTGAGCCATGTAATTGCTTTAATTAAATGGCAATTGCTTTAATTAAATGGCGATACATAGAACCTACAAACTGCTTTACTATGTTAAATAAATGTTCCTTAAACTTGGCTGGCACCGACTTCATATATATACTTAAGTAAATTAAAGCAACTAAATGGTTCAGTTATTTTTTATTATTTAGTGCGTTTTGAGTCGGTTCTAATTTTTATTCAAAAAATTTTTAAATCAAATTTCAAATAGCATTAAAAACACTAGTATTTTAACAATTGTCGTCTACTATTCTATTGCTAGCTATCGACAGACTGAAAGATACCTTTACCTATATATATTTTAGGTTTTAAGACAAGGTTCTCAAAATTCTGATAACAGTAGGCTATTAGACAAAAATTTTTGGGAAGAGCTTTACATTAGTTGTTTTCAATTGCTTATAGTTTTAGCGTAACAACTGTTAGCTTAGGAAATTGTTATAATTTGAAATTAATTCAGTCACGCCACTTAACTCCTTGAAAATTTTCTCCTGGATGTGGGGGTAGGATCCAACCAGCACCATAGCAAACGTGACTGCCGTGGCCAAAGTATCATAACCAGCCACAATTATAGAATCAATATGGTCTGTTATCTCTTTGTCAGTGAAGGTGCCATTTTCCGTAGCCTTTTTTAGGACGTGGCCCAAGAACGGCTTGAATATTGGACCTGAAATTTGCATATGCGTTTTTACCTTTACATTGCCTTTATTTTGAGACTGAAGTCCAATAGCCGAATATTCAAACGCAAAGATCAATCTAGTCTAGTATTAAAGACGAGTCCGATGATGTTCACGTCGATTTTAAAAATAGTAAAACATAAAATTTCAAATACGAATAATGTCATGTATACCTTTTATTTTTTTATCATATTTTTCATTACTGCAATTCAAGAGATCTGCCTTTTTCTTTTTGAAAACCTGCATATAAGATTGAAGGAAAGAAGTTTAGTGATAAATCCTCTTTTAATTTTAATAGAATACGACTAATATAATAATTCAACAGTTTAATAGTATTTTAAGCAGATAAATTAATGTAATTAAAATGAGAATAATGTCTTAAGTGAATGGTATATGTGTAGATGAATTTGGTTGGATGGAGTTCGGCGCAAGTACAGGTAACAGTGCAGCGACCTCTACGCTGCCATAAGTGACTTTTAATTGGATTTATAAGGTCTGTCTGACCTTCCTCAGTGGACTGAGGCAATTAGTGCTTCCGCTGCGGCGGTGAGGGAAATAAGTCGCTTCACTGCCTGCGCGAGATGCAATGCGCGATGTGCACGGATGCAGATCGGCCCGCAAATCATATAATGGGAGGGAAAAACTGCAACCCTTCTCATTGAAAAAGTAAGACATTCAGAGCTAGCATCATTACGGAAGATGGACTTCGTCAGACACAGGAGAAAGCTGATATGTCATCATGAATCAGCAGCGACATATCAGTTTTCTACAGTCGAACCTTCTTGCGCTGAGTGGTTTAGTGGCAGTTCTGGCTAGGAATATTTCTAGCCCTTCTCTCGTGCTCGGGAGATACGGTGACCAAATGGGGGTAATACGTAATAATAGGGCGTACTTCTCGCCCAAACGTTCGCTAGCGGAGTTTCAAATTTTCCTAGACTCTGTCAGGGAAGCCGTAGGAAAGCAAACGGGAGGGAAAGTAATCGTTGTCGGAGATTTAAATGCCAAATGCCAGGCTTGGGGAAGCTCTGCCACTGATGCAAGAGGAAGGGCAGTGCAGGACTGGGCTCTTATCTCAGGTTTGTCGCTACTTAACAGAGGATCAGCCTATAACTGCGATCGATGGCAATGAGGATCGGGAGTAGACGTTTCTTTTGCTACCAGTGCAGTTGCATGTAACGTTATAAATTGGAGACAAACTATAAAATGACAAAAAAAAAACACAGGATCAGCCTATAACTGCGAACGATGGCAAGGAGGATCGGGAGTAGACGTTTCTTTTGCTACCAGTGCAGTTGCATGTAACGTTATAAATTGGAGACAAACTATAAAATGACAAAAAAAAAATCAGAGGATCAGCCTATAGATAACTGCGAACGATGGCAAGGAGGATCGGCAGTAGACGTTTCTTTTGCTACCAGTGCAGTTGTATGTAACATTATAAATTGGAGACAAACTATAAAATGACAAAAAAAAAAGAGAAAATCATAACATGACAAAGTCCTGGTCATCCCAGGCTCTGGTGATATTAATATCAATACATACAAATTCGGACATATTGTGTACAGTTTTCAGTAATTCATCTTCTCTCCTCTTCAATTTGGTCCAACTATAAATAAAGTCACTGCACAGCCAGAACTTCTTCATTCGCCTTCCGATGACATTTAACAACCCGTCTATAGCATTGAAGTACATATCTATAGTGATATTGTTAATCTCTTTCTTGTCTCTCAAGTCAATACCAAGAGCTGCGGCTGAAAATGCATATAATATTTTCATCAAAATGTCGCCTAGTATTCAAGTCTTGATGAGATGCTAATCTGTTTATGTAAAATAAAATTTTTAAACAAAAAATAGAACCGACTCAAAGCGCACTAAAAAGTAAAAAATAACTGTGTCATTTAGTTGCTTTAATTTACTTAAGCATATCTATGAAGTCGGTGCCAGCAAGTTTAAGGAACATTTATTTTACGTAGTAAAGAAGTTTGTGGGTTCTAGGTAACGTCCTTGAAAGTAGAAACCTTAGCTGGCACCGACTCCTAGATATGCTTAAGTAAATTAAAGCAACTAATTGACACAGTTATTTTTTACTTTTTAGTGCGCTTTGAGTCGGTTCTATTTTTTGTTTAAAAATTTTATTTCTTACTTTTTAGTGATTTATCGCCACGTAACGTACTGGTGCTATACTGTCATAGCATATTATACGGCACTAGTAGCCAAAAAGCTACTGATACCGAGACAAAACCGAAATCGCTGTAAGCGTGCCACCAAAATTTGAAGAGTTCCTTCAAATTTAAATACATATAAAAAAAAAAAAAAAATATACGTGTCGAATTGAGAACCTCCTCCGTTTTTTTTCGTCGGTTAAAAAATTAAACCAACTTTAAAACTCACTAAAAAGTAAAAGATAATGACGACCTCCGTGGCGCAGTGGTATGCGCCGTGGATTTATACACAGGTCCTGGGTTCGATTCCCGGCGGGGCAGATTGAGATTTTTCTTAATTTTTCTTGGTCTGGCTGGTGGAAGGCTTTCGCTGTGGCTAGTTACCACCCTACCGACAAAGATGTATCGCCAAGCGATTCCGCGTTCCGGTACGATGTCGTGTAGAAACCGAAACTGGTGTGGATTTTCATCCCACTCCTAACAAGTTAGCCCGCTTCCATCTTAGACTGCATCATCACTTAACATCAGGTGTGATAGCAGTCAAGGGCCAACATGTAGTCAATAAAAAAAAGAAGATAATTGTCTCATTTTGTTGCTTTAATTTACTTAAGCATATTTGTGCTATTAAAATTTCGGGATCGTTTATACGAAGAAAGTAGGTACGTAGTCATACATAAACCGACTAAACCGATTTTGATGAAACTTTCAATACTCACTAAGTTAAACAATACCTAGTACTACAAAAAAGAATTACTTAAATCGAATTTGTAGTTCAGGAGATATGCGAACACAAACATAAAAATTCTCTATCTCAAAAACCACAGAACTGATTTTGATGAAACTTTCAGTATTCCCTAAGTTGAATAATACTCAGTACAACAAAAAAAGAATCACTAATATCGAACTTGCGATTTCGAAGATATGCGAACACAAACATAAATTCATACAAACATATGAGAAAACTGGGCAGTTCTGGAAATATTACATACATACAGGTTGAATTGATAACCTCCTTTTCTTGAAGTCGGTTCAAGCTCGGCAGACATTATACTGACAGATTTATCAATGCACTTTTGTGAAGTGGCTAAAATAATTACGCTATCAGTAAGTACTTACAACATATTGTTTCCAGAGCATTACTTCGACAGTATTCCCAATGGCCAAAAGGTCCTCTACCGACCTCCACCTCCATAGCGTTAACCAGACGTCGGGATTGACTGTTGAACAAGTCCATGAACCCGTCCAGAATGGCTGGATTGAACGCTGGGTTTAATATTTTGCGATGGACTTTCCAAACTGGTACTAGAAATAAAAAATCATTATTATAAAAAAAAAATCCCCGCCTGCAGCACCATAAAGTATTTAGTATTTTATACAGATATAGTGATCCTTGTTTTTCTCTTTTTAGTTCATAATTTCTAAGCAGTCGGGTTTTTTGTTTTTATAATAATGATTTTATTTGAGACTTTTTAGTTTTAGTTTATGGTATAGAAATTAGACGATACGCTTAGTACACTTTTTGCCATTTTTTGTTAAAAAAGTAATATGAACATGATATGATATTTACATTTTTGAAATGGTCTTTTTACGACCTTTTAATTGGTACCCATATTGCTAAGATAAGAGAAAAATATACACACATCCCTCCTTTTTTCCCTCATTTACAGCCGCCATTTTGAAAATTTATATAGCCTATGTCACTACCACCATTTTGACAAATTCAACGACACCTCACATGTCAAAATCCGTTCAGCTGTTTAGGCTGTAGCGCGTGCCGAAGAAATGGACATACATACATACATACATACATACGCTCGAAAAACATAACCCTCCTTCTGACGCAGTCGGGTAAAAACATTAAAACCATCGAAAAGTAACTTTACGTTAAAAGCTTTTATTTAACTTACATTGGACATACGTAAGTTCGGGTGGAATCTTTGAGCTCAATTTAGCAGTTGATACCTTCAACCGATTGAGATTAAATTTTGTATACACGTTTACTTTGGATGACA
This sequence comes from Mycalesis mineus, assembly GCA_034621355.1. NCBI lineage: Eukaryota > Metazoa > Arthropoda > Insecta > Lepidoptera > Nymphalidae > Mycalesis > Mycalesis mineus. Next base: position 69,667 of record JAXAVZ010000262.1, on the reverse strand, counting down.
ATGCATGATATAGTGTGTGACATCATTTTAAATTCAATATGGCGGACCATACAAAATAGCAAAAAAGATATTTTTAATGCATTTCAAAATATACTAAAATTATAAAGAGGTAAAGTTTGTTACTTTGTAACTTTGTATGTTAGTAAGTTTGTATGTATGTATGTAAATGGATCTGTGGGAGTTAATCTTCGAAACTGCAGATCCGATTTAAAAAATCCTTTCGCCAGTAGAAAGTTACAATATTGGAAAGTGTTATAAGCTCTATTTTATATTTTTACTATATATATTCGCCGAATGGTCGAAGTTTTTGTCGCGCAAATCGGACTGAAAAATATATTAAATCGGGTATATCCGCATGCGCTGCCGTAACTATTGGGCATAATTGAAAACAATGTATAAATACTTTATAAATCTTAAAAAGTTCTCCAAAAAAGTCCGCGACACTATATATCTATCTTTTATATTTTAGCAGATATAGAACTTTTTGTGTTTTAATAAATCATTTAATTCGTATGCTTACGTTTACGTCTTTAAAGTTAAATCTTTATCAAAACAAATTATTTAATAATCACAAGGATATTATAGAAATAACATTTTCCTTTTACAGTATGTTAATCAGTTACAAAGTTTAGGAGATAATAAAAAATTTCTAAAAAGCGCGATACAGCCGCTATTAAGTCCAAATTTCAAAATTAAACTACGTACGTACGAGTACGTACTGAATAGGTTGTGTAAACGGTTGTGTAAATGAGTTAATCAATCTGTGGGTGTGAAAAGTAATATCCAAGCTGAAATAAGTTTGACTTGTGTGTTTTGGAGAGATTTTTATCAGTAATCTCCAATGTGAAATGTGTGACGCATTCTCCAAGCCAAGGATAGTCTAGTGGATTGTACACGAAAAACTGACAACTTAGATCTAAATAATATTACACCATCCGATATAAACAAGACTGGAGGGCTACCTAAGGAGCTAGGAATATTCACTGGGACCAAGGTGATGATGCGTTACAATGTTGACGGCCGAGTGGCGCAGAGGATAGTAACCCTGCTTCTGCGTCCTAGGCCGTGGGTTCGATTCCCACATCTGGAAAATATTTGTGTGATGAGCATAGATATTTTACAGTGTCTGGGTGTTTATCTAGATATTATAAGTATTTATGTATAAAAAATATAAAAATATTCATCAGTTGTCATAGTACCCATGATACAAGCTTTTACGAGTATGCTTACTTTGAGGCTATAATAGCGATGCGTGTAATTGTAAATACTGATAGGTAACAAAACCTCGCGACAAGCTTTTATGATCATTTAAATTGTATATCATGAGGTTATAAGTTGATAGTTAAAATTTTTAAGGAAAAATTCATTTTCTTCTTTTTAGAGCGTTTAAATAAAAGTTTCTTTTAAAAAAGATTTTTTCTTTAATTTATTTATTATTGTTGTAAACATAGAATAAAAAGAGCAGCTCCTAGCGCTGTGATTGTAAAAACATGAACTAAAAAAGTAATCACTCACCATCACTTGTTAATAATCCGTTGCCAATCCAGTTTTTTGCGAATTTCATGATAGGGTCCTTTTGTAAAAACGTATTAGCAATTTTCAAAAAATCTTCCGGGTCAGTTACTACTAAAAGAAAATTTTAATATTAACAACCAGATCAATTTTATTTCGAATTCGAATCTTTTGAAAATATATTGCTGTCCTGTTTACGAATTTTTAATTAATTAAAAAATTGATTGGTAGCTTTGTAGCAAAAGCAAATTGTCTTGATATTGTTGCTATTGCTTGTTGACCTGTACCATAATGTGTCTATTACACCAGAAGCCACATTCTTTCAGACCCCAGAAATGCTGCCTGACGGTAGAGATATGATACTTTTATAAATTATACTCAAGCATTATACCTAAAGACATATACACTATTGAGACGTGTCGTGGCTTACGCGTCAAAAGTGTATAGTTTTATATATTTAAAAAAAAATAAAGATTTTGTACCGACTTCAAAATAATTGCGTCATTTAGTTGCTTTAATTTACTTAAGCATATCTATGAAGTTGGTGTCACCTGAGCTTTCTACTCTAGGATGTTGCCTAAAAAATTTATTTATAACATGTAGGTATCTACACGTGCTAAACTATCTATACTAATATTATAAAGAGGTAAAGTTTGTAAGTTTGTAAATAAAGATCTGTCAGGGCTAATCTTCGGAACTACTGATCCGATTTAAATTTTTTTTTCACCAGTAGAGTGCTGCGTTATCGGTGAGTATCATAGGCTATATATATTTAATATTCGTATTGTATATATCACCCGAGTTATCACAGTTTTTGTCGCGCGAGTCGGACCGTGAAATTTATTAAATCGGCTTTATGCGCGTACGCTGTCTTAGCTATTAGTTAATTTATGCATCTTAAAAAGTTCTACAAAAAAGTCCGCGATAGCATATACCTATCTTTTATATTTTGGCAGATATATAAATTTCTGTGTTTTAAAAAATAATTTAATTCATATACTTACGTTTACGTCGTTATTTATACAACTAAACTTAAATCCTTATCAAAATAAATTATTTTATAATCACAAGGACATTATAGAGATAATATTTGCCTTTTACAGTATGTTAATTAGTTATATAGTTTCGGAGATATTACGAAAATTTCTATAAATTGCGACACTGTTATCATTTAATTCATATGCTTAAGTTTACGTCATTATCTTATCTCAATAAGATTTGTCTTTTACAGTATGTTAATTAGTTATATATTTTCGGAGATATTACAAAATATCTAAAAAGTGCGGCCCTGCCGCTATGGCGTCCAAATTTAGTTGACCTCCTTCGTGTTATACTATACGTACTGAATAAAGGTCAGCCTTTTTTGTACGTTCATGATGGAAACGTTAATACGGTGACGGATTTAGAATTCGATCTTTGTTCAAATATCTATACAATATAAATATCTACACAATAACAGAACACGGAATAGTTTGTTCGTTTGTTTAAACGAGCTAATCTCTATCTGCGGGTCCGATTGTAATTATTTTCGTTGTCCGAATTATTTTTGTTTTTTTCTTAAGACTAGACTCAAGAGTGAAATATACAGTTTAATATTAATTTATACCCATCCGCTTGCCATAAATATAATTATATTGTTAATGTTATGTACTGAAATGTCGTATAATGTTTAACAAAAATGTAAATCTTTTGGACGGGACGGAGGATATTGCTTGAAAGGAAACTATAAAAAAAATAAATTAAGAGGGGGAGCGGGGAATGAGCACACTTTATATGAAAGTCTGTCTTTAAAATTAGAAGGGTACCTAAGAGGTTTTCACGCAAACGAAGTAGCGGGCGACTGCTATAATGTATAAAGTGCATACGGCATTTTTAGACAAAAAGCCACCTGAATAAATACCGAAATATTTGCAAGAAAATAATTACTTACAATATACACGTTTAGGCCCAAGCCACGCGGATAATGGCCCACCGATCTCCAAACTTTTATAGCTTATACTTTTTATAAGATTGTATAACTCTGAAATTTTAATTTCATTATTTTAATATATCATTCACATTTTACACCTTGTCAATATAAACATTCACCCTTGCAGAAATATCCAAAGAGCTGAAACGTTAGCGACAACTATGACAAATATTATCGATCATGACTTTGTACCTACATAAAATTTTCCACGTCAGGTCACGAGAATGTTAGTTTTGGATTTTTTAGCAAAGCGAATAAAATAAAAGCAAAAAAAATTTTAGATATAACCTGTGTAGGCTACACAAATTATATTTATATATTTTATCATTATTTCATTAGATATAGTCATATTTATTAAGCTATTGTATAGCTTTTATCGCGGGCCTTGAGCGTGGAGACCGAATACGGAAATTCCGTAACGAAAAAACCTAACAACCCTGAGTATCACAAACATAATATCAAAAGCACTATTTCGGCAACGACGTCATCGGGGAACGTGGCTTAGCGGTAAGGCGCTCTTTATATATAATAAGTGCCCGGATTGCCAGAGAGACACGTGTTCAAATCCTGTCGGATCCGAATTTTTCTTTTTTCAAGCGTGATATTTCAAAAAGTCATTTTTTTTTTTAAATTAATGACTTTTTGCAATATCACGCTTAAAAAAATGAATTGCGGAACCGACGGGATTCGAACCCGCGTCTCTCTGGCAATCCGGGCACTTAGAGCGCCTTACCGCTAGGCCACGGTCCCAATGACGTCGGTAGGTAAACATAAGTTGATAAAAAATGCTATGCAATAGCTTTACCGCGGCAGGCTCCTAGTGCCACATGTCTTTTTTTATTTACCACATTCATTCACACTTACATAAACGCTTATTACACTTGCGTTCGTACAACACACTTAATTCACACGCATACTCGAATGCTATCGGTAGTATGCCGCACCGACCAAGTTTATCGGTGCGCGCGCCTGCCTACGTCACACGCTCACTGCAGCCGACAGTCGTACTCTTGCACTCGACGCGTCTAGCTAGCAGTATTTTATTCTTCGCATATATAAACTTTGCATTGCTTTGCATTACTCACAAAAGATTGTAAAAAAAATTTTAATTTTTATAAATAGTTAATTATTGTAAACATAACATTTTGGTTTGACATAATTATAATTTTATTATTACTGTTCGTATCAATCAAATGACATCGTCTGGCACATTTAACAAATCGAAAGAAATCGCAAAATTATAGCACAAATAATTGGAATAACAGGATACCTACAATTAACTATAATAGCGACTCAACTGTAGACCAAAACCGACCAGTGTGGCTAATGTAAGATTTTACTGCGTCGATATCGAGAACGGTAAACGCAAATTTTATATGACACTGACACACCCATTTTAATTTTCTCTCGATACTGCCAGGGGCGCTGCTTATATTCCATATAAAATTTGCCTTTACGCGAATGTGAAGTTTTCGATTTGTTTTGGTGAAAGCTCACACTTGGCACTCAGCTGACGTTATTACGTAATAATAACCTAAACTGCAATTCAGTTTAGATCTACAGTTGAGTCGCTATTATAGTTGATGGGAGGTATACAGTGGTTTGATACTTGCAATTTAATTTTTCATGCAAAATAACGCATTTTTTTCTCATTTGTAAAACTCTTATTGTTACACACAGGGATTCGTATTATATTTTCTCTAACTCAATTTTAAAGTAACATATTTTTAAACAATAAAATTTTATATAAATACTTACTTATGTTGTCTCCAAGTAATAGGTGAGCGTGTCCTATCAAAGGCAGGTATCCAGGATAAGCCGGTGGTTCATCTTTGTTGGTGATCACCCACCACGCAATGGCACTTGCCAAAGATACGAATAACAGTATCACCGTCAACATGATAAGAGCAAAACAAAGGCATCAAAAACTAACGTAATAGAGAAATTACAGCACACACAAATTAAATATTGTAACAGGACAATAGTAATTAGGTTTTTAAATTGTAGATAACATTGGCGCTAGGGAACCTGGATCTATAGCGTCAGGTTAAATAAAAAACACTGCGCATTGTAAGATACACTTGTTTTTATATGACGACACACTCCAGGTGTAATCTTCTGTAAGCACGCGATGTTGTTGACTCTTACACTATACAAAGGTAACAAAGGTTCTTATAGGTTACAAAGGTCCTTTTCATCTGGATAACCTGTAATACATAGTTACTAGCCCCGTTGGTCCAGTGGTTAGCCAATGTGGCTTCCATCACGAGGTTCTGGGGTCGGGTTGTGGAATAATTCTGAGATTTTATTATTTCTATAAAAATTAATAAATTCGTATTCGAGTAGTTTCATATCCCATACCTAAGAGCACGTTAAACCGCCGGACCTGGTCACTTCGCCGGATCTTCAACATCTGACAGTGATCATTAATGAATAAACATTATATCCTCGTATCCTCTCCTATAAGGAGGGAGGTCTGGCTCAGAAGTGGGATTTTAATGGACTGAAAATGAGGATGATAATGAATCTGCAACAGCGTACAGACTACTTGCCTTGTGACTAAGAAGTATTGATTGGTCGTATGGACAACGGACTTTTTGTTACAATAAAATTTACTAATTTAACAAATGATTATAGGATTTTAGAAATTTAATTTACATTTTAATCAGTTTTCCGAATTTCACGGAAATTAAGTTTCGAGTTCTACATTACAAACATAATATTTTCGTAATTTACACTACTTCGATTTACCGATTTTAACAATACATGGGCTATCTCTTGAGTTCCTCAGTTTAAGCACCCAATACTGATAAACTGACGATGTTTGTTACAATCTCAATTAACACAGTTATTATCTCTTGAGTTCCTCAGTTTAAGCATCCAATACTGATAAATTGACGATTTTTGTTACAATCCCAATTAACACAGTTATTATCTCTTGAGTTCCTCAGTTTAGGCACCCAATACTGATAAACTGACGATGTTTATTACAATCTCAATTAACATAGTTATTACCTCTTGAGTTCCTCAGTTTAAGCACCCAATACTGATAAACTGACGATGTTGGTTACAATCTCAATTAACATAGTTATTACCTCTTGAGTTACTCAGTTTAAGCACCCAATACTGATAAACTGACGATGTTTGTTACAATCCCAATTAACACAGTTATTATCTCATGAGTTCCTCAGTTTAGGCACCCAATACTGATAAACTGACGATGTTTGTTACAATCTCAATTAACATAGTTATTACCTCTTGAGTTCCTCAGTTTAAGCACCCAATACTGATAAACTGACGATGTTTGTTACAATCTCAATTAACATAGTTATTATCTCTTGAGTTCCTCAGTTTAAGCACCCAATACTGATAAACTGACGATGTTGGTTACAATCTCAATTAACATAGTTATTACCTCTTGAGTTACTCAGTTTGAGCACCCAATACTGATAAACTGACGATGTTTGTTACAATCCCAATTAACACAGTTATTATCTCATGAGTTCCTTAGTTTAGGCACCCAATACTGATAAACTGACGATGTTTGTTACAATCTCAATTAACATAGTTATTACCTCTTGAGTTCCTCAGTTTAAGCACCCAATACTGATAAACTGACGATGTTTGTTACAATCTCAATTAACATAGTTATTATCTCTTGAGTTCCTCAGTTTAAGCACCCAATACTGATAAACTGACGATGTTTGTTACAATCTCAATTAACACAGTTCGACGGTTCCTACGTATATAAGGTCAAGTCAAAAACCCAGGTTTTCAGGAGAGCGTAATTTGTATTCAAAGCGCTCTAGAAATAATTCTATGACCGATAATAAAACTTTTCTTTCTACAATATTTTAAAAGTTTTAAGAGTTTTATAATGCTATTTACACATATTTTAATTTTTAACGTTTTCTTGGAAAAACTGATAGATGACCGTTTCTACGCCGATGATAAAATAAAAGCATGTAAGTCATGTCTAACATACCTTTTTATACGCAGGAAACAAAAAATCTGTGTCTGATATAGAATTTAAATAAAATATTTCATGAAAATGTAGGATTAATTTACTATTTTTAAACGAATACGTTAAACTTCCCAAAATCGTCATCATTGGTCATTAAAAGTTCTTCAATAAAGACATATCACTTTATACGTGGTTTAAGTAATTCAAGGTAGGAATATAGTTCTTGTAATGTAAATAAAGACATGTCTTTAAATACATTAAAAAGATTAGTGTTTTGTTAACTAAACAAGGTTTTTATAAGTTCTACTTTATTTATTATTTAAAAACAAACTCCTTAGCATCTTAATTAAAGGTATCTACCTATAGTCTTTTATGAAGTAGTAACGAAACATAAAAATCACTGTTCCCTAATACTTTTTAGTAATTAACAAATTTAATTTGAAGCCTTAGCCTAATTGATTAACTACGACTTAATTAGAAAAATTTAATAATCAACACAGCATTTTTTGAGTATGTGCCTCAACTTAAATACCTAATTGGTATTCAAGATGAGGTTTAACAATCATCACAGGTGTATTCAGACTGATTAATCTTATTACCAACGCAGTTTCCTTAATAGTTAAATAACGAAATAAATAAATGCATAAAAAATAAATTTAACAATCTTCCTCGTCATCACCCCGTTCTTCTTTACTATGCTTTAGGTTTGTATAGAAGTCGTGATACTTTTTTGGAATAATTAACGTATCACATAAACTGATCAGGTCTTTATATTTAACTTCAGTGATAGGTATAGGACGATTGTACAACTTTTCTAGAATAAGTTCGTGTTCCTTTTTTTCCTCCCTCTAGTCAATTTCAAATTATTGCTACAGTTAAGTTTTCTATAATTGTCTTCAGAAAAATTGTACTTAAATTCTATTATGTCTGGATTACCCCTTTGCACTTTTACTTCTCTTACCTTATTCCAAGAAATTTTCTCTGAATTTGTATCTTTTGTCCAGTTTTTAGTATGCAGCCAAGCCTTAAAATCTAAGACTAAATCTTGATCTACTTCTACAACCGTATATGGTGGACTATTCTGTTTAGCCCACCGAACCAGAGTGTACCATTCATCTGGTATGTAAATTAGTTTATTCTTTGCTGTTCGCTCAATTAATGCGTGAACGCTATCCGCCTCATTCTGGGTGTGGCCTTTTTCTAGGAATCGATGGCATACATTCACCTTAAATCTATCGCTTGCATATAAGTACATAAAAAAAACAATGCGATTGCGATTCTGACCAGCACAATTGTCTGACCAGAATCTAAAATCTTTGACTCCAACTTTAACCTTGTTTTCAATGAAAGAAAATAGACAACTAGCCACTTCATTTGCGCCACGTTTAGCCACTGTTTCGTCCCACATGAAACATGTAGCTACCTTTAATCCGGCGTCATAAACAGTGAAATTATACACTGATAATTTTCTTTTGTAATACAGCACACTTATTTCGCCATGTGGAGTGGTATTTATTTTTTGGAAGTCAAACATCGCTGTGCAAATATCGGAAGGATTCGATTGAGCTTCAATTTTATCAATATTTTTCAATTCCCTAGCAAGTTTTTTGTTATCAGTGTGTGACTTATGTTTCAGTTTATCGTCATTAGTCGGCGAGGTGTTGTTTTTCATTGCATGACACAAATCGCATTGATCTTTTTTTGGTAAGTGAAAAGCTATATTTAGTTCATTGTTAACAATATCTTTATATTGTCTTACAGATGTAGCTAAATTTTCGGTAATATTGAGTTCCTTACACCATACAGTATATAAATTGTACATTTTTTTAAACGTTAATTCACGATCTAAATACTGTTTGTTTGAGTCTTTGCGAATATAATGACTTTCTATGGGCGCAAAATTTTTCACATGTTGAATTACACTTTCTTTCATTGGCGCATTTATAATAGTTGGATGATTTGAATGAAATCCCCTCATATCTTTAACACAAATACCCGTATTTTTATCATGCTTGTCGATGGCAGACTGTATAAAAGTGTTACTTATGGAAAATGTATTTTTAAACATAGTTTTGCATACCATAATCTTTTCTTTATGGCTATTATCAGATAAAAGCGGCAAAAAAAATTTAAAAACATTTAACCTCTTGGAATTCTGTGTCCATTGTTTTTTTCTTATTTCTTTCATATGTGAGGCAATAAACGACCATTGTTGTGCATGATCACCTAGATCCCAAAAGGTTTTAAATATATTTTGACGAGATACAGTATCAAACTTTTCAAAACATTTTAATCGACAGTTAGATGAACATGGACCCTTTATTTGTTTTGCCGTTTGTTGTTTGCCAGATCGAGATGTATGGGCTTTACCCAAATTAACGAGCACTTTCCTTTTTTCATCTAACCAGTTAGATTTGTTAGTAATTCTGTTTCTTTTTATTGCCTTTTTCACATATTGGCGCTTTTTTTTTCGATGATGTGGTGTTGATGAACCAGACATTTCGCTAGATCCTAACGGGCTTAATGTTAAGGTGGCATCAGAAAGAATAGCGCTACTCTCACTCAAATAATTAAACTCATTTACGACGTCCCCGAATGACCTGCATGGACTTGGCATTGGCGTTGTAACTAAAGATTCTTCATTATCATTTTTAGGTACTTGTCGTGGTGTTTCATTTACAAAAATAGGTGTGTCTTGAAAGCAATTTTCCATTTCGTCATTGGAAATGTCCCCTACCGTATCAATAATATAATTTAAATCACTTTGCGATAATATATTAGCTGCAGTATGATTTGTTTCTCCGTCACTATGTTCTTCCCCAACTTGATTTTCGTCGTTGGAAATTTCCTCAAGATCCATTACAATATTATTTTCGGTATGAACACGACGTGAATCTATAAAAAACAACAGTCTAATATTATCGTATACACCGAGGAACATAAATCTCTTCTCTAAAAAATATTTATTGTACCGTAACTAACCGTAAATAATAACAAATCCATAAAAATATTAAGAGTTACCCGTAAAAACTGACATGTAGGACATAACTTCATTAAGAATACGAGGTTGTTTTCTTTGTAACGATTATTTAGTAAATCATATTTGAATCAGCCATGCAATTTATTATAGTAATTTTTGAAAAAAAAATCGTGACTATTAAGTCATAGTATAAGCGGACATGTCTGATATGACCGCTTTTACACTGATAATCTACCGTTTTAGGTTATAAAAACAACAAAGATATTATAATTGTTTTCGGTATTATTAAACGTTTTACGTATAATTATTTGGATGACTACTTACCCTCATTAGCTCTACCGATATGATTAATTAAATCTTGTGCTTCAGAAACGCATAAAACATTGTTTCTAGAATTCGCAATATTCACCAATAACTTTGATCTGCTGTTATTCATGTTTTATAGTATTCTTGGAGGTAATAATAGTACTTAATACTAAATAACAGTCCACAAAATATAAATTATATTAAAAAATAAATATTGATTTATTATACGCACACGCATCGGCTTGTCTTGTTCGGGGAACTCCCGTGAATAGCGTTAAGTCTGACAAGACCGCTTTCGAACCGAGTGACGCGCATTTTAAAACACCGTACAAAAAGATAAGCATAGATATCCGTATCTACGACACTTATACGTTGCATTTATAATACTTGTTTTCTTATACGATTTGTAAAACAAGATAAATAAATAAAATTAAAAAAAAAATAGTATGTCAGTATGTGCACATAGATAATCTAAAGTCAATGATGCAATAAAAAAAAAATGTCATTTTCGACATGTCTTTATATACGTAGGGACCGTCGAGTTATTATCGTGTCTTTACTCGTGCAGCCCATGTAACCTAAGCCAAATAAAAAATAGAAAAAAAAATTATCCTCTCGAACTTAAATTTATTATATTAGTAGAACTAGCGGACACCCGTGGTTTCACCCGCATAGTTTCCGTTTTCATGGAAATGTGAGGATAAGAGTTAGTCTATCTCACTATTTATAAATCTGGCTATCATATATAAAAAGATTTTTTCCAATCCAATTGATAGTTTTAGAGATTATCCAATACAAACAGACAGACAGTCAAATTTTAATAAATTTTTTTTTGACGTAAGCTCTGCATATACTTTTATATGCATTTAGTGAAAAGCTGTTAATGTGAAATTACTAACAGATATATTCTTTATTTGTATAACTGCATAGTTTAACAAAACTTTAACCAAAATGTTGCACAAAGTTAATTACTTAACCTGCACCTTTATCCGCACGCCCTTTGCCTAATGTAACAATAATAACTGCCTTACAAATACAGTAATTATGTTACTTTATCTCAATAAAATTTTTTAACAAAAAATAGAACCGACTCAAAACGCACTAAAAAGTAAAAAATAACTGTGTCATTTAGTTGCTTTAATTTACTTAAGCATATCTAGGAGTCGGTGCCAGCCAAGGTTTCTACTTTCAAGGACGTTACCTAAAACCCACAAACTGCTTTACTACGTAAAATAAATGTTCCTTAAACTTGGCTGGCACCGACTTCATAGATATGCTTAAGTAAATTAAAGCAACTAAATGACACAGTTATTTTTTACTTTTTAGTGCGTTTTGAGTCGGTTCTATTTTTATTTAAAAATTTTTATTTCTTACTTTTTAGTGATTTATCGCCACGTATCGTACTCGTACTATACTGTCATAGTATATTATATGCCACTAGTAGCCAAAAAGCCACCGATACCGAGGCAAAAACCGAAATCGCTGTAAGCGTGCCTCCAAAATTTGAAGAGTTCCTTCAATTTCCCCAGGATATCATCATCAGATCCTAACATGAGGACAATGGGACCACCTTGGATGTATGCCCTTTCTAATAAAAAAAGAATTATCAAAATCGGACAACACTGTAAAAAGTTATGCGTGGTCATACATAAAAAAAAAAAAAAAAACAAATATACGTGTCGAATTGAGAACCTCCTCCGTTTTTTTCGTCGGTTAAAAACAGCAATTAATCTTTTTTTTATCGACTACAAGTTGGCCCTTGACTGCTATCACACCTGATGTTAAGTGATGATGCAGTCTAAGATGGAAGCAAGTTTCTACACGACATCGTACCGGAACGCTAAATCGCTTGGCGAATCTCAATCTGCCCCACCGGGAATCGAACCCAGGACCTCCGTCTTATAAATCCATCGCGCATACCACTGCGCCACGGAGGTCGTCAAAATCTTGATTATTCAAGTAATATCCCGAGATTCCACTGCCCTATTCAGCTGGTTTTTTTTATAAAACTAGATTTAAACTTATATTTATTATATAGTTATACTTACTTATTAAGCTATTGTATAGCTTCTATCGCGGGTCTTGAGCTTGGAGACCGTATTCAGAAATTCCGTAACGAAAAAACCTAACACCCCCACCCTTTTTATTTCTTTCAGATTGTCTTATTCGCGACTTTGTTCGCCAACGTCCATACCATCTTGAATACACCGGTTTTCGTCCGATCACCGAAGCAAACATCGGGCGCGGTCAGTACTTGGATGGGTGACCGCCTGGGAACAGTATTATTACTGTACCTACATAAGAATTTTTAAGATGTTTCTCTGTTAGTTTGGCTTATATCTGTATAACTAGCGGCATGTAAGTCTAGCGCTGAACGTAACGTAGAAGGGATGGCTGCGCATCGGTACCGTCGCGTGCGCAATACAATATTTACTTTAATTACCTAATTAATAGCCAAATCATGTTACAACATCGTTTTAATCTGTATGTGTGTGTGTGTGTGTGTACGTTACGTGCGTGTTTGTGCTTATATATGTTATAGTTTATAGTTCTAATTTCCAAAGATTTCGTATTACTTAAGACATAATTATATAGTATAGATAGTTACCATGAATGAATAAATAAATTTTGAAAAGCTTACGGGGAGTAGAAAAATAAAACATTATTATATTGTCAATTTTTATTTTAGATATAATAAGTCTAATCTGAATCAGGCAATGGTAACACGCCTGACGTCGCAAAACGGTATTTCTTCTAGTTATATTATTCCCTTTAAATTCATAAACAAACTTAAAAAAACAACAAAATATATAATTATATTTAACAAACCATCTGAAAATTAACAATAATAACAATGCGACTCAGAGCGAGACTGTACACTGGATGTCCGCGGTGCGTCGTTTCGGTGCGGGGGACGGAATGCGACTGGGGAGCCACTCACCGGTACGCACGCCCGCCCTTCATTCCTCAAGCTCCCCCATGATACCTAAATTTTTACTTCTGCGCAATAACGGTCAGCGCTAGAGTTTCGTGCCGCTACTTGTAACTGTCAGTAGGTTTGTAAAAAAGTGATTAAGAGTAATTTGTATTCCGGAAACGGGAAACACACGAGTCAACTGCGCGTCCGCTTGAAAAGAAAACTCAATATTTTCCAATAGTTTCTAAATTATTTATTTCTACTTTCAATAGTGATATGGTGCCCCGATACAGGCTTTACCAGCAACTCTAACCGCGACACCATCTTCGTGTGGTCGCCATACGTCTTGTAGCAGCGGAACATGTGGGCCAGGATTACCTTCATTGCCATGTTAGCGTAAGCTTTACCTGTTGATAAAACAAAACAAAAACAATAAACAAACTTTCTTTCATCACCATCATCATCATCATTACATCATCATTATCATTATCAGTCGGTATACGTCCACTGCTGGACAAGGGTCCCTTGCAAGGACTTCCAATCAACACGGGGTTAAGCCAAATGCAACCAGCGGCTCCTTGTAAACCGATTGATGTCGCCCTACAAGGTTGACCAACAATGCGTTTTCCGGTGGAAGGCATTCCTGCAGCTTGCGACCTTAAAGTACATCTGGTCTTCGAACTATGTGGTCCGCCCATTGCTATATCAGTATTGCGACTCGTTGAGTTTTTTGACGTGACAACGTCTTGTAATTCGATAGAGCCGGCTGCACGCACGAAAAAATATGACGTCATGCGTCGTTACCTCGCTTTGAGGCGTTCCATGTAAGGCTTGAAGTGCAAGCGAGAGCGCCGAACGAGCGACAAAGAAGCACAATCAATCGGCCTTTGCGTTCGGCAGCGTTCGACATCCGTCTATTAAATATAATTATTAAATATATTAATTTTAAATTAAAAATTAATATGTTTATAAATTAATATATTTATTATAAATTTAAAATATAAATTTATAAAATCAAAATCAATTATTTTATTAATTTAAATTAATATTTATAAAAATTAAAAATTTTAATAACCAATTAAATGCTACCATTCCATCAGTATTTTCTTAAGACATTGTTACGTTCAACTATCGTCAGTAAACCGACTTTACAGACAACCAATTTTTTTTACAAGATTTTATTTTGCAATATTATCTAAAACCAGAGCATTCATCAATACGTATGAAACGAGCGGAAACACCCCCCGTGTTTACGCTCGGTTGTCTCATTTTATTGCGGAGTTCCTGTGGCCACATTCAAACTCCCAGCATGAGATCAGCTCCATGTCTACATGTTATCATTAACCATGGGCGACCACTAGTATATCATAGTTACATACCTATGCAATTCCTTCTTCCCAAGCTAAAACCTGCGAACGCTTTGGAGAAATCAGGCAGAGTCGCGGGGTCCAACCAACGTTCCGGCTTAAACTCTTCTACATCAGGACCCCACATCGGATGTCTGTGGACTCCATAGATGGACAAGAAACATGTTCTACCTTTCAAAAGTGTGCAATTTCCTGTAACATTACAATTATAATCAGAATCATTATCAGATTTTTCACGGCCCACTATAGAGACAGGCCTCCCTTCTTATACGAGAGGGTATATGGAGCTCAGCCCACTACACTTCTCCATAACGGTTAGGTGGGCTTAGAATGTTTAATTCGATAGCGATTACTGTAAGATGTAGATGATGAATAAAATAAAATTATTATTATAAAAACAAAAGACCCGACTGCTTAGAAGTTATGAACTGAAAAGAGAAAAACAAGGATCACTATATCTATAAAAAAATCTAAATACTTTATGGTGCTGCAGGTGTGGACAAAATAGTAATTTTATTTAAGACTCTTTAGTTTTAATTTGTGATATAGAAATGAGGCGGTACACTTGGTACACTTTTTGACATTGCTTGTTAAAACAGTAATATAAACATGATAAGATGTTTATATTTTTAAAATGGTCTTTTTACGACCTTTCATTTGATACCCATATTGCTAAGATAAAAGAAAAAAATGAACAGGTCCCCCTTCTTTTCACCCATTTACAGCCGCCATTTTGAAAATTCATATAGCCTATGTCACTTCCACAATTTAGCCAAATTCAACGACACCCCACATGTCAAAATCTGTTCAGCCGTTTAGGCTGTAGCGCGTGCCGAAGAAACGGGCATACATACATACATACGCTAGAAAAACATTACCCTCCTTCTGACGCAGTCGGGTATAAAAGAAAGACAAAATTATTCATTGTGTCCGGGCTGTCTAAACCATCATCATCATTATCAGCCGATAAACGTCCACTGCTGGACATAGACCTCTTGCAAGGACTTTCAAACACCAAAGGCCTGAGCCAATCATCAGTTTTGGGGGTTTTCCGTTGTGAGGTCGCCATTGCATTGCATTACTTTGTGACGCATAATATGAACTAACGTAGTTTGATGTCTCTATCTAGATGTCTTGCTAGAACGCCCCCAACTGGATAGAAACGTATAGTTTCTTTTATTACAGCTTCCAGATAACACAGCTGAGATAAATCTTGCTTTGTCACATCTCGATCTGAGTCACCAAAAACGTTGTATAATCTGCAATTTGTTAATTTTAATTAACATGAAGAACTTTAATTTTTAATTAACAAGTAAAAAAATGCGTGGTCACCAGATGTAGGTACGAGTCCGTAGCTGATTGCATACAGCTGCAGGCGAAACGTCGTAGTGACACTGTAGACTTTTACGTATTGTATGAGAACGAGGGTGCATCCCAATACCCTCTAATTTTAATTCTATAGAACTGTTGATACACCATATTAGTGCTTAGTGTCTATTAGTTCTATATAGAACTAATGGGACTAAATTAAAGAAATGTCGATATCAACATCTTGTTTGTACGTTACATATAAATTACCTAGTTTTTATAAGTATAATATGAAATCACAGACAAAAAACGGAATCCTTATAGATTTGTAAAGTCTTTCTGTCCGTCTGTATGTAACAGCCACTTTTTCCGAAACTATAAGAACTATACTATTGAAATTTACTAAATAGATTTATTCCTTCACACAACATTTCATACAAAAATAGAAAAAAAAAAACAATAAGTTTTGGGGGTTCCCCGTACTTAGAACTGGAACACAACATTTTTTTTTCATTAAACCCATACGTGTGGGGTATTTATGGATAGGTCTTTAAAAATGATAATGAGGTTTCTAATATCATTTTTTTTCTAAACTGAATAGTTTGCGTGAAATATACTTCCAAAGTAGTAAACAAAATGAAATATAAATTAAAATAATATAAAATTTATAACTTATATGCTATAAGTAAAGTCAAGAGCAAAAACTATACTACAGTACTATATAGAACTATTGGGATATAATTTGACAGCCCGGAAAATGTCCCAACAGTTCTATAGAACTACGGTATGGGGTACTAATGGGATGCACCCGAGAACGACATGACGCTCGCCATTAAAGGTAATTTTATGTACTACATACAAAACAGTTGTCTCGTTGCGACACGTCGCTTACTGGTGTCGTCTGCAATAGGCTACGTACTAGCAACCTACGTTTTCTGGATTAGAATACGTTTTCATGTATAGATAGTTCTCTTTCTGTAGGAAGGAACGATGCATTTATATTTGATATTCTTCTTGCGATATTAAACCAATATGGAGGGAGTTGTGAAAAATATCTAATCTGCCATTTTAGGGAAATATCAATCTTGAACCGATTTTTGTCAAACATAGCTTCAAGAACACTGCAGTTTAATTCAACTTTAAAACAAAAAACAAAATCAAAAACGGTTCAGTCGTTCGAGACCTATGGTGTGCCATAAACATCAAATCATTATAAGCGTTTAAAAAGCAATGTACTGATGCTTCAAAAGAGGTTCTCATGTCACTTAACTCTTTGAAAATTTTCTCCTGGATCTGAGGGTAGGATCCAACCAGCAGCATAACGTGCGTAAGAACTGTGGCTAAAGTGTCGTAACCAGCAACTATTATGGTATCGATGTGCTCTCTAATTTCTTTGTCGGTGAAGGTGCCATTCTCCATAGCTTCTGCTAGCATGAGGTCCAAAAACGACTTGAATTTAGGACCTGAAATTTGCACATTGTACATTTATTTAATTCTTAACATTGGCTTAAAAATAATTACGTTTAATGTTTTCATCTTATCTATATAAGTAACATCTTAGTGACATTTGGCCTTAATCTTGAATTCAGGTTAAAGTTCGATTTTTTCAACTTAAGGAGTCCAAATATATAACATACTATCCTTTGATGTATTTGCTACCATTAATTTTTTTGTTAAATTTATAAGTTTAAATACGTTATATCCTAGGAGCACCATGTAAATGATAGCGAATTAGGAACACCATGTATAGCTATTAGTGAGTTTTTATATATATTAGTAATGATTTTAGTACAAAAGAGGTTAATGTGAGTTTTTCACCGAGCGACTGCGTAAAAACTTCAATTTATACAACCCAAAAGCGTTTTCTCATATAACTAAAAAGCGCTGCTTTAATTCCATATAAATTCCGTTTCTACGCAGCGACTTAATGGAGTGTCCTATGTGACTTGCTTACGCATTATATCAAAACAAGTCCCTACTTGCATCCTATGTAGCAGTCTGCAGCGGGACGCGACATCAAGGGCACTGCGTCGTGTCGCATCGCGTCGCGTTTGAATACTTACCACTTACGTAGGACAACCCGTAAACTTATACTAGGCACTCAGAACCAAAAATGCGCTAACTGGCGCTTGGTTATTAACCGAAGAAAAAAACGGAAGAGGTTCTCAATTCGACACGTATATATATATTTTTTATGTATGACCACGTATAACTTTTTACAGAATTGTCCGATTTTGATAATTCTTTTTTATTAGAAAGGGCATACTTCCAAGGTGATCCCATTGTCATTATGTTAGGATCTGATGATGATATCCTGGGGAAATTGAAGGAACTCTTCATATTTTGGAGGCACGCTTATAGCGATTTCGGTTTTTGTCTCGGTATCGGTAGCTTTTTGGCTACTAGTGCCGTATAATATACTATGACAGTATAGTACGAGTACGTTACGTGGCGATAAATCACTAAAAAGTAAGAAATAAAAATTTTTAACAAAAAATAGAACCGACTCAAAAAGTGCTAAAAAGTAAAAAATAACTGTGTAATTTAGTTGCTTTAATTTACTTAAGCATATCTTCGAGTCGGTGCCAGCCAAGGTTTCTACTTTAAGCGAGAACCCACAAACTGCTTTACTACGTAAAATAAATGTTCCTTAAACTTGCTGGCACCGACTTCATAGATATGCTTAAGTAAATTAAAGCAACTAAATGACATAGTTATTTTTATACTTTTTAGTGCGTTTTAAGTCGGTTCTATTTTTTGTTAAAAATTTTTAGTATAGCATTTGTCAAATTTCTCGGTTACAATCGATAAGTTAAAGAGAAGAAAACTATACCTTTCATTTCCTTGTCATATACCTCGGTATTACAATTCAAGAGATCTTCTTTCTTCTTTTGCAGAACCTGGAAATCAATTTAAATTTAAACTTCATCTGCATAGCATATTTTGATACGAAAGTGTTAAGGTACGATTTCGTTGCTGATGGCTACAAATTACAATGCATACGACTTGTTGCAGTGACACTACTTATAGATTTCTATGAAATAAGATTCGGAGCGAGCGACATGTCGTTCCCATATAATTACACAGAGAGCAGACTCAAAAAAGTCCTACTCTACTGTCACGGTTACTGTTTTGTAAATTTATAATTACATTTTTTGTAATTTAGATTTAATTAACGTTGTAAGTGATCATTGTTTAAAGAAAGTTTTTTTTAAAGAGCAACTGCTGAGCTTCTTGCCTACTCTTCACAGCACGAATTTGCCTTCCGAGTCAGTGGTAGAGTTATCACAAACAGTCAAACTGCTTGTAAGCAAAGCCTACTTGAAATAAACGAATTTTTGATTTCGACTTTGACTGAAGGCAATGGCATTGACATTATGTGGCAAAAGCCGCGGGCGTCCTAGTAATTTAAAAAAAAACATACAAATTCGGACATGTTATGCACAATCTTCAGTAATTCATCTTCTCTCCTCTTCAACTCCGTTAAACTGTATATAAAGTCGCTGTGCAACCAGATCCTCTGGAGCCTGCTTATGAGAATCGTCACTATCTCCTCAGAGGCATCGGAGTATTCCTTGTAAAGTTCCTTTTTGTCTCTTAAATCCATTCCAAGAGCTGACACTTAAAATATAAAGATAAAACCATAGATTAATGATAAGTCTTAAAACTCTTTCAAAGTCTTTAAACGGAGTGAATCTAATGTCTAAACTGTTGATTGATTTAAAATTGTGTTGATACTGTATGGACCAGTGCCGATAATTTTTGAAACCAAAAAATCACCAGTAGGATGAAACCCATTTTAAAAGGAAGAGAATATTATAAAAATGAAAGGAAAAATAAATTACGGGCGGATTAATTAAGGAAATTAATTAAGGAAAAAAATGTTACACAAAATTTTTTTCCAACCCCGATAAAGAAGTTTCACTTCAAAAACGGATTTTCTCGATTTCTGGCAAAACTAAAAGTCCTATGGGAAAGAGTTATATAGCAAAGTTGTAGGTAATAAAAAGATTTAAAATTTTTGTATTTATTTTATTTTTACATAACCGTAACGTAACTTTACCGTTAGCCTAGTTTTTGCCTTTTCTGAGAAGGTTTACTATGGTAACATATATATTTTTTTATCTAGCTTCATAAATTATGATTTTGAACGGCCTGAGTAGTAAAAGAAATGTAACTTTTACTACCCTCCGTGGTGCTGCTGTAGGACCGATGAAGGTTTTCAAAATTGGTCCAAGTCTGGTGGTGGAAGGCTTTAGTCGTACCTACCGCCAAGTGATTTAATGTTCTAGTGTGATGTCGTGCAGAAATAGAAAGTGGTGTGGATTTCATTTCCTACTCCTATCATGTTAACCTACTTCCATCTTAGATTGCATCATCAATTACCACCAGGTATGATTGCAAGCAAGGGTTAACTAGTTATGAATAAGAAAACTTGATGACTGTGAACTTGCTTGACTAAATAGACTATTAATTAGTAGGTACTTACAACATATTGTTTCCAGAGTACTACTTCGACAGTAATCCGAATGGTCGAACGGTCCTCTACCGATCTCCACCTCCATAGCCTTAACCAGTCGTCGGGATTGACTATTGAAAATTTCCAGGAATCCATCCAAAACGGCTGGGTTGAATGCTGGGTTCAATATTTTCCGATGGACTTTCCACAGCGGCGCTGGAAAGCCTAAAGACTTAAAATTGAAGAAGTATAATAACTTGGCGTCTTCTTTTGACGTGATAACGATTTTTAAATCGAGGAACGCCAGTTGCACTCACGAAAAAGCATGACTCATTGTCACATTCTACTTGAGCCGAACGTGTGAACGAGAGCGCGCAATAAACAATAGACAGATTCGATCGGGTGCATCCCAGTAGTACCCCCTAATTTTAGTTCTATGGAACTGTTGATACACCATATTAGTGCTTAGTGTTTTACTAAAATTAAAGAAATGTCGATATCAACATCTTGTTTGAACGTTACATATAAAATATCTATAGTTTTTATAAGTATAATATGGAATCTCTTTTAATTGCAATAATAAATGTCCACTTGAATTTGAGAGTATCTATAAACATACTATATCGAATACAGCTTTGCTTAAATATCACAAAACGTCTTTATAATATAATTTTTTTCTAAACTGAATAGTTTGCGCGAAAGATACTTCCAAAGTGGTAAAATGTGTCCCCCCCTGTAACTTTTAAAATTAGAGAATATTTTTTTAGACACAACTACTACTTGGTTTTAACAACTTAGCTTTTGTCGCAAGGGACATTTTTTTGTTAAAAACAAAATGAAATATCAATCAAAATAATATAAAGTTTATAACTTATATGCTACAAGTAAAGTGAAGAGCAAAAACTATACTACAGTACTATATAGAACTATTGGGATATAATTTGACAACACGGAAAATATTCCAACAGTTCTATAGAACTACGGTATGGGGTACTACTGGGATGTACCCATTCGATCGGCCTACGCGATTAGCTGTTTTCTTACGACGTAATCACGTACAATTACTTTACGTTAAACAACTTTTTAGGCAACCATTTTTTATATTAACACAAAGGGGCAGTTTAAAATTTTTTTTAATGACTACAATCTGAAAATATTTGACTGCCATCAAACCTGATGTTAAGTGATGATGCAATCTAAGATGGAAGCGGGTTAACTTGTTAGGCGTAGGATGAAATCCACACCCCTATCGGTTTCTACACAACATCGTATCGGAACGCTAAATCGCTTGGCGGTACGATTTTGTCGGTAGGGTGGTAACTAGCCATGGCGAAAGCCTCCCACCAGCCAGACCAAGAAAAATTAAGAAAAATCTCAATCTGCCCCGCCGGGAATCGAACCCAGGACCTCCGCCTTATAAATCCACCGCGCATACCACTGCGCCACGGAGGTCGTCAAAAATCTATGGGATTAATAATAACAGTAGAGCTATTTTCTAATATCTGTCTCTCTCTCTTTCTATAGCATTGTTTTAGAAAAAGAGAAATAGAGACATTATACGCAAGTGACACTTGAGCCTCGTTACAACTTTACAGAACAGCCACACAGTTTTCCATCGACAGTTTAAATTAAAATATTTTTTTAATTTAAAATGTGATTTCTCCTCACCTAACTTAGCTTTTAGTCTCAACCTAATATTTTATTAGTAAGTAGTGCTAATGATATTGAGCCTTCATTCTCAATCTAAGATTCGAGTTTACTTAACAACCACTTGACCTCGTTGGTCGAGTGGTTAGTCTATTTGGCTTCGATCACGAGGCCGATTGATTCAATTCTGAGCTATTCTTTTTTTTAATAAATTTTATTAAATTCTGACCTCAAACTCAGGAAATTAGTGGTGTTATACTCCCGTGCCTCGGAGAGCTTGTTGTTCACGGTCATTGTCATAAAAATCTGATTGTGATCGTTAATTAACTAAACATTATCAACCTAAGCTCACCAACCCACATTGGAACAGCGTGGTAAACCTCCTCCTCTAGATACTTTCCCCATTGATGAGGGTTGTGACCACTTCCATTTTTGTTCCTATTGGATATGTGACGCCATTTTGCTCTATCTTCTGCTACCCGGAGAACATCGTAGACCGTGGAGTGGAGTGTGGTGCGGATCTGATCAGACCAACGCATGACCTATGACTACGTGGCCTTTTTCCTTCCACTTTGCCAGTAACTATTAGTTTTTCTATATTACCCCCAAGTTAGTTGGAAATGTACCCGAAGTATTTCAGAATATGCTTCAAGCACATGGTAGAAAGTCTTTTTTTAACCGACGAAACGGAGGAGGTTCTCAATTCGACACGTATATATTTTTTTTTTATATGTATGACCACTCATAACTTTTTAAAGAGTTGTCCGATTTTGATAATTCTTTTTTTATGAGAAAGGGCATACTTCCAAGGTGGTCCCATTGTCACCAAGTTAGGATCTGATTATGATATCCTGGGGAAATTAAAGGAACTCTTCGAATTTTGGAGGCACGCTTACAGCGATTTCAATTTTTGTCTCGTTATCGGTAGCTTTTTGGCTACTAGTGCCGCATAATATACTATGACAGTATAGTACGAGTACGTTACGTGGCGATAAATCACTAAAAAGTAAGAAATAAAAAATTTTAACAAAAAATAGAACCGACTCAAAATGCACTAAAAAGTAAAAAAAATAATTGTGTCATTTAGTTGCTTTAATTTACTTAATCATATCTAGGAGTCGGTGCCAGCCAAGGTTTCTACTTTAAGGACGTTACCTAGAACCCACAAACTGCTTTTCTACGTTTAAAATAAATGTTCCTTAAACTTGGGTGGCACCGACTTCATAGATATGCTTCAGTAAATAAAAACAACTAAATGACACAATTATTTTTTACTTTTTAGTGCGTTTTGAGTCGGTTCTATTTTTTGTTAAAATTTTTTTTATTTTTGAGTTCAGCCAGAATATTTGCGTTGGTCCGAAATGCTGTGTACGGGTTTCGGAGGTTTTCCAGCACCACATCTCAAAGGACGTTTACAGTCAGCAGATCTTTTAGGTCTCACCTCCTTATAATAAAATGGGGAAACCAGTGCGTATGTTGGGTTTAGTGGGCCGTTTATGAGATGATAATTATCAGGTATCTTATTCGACATATTCAAAATCTAAAATAAATATAGTGATCACTCACCGTCACTAGTAAACAATCCGTCGCCTACCCAGTGCTTCGCGAATTTCAAGACACGGTCCTTTTGAAAGCATGTGTTCGCAATTTTCAAAAAATCACTCGGGTCCGTTACGACTAAAAGAAAAATATTGTATCAACCATTTAGTCTGTTTAGCGTGAAGTTAAAATGTTTCGAAAATAGTTGTGTTGTCCGCTTCACCCAACTTTGAATATCCGGCCTGTAACGATCTTAAATCAGCGGCACAGGAAGCAAATAGCAAAGTAAACTCTGGCAACTTGATTGAGCATATGCTTTTCGGGTAAAACGAATGGAACACGTAAGAAAAATGTATAAAAAAACACTTTTTATTTAATAAATAAAATTGATGAGGAGAGAGAATTTCAAATCATTAAGGTAGGTACTAACTTGTATTATTTAAATGGAAAATCAAAAAATGGATCGAAATGCGTCGACGCATGACGTCACACGATTCCATTTTTGTAGAATACAACTTTGTACTATAGTGACGCGTAGATAAATATGAGTTTGCTATTAGCAAAATTGATGATGATTGAAGTCGCTTCACTTAAATGCCAGAGTTAAACTTCGCGAGATCAAAGTAAGTACTTACTGTATACACGTCTAGGTCCAAGTGACGCGGATAATGCTCCATTAATTTCCAAACTTTTGTAGCTTATACTTTTCAATAGATTCCATAAATCTGTAAAAGTATTGTATGTTATTTTTATACAAGTTTATAAATCGTCATTTTATTTGATTGTAATTTACTAATTTCAGGTATCGTTTCACAAAAATTTAAACAATTTAACTCAATGATGACTAGTTCTTCTTTGATCACCAGATTTACCTTTTGCGCTGGGAAATTTTTGTTCCCCCCAAAACTAGGCAGCCAAGCTGGCCTGCCAAGTTTCTAGGAATTATGTGAGATTAAACAGCTGGTATTCAGCCGTGATACTCGTAACTATTACAATTTGTGATGTTCGCGTGCCCCCGATTAATTTTAGATTGCCTCAAAGGCCTTCCCAAATATAGGGTAAATCGTACACATACGTACCCCGGCTCTCTACGTATGTCCGTATGTCTTTGAGAAATACCTAAAAATATCTATAAGACCTTCAGCTATAATAGGTAGCCAAATGGAGTAGGTCCCTCTGAACAATGCATAGCTTGGATTAGCTCCAAGGTGATACTCGCGGTGCTAAGTTTCTGGAGCAAGCTCGACTGGCTCGACTAGGCCAGCGCACGCACAACGACCAACATACTGGCTAAAAGCGGAAAACCCCAAGGTTAAAGAGGTTTTTAATTAAAATAATATTACTAGCTGTACCCGGCAAACGTTGTTTTGCCATGTATATTATTTCTAGAAAACATTTTTTTACATGTAAGGTTGATCGTGTAGGGGTGGAAATTTAGAGCTTGATATATTTTTTAATGCCACATTATAAAAAAAATTCCAAAAAATTAAAATACAATGTTAGGGGTGGACAACCCTTATCACTTAGGGGTATGAAAAATAGATAGTAGCCGATTCTCAGACTTACTGAATATGCATATAAAATTTCATAAATATCGCTCAAGCCGTTTCGGAGGAGTATGGTAACTAACACTGTGACCCGAGAATTTTATATATAAGATTTTAATTACTTACTGATACTGTCTCCAAACAAAAGGTGAGCGTGTCCTATCAGGGGCAGATAGCCAGGATACGCCGGGGGTTCATCATTGTTGGTGTACCTCATCCACCATGCGATGACGCAAGTTACAGCTATCAGTAGCAGTATTACCATCAACATCGTGATAGGTACCTAGATAAAAATATTGGTTTAAGTTAACTACTACTAATGCTCGCGAGCAAAATATTGCATGCTACCCTACCCTTACTTCCTTACTAATCTTAATAACATCCTATTTACATTATTAACGCGAAAGTGTATAAGTATGTATGGATGGACTGATTTTGATGAAACTTTACAATAATACAGCTTCTAAATATACATCAGAATAGCACATTGGCTGCTTTTTATCTCAAAATTTTTACAGAAACGGGAACTAACCGGGTAAAAAAGCGAGCGCCCTCTTGTTATATTATTGACGACCTCCGTGGCGCAGTGGTATGCGTGGTGGATTTATAAGACGGAGGACCTGGGTTCGATTCCCGGCGGGGCAGATTGAGATTTTTCTTAATTTGTCTTGGTCTGGCTGGTGGGAGGCTTTCACCATGGCTAGTTACCACCCTACCGACAAAGACGTATCGCCAAGCGATTTAGCGTTCCGGTACGATGTCGTGTAGAAACCGAAAGGGGTGTGGATTTTCGTTCCACTCCTAACAAGTTAGCCCGCTTCCATCTTAGACTGCATCATCACTTAACATCAGGTGTGATAGCAGTCAAAGGCCAACTTGTAGTCGATTAAAAAAACCCACATTCACAGCTTTGTGATGGTCTAGACTCTAGTAGTTAGCCTACATGGTCATGGCTTCGAATCTTGGGTCAGGTTGTGGAATTATTCTGAGATTTTCCTTCTTATGAAAAATTTTCAATAAATTCTTAGGTGTCCGGAAATTGGTGGTGTAACACCCCGCGCTTCGGAGATCACGTTAAGCCGTCGGTAAGCACGTTAAGGTTAATTTTTGATGGGCTACCTATCGCTAATCCTCTAATGTATATTCTCAAAATTCATTTAAAATTAGCTTTTATCAAAAAGAAATAATCAAAGATACCTGCAGGATCGAGCAGCGAGCTATCAAATTATTTGTATAGAAAATATTATAAATAAATTTATATTATTATTACTATTATTTTATTTTATTTAACAAAACGCACTTCCATAAGTACTCACTTATATCTTATATATCTTGGAACTAAATTTATGTGGTAGGCATTTTATATGTCTCTGTCTAGTAAAAAAAATAGCTAATGTAATTTTAAAAACAGACATCGATAATTTGTTTCCTAGATGTATCTATACAAATAAAAAAATTTAGGTGTCTGTTTGTAATCTCAATTTTTATTTATCATAGACAGATAAAAAAGTCTATTGCAAACGCAAAATAATATAAAAACAACAGAACCGCAATATCTTTTTATTTCCAATAGACTACGTCAAGTGACTCTATCATAAAATATAGAAGACCATTGTTTTGTACCTAATGCAATAAAATAACCTATATTTTGCATCCCGTAAAACTTGTCATAAAATATCAATTAGCTTGAGAGATACTTGTAAATTGGTGTAAATAAAACGATTTTAGACTAACCAACCATATACACTAATACTCCAGTGCAATTAGCTTTAAAAATAACAAAAAATACAAGAAAATCGCAGAAGGATGAAACCCATCAGAAAATGAGGAGAATATCATAAAAATGAAAGGAAAAATAAATTACGGGCAATCTGAGGTCGGGAAGGGGTAGGTATGGTAGGTAGGATAGTATATATTTTTTTTCAAAATCGGAAAGTAGAGATTTCAACGAACAGAAAGCACACCAATTTTTTGAAAAAAATGATATTTTGACGGCCAATTTTTCGGTTGAAAATTAGGTTTTTTTTTTCGATATTCAATCAAAATAAGGTGAAAAAATAAATATTTCAAATCAAATAAATTATAGCGTGTTTCGGACATAAGAAGGCAAGTTTTCACCAAATTTTATGAAAATAAGATTTTATTTGTAAAAGATAAAAATAAAAAACAAATTTTGAGGTTATGTTTAGGACTAAGTTTAAGATTTTTTAATTATCTACAACTTTGCCATTCGACTCTTTTCCGTAGGACTTTTAGTTTTGCTGGAAATCGAGAAAATCCGTTTTTTACCTCTAAAACCTCAACCCCTACCCCTTCCCGATCTCAGATCGACCATAATTTATTTTTCCTTTCATTTTTATGAAATTCTCTTCCTTTTGCAATGGGTTTCATCCTACTGCGATTTTTTTTGGTTTCAAAAACTATCGGCACTGGTCTATAATGTGAATTCCTTAAATAAAAATACAGTATAAAGTGACATCGGCTAACTTGTTAGGTACTCCTAACAAGTTAGATGATCCATCCAATCCATTTCATACTACTCCTAACAAGTCAGCCCGCTTCCACCTCAGATTGCATCATCACTTAACATCAGATGTGATAGCAGTCAAGGACTAACGTGTAGTCGATAAAAAAAAATTAAAATGACATGTCGCCGCCTTTACGCAATTTATCTTCATCTAAGGCCACTTTGAAATGAAAAATTAGATAACACTATGTGCAATTTTAAAACATCAAACTAATGGGTCCTGTTATTTTGCATATAGTAGTTTGTATTATTACTATACCGTTACTGATATATGTAATCATTATATTATTTAAATTTCTTGTTTTTATTCTTTCCCAATTTAATTGTGTTGATGTTTCCTTATTTCTAATACATTTGTCATTATAAGCCTATTAACGACCCACTACAGGGCCAGGCCTCTCACCTTGTAGTAGAGGGGATATGGAGCGTAGACCCACCACGCTGATCCAATGCGGTTGGCGGGCTTACGGTGATAATATAATGTTCCATTTTTTAACGACCACTATCAGATGTTGATGACAGTGACTGGGACCGACGGCTTAACCTGTTCACCCGAGGCACAAGGGTGTAACACCACCAACTTCCTGACTCTGGGTTTGGAATGTACTGACTGAGAGATGGCGCTGCTGTCGAGTGGCAGTTAACTTCTCCGCGTAGTAATTTCTACTAAAATACGTAATAAGTGAAAATAAGTGGCTATTTCACTCCGGAAACCCTAATAATATAGTGGTTTACGTGTACAAATGTTATTAACGCTCAAGAGACACAATAACGCGTGAAAATCAAAACAAAAGTGTCATCGGTTCGTAACTTTAAATTCAAAAGAAATTAGTAGTAAACAAAACAAATTGCCATAAGAACATTGCATATTTACTTGAAATAACTCAGTGAACTATCAAATAATTATAAGAAAAGTGTATTTTAGACTAAAAAAAAACGAAATGTTTAGTGTACATAAAGTGATGAACAATTGAAAATTGGATGAACTTACCTAAGTGAAATCCAATTGTAATTTTATGAGTGTTGATCTGAAATATAAATTGTTTTACAGAGTAGTTCCCTTTTCGCTATTCGATGGCATCGCGAATTTATTTAGAGCATAGATAAAAACAAAAAATAATAACTATGCGCTAATGGTACGACTATTACATCTTGTCTGTGGTAACCCTAAACGTCACTGATTTAGAGCAAATCCTGGATATCGACCAACTTTGGTGAATTGAGCTAGGTACCCATTATGCACTGGGATAGCTTTCCGCGAAAGCAGGGTAGGGAGGGTATTTATATTTCAGATCAACACTCATAAAATTACAATTGGATTTCACTTAGGTAAGTTCATCCAATTTTCAATTTTATTTCATGTTGATCTGAAATATAAATTGTTTTACAGAGTAGTTGTTCAGAGTCAGATGCATAATGGGTTGTTTTAAGATATTATGTCAATATTATAATAATATAAATTCTTTGTAACTGAAAATTTTGTTTATTTATTTATAATCAATCATCCTTGAATGTATGGAAACTTGGTAATATTACAATTATAAATATGCATATGTTTAAAGAAAAAATTACAATTCTAATCTATTTTATAACAAAATGTATAAAAAACAATCATTGTGTAAGGTTAAAAACTGATTGAACAAAATCATCATTCACATTTTCTTGAATGGGTATGTTATAAAACTTAGCAAATGTTAGTGAGCTATCAGACCAGCCAGCTGTTTTCCTAATAATGTCCAAGGACACACCAGCCCTATTAGCAAATGAGGTGGCAGAGTGACGAGTACTATGAGAAGTGAATTTACTTGTATCAATACCGCTTTCAGAGAGGGTGCATTTGATCCATCTGCTTATTGTTTGTTTTGATGCACGACGGTAAGGTTTTTTGAAAGTGATAAAAAGGTATGGTTCCTCATTTCTAATGGCTGCTGTGTTCTGGATATAGGCCTGTAGTGTACTAGCAGGACACACTTTAGGCTCTTGAATATAAAATGGGAGATACAAAGTAGTAGATTTTTTAGTGCTAACAGATGTTTTCACTAAATAACTTAAGGTTATAGTGATTTTAACATTAGACACTGATATACCGTCAAGCTTAATTAAAGATATAGCTTGTACCCTCTGGGCAGTTGCTAATGCAAGAAGAGTGGCTAGCTTTTTAGAGAGCATTTCTAAGGTTAAGGCAGAGTTTTGTGGAAGTTGGGCAATATGATGCAATACAATACTCGGGTTCCAAATTTCTGTATACCGTGGCATGGTTGGTTTCAATCTGAATACTCCCTTAAGGAACCTTTTTATTCTATCATCTGTACCCAGTTTTTCACCCATAAGAAGGGATAGTGCTGATCTATGGCAGTTAAGGGTGTTATAGCCTGCACCACATTCATATTTTTCTGTTAAAAATTTAATAACAAATGGGACAGATGTTACAAGTGATCCCTGATTATGTATGTGGCAAAAATTCCACCAACTTTTATAAGTAGTATTGTATTGTTTCATAGTACCTGTTGATATAGAAGCTAGCATGATATTCAGTGAGCTTTCTGGCAAACCTCGCCGTCTGAATGCTTGCCGCAGAATATGCTCGCTGCCAGGGTAAGGTGGCTGCTCAATGGATGCACTGTCCTAAGTGGGGATCTTAGAAGATCAGTATTGGGTTGAAATATAATTGGTTTAGTTATCATTAATTTCATGGCGAGAGGATACCAGGGTTGTGACTCCCAAACTGGATAGACCATGATGCCTTTTGATTTATCAACTTTTATCTTCTTTAGACATTTGGTGATTAAGGCAAAAGGTGGGAAAGCATAGAAAAAATATGGTTCCCAGTTAATTGTGAAGACGTCTATATTAAATGCATATGGATCTCTTTTCCATGAGATATATATGTTACACTTTTTATTGATTCTAGAAGCAAAAAGATCAATGTTAGGTTCTCCAAAGTGGTGTTTTATTAAAGAATAAGCTTCATTGCTCAATTCCCATTCAGTGTCCATATTTGTGTTGCGAGACTCCTCATCAGCATGGATGTTATCCTTGGACTTTATGTAGGATGCATATATGTTAATATGTCTTTCTTCACACCAAGTCCAAATATCTCTAGAGATGTCATTTAAATAAGGGAATTGGACACTGCCCATTTTATTGATACATGCAATGGCAGTTGTGTTATCAATTCTAAGTAATATATCACAATTATTTTGTGTCTTAGCAAAACATTTTAACCCAAATGAAGCAGCTAGTAATTCTAACTGATTTATATGCAGTTTTTGTTCTGAGTGTGACCACAACCCTCCATCACTCTCACCATTACAGTATATGCCCCACCCAGTTAGAGATGCATCTGAAAATATCTCCATTTTAAATTGTCTATCAGAAATATTTTTATTTATTATTCCTATACTAGAAGACCACCAATTTAAATCAGCAAATATATTCCAGTGTAATGTCATTATTGCATCATAATTGTCATGGTGTTGTAATAATGCTAAATATTTTTCTCGTTCCATTATTTTTGTATGTACCATGCCATATGGTATGGCTGGGCATGCGGCAACTAAAGTGCCAAGTAATTTAGCAAATTCTCTGATTTTACAATATTTTAAATTTTTAAACTTTGCTATTAAGGCTTTAATAGTGTTTTGTTTCTCTTCTGGTAGCTCTAGGGTCATATTATGAGAATTAATTGTGAAACCAAGGAATTTACAGTACATACTTGGCACTAAGCTGCTTTTTTCATAGTTTATAATTAAACCTAAACATTGAAATAATTTCAGTGTTGCATTCCTATTTGCTATACATTCATCAAATGTGCCACCAATACATAAACAATCATCCAGATATATGGTTGATAAAAAACCTTGTTGTCTGAGGAGGCTGACAACCGGTTTCAATAATTTTGTAAAAACGCTAGGGGCTGTACAGAGGCCATAGGGTAGGGCTGTAAATTGATATAAGGTCTCTTCAAATTCAAAGCGTAAATATTTTTTGCTTTCTGTGGCCACTGGTACTAAAAAATATGATTCTTTCAAATCTATGGAGCACATGTAATAGTTCTGATCTACAATTTTGATGGCTGTCCTTATATCTTCCATCTTAAAATGTTGAACTTTAATAAATTTGTTAAGAGGTTTTAGATTAAGGATGAATCTAAACTTCCCATTAGGCTTTGGTCTTAGGAAAATTTTGGAAATAAATTGATCATTACTATGAGTACATGTTTCTACAGCCCCTAGTTGTAGTAAACTTTTTACCGCTTGGCGCATATTATTAAGCTGTGTGCCAGGTAGATTATTCTTGGGCATAATGGTTTGCATAGGTTTTCCCTCAAAGGGGATATGGTAGCCTTTTACCCACTGTAGAAGAACGGGATCATTAGTGATGCATTCCCAACATGAGTAATAATGGGCAATGTTGCCTGCATGTACCTGGTTATTCAGCATTTGTATCTCCGTGGAGCAGCCCTCTCGGGGCGTGTCCGGGTGTAGCTGCGGCTGACTTGTCGAGGCGGCGGCTGTGTTGCACGGTTCCGTGGTCCACCTCGGGGTGCTGCCGCTACTGTCTGCTGGCCTGGTTGGGTCTGAGGTGGACCATACTGGCTTCCCGATGTTTTGTGTTTCGTTGTATGCTTTTGTGGCGGTTTGTGTATGGGATTTTTAATTTGACTTGAAGACTTCTTCAAATCTAAGCTATTTTTAATTTTGTTTGCTAGGTCAGTACCACATAAATTTTCGTCTCTCTTCACCTTTTCTACTATGGTATTAAAGTTTTTGTCCAGTAAGGGGGAAATGAGAATGCGCCGAGTTTTTGTATTTTGAAAATTGATATCGGTCAGTAATTTTGAAGAGTCAGCTAGCAGTGCGAGTAATTCTATGTTGTTGATTTCCTTTTTTCCTATTAATTTTGTCATGACCTGACCTATAATAGCAGAGGCCAATCCTAGTTGTTGTTGGGTCATCTCAATAGATTTGTCCCTTTGTTTGGAGCTCTCTGTCATAACAGCCTTTACTTCCTCATTGAGTATAGGTGCTGCTAGGAGCTGGCAATTTTCTGGAAATTTATATTTTTTCATTATGTTCTCTCTTTCTTCTTTTGTAAGGCCATTGGTTAGGATGTGATTCCAGCGTTTTGTAATGTCGGATTGAATTTCCCCCTCAAATTTAGTGTTATCCTCGTATTCTGTGCCCAGCGCGTCGCGCAAGTCAGCCGTTATGCTTTCGGGTCCGACGACATCTTCATATACACATTCTGAAATTATTTGTCATGTTGTAATTGTTGTGAGGTTATATTGACAAAAATGGAACATCGCGTGTTCATATTTTGATAGTAGGTATCTCGTACATATTGTTGGTATCTCGTACCGAATTGAAGCTATAGTATCTCGTACTACGTTCAATCTTCGTGCTCAAGAGTATCACGTACAGGCACGGTTGTTGTGTGGTAGGTATAAAAAAAAAATTATTGTTAAAGATGAAAATCTGTAAATTGGGTTAAGAACATAAATTTACCTTGATCCAGATCAACATGAAATAAAATTAGTGAAGTGCGGGTTGTTTAACAAATAAACAGCTAATAACAACTCGTCTCATTAATACGTCATTACACATCATTCGCTTACGTTCATTAATTTTGTTAAAATCTAACAGACTCAGTTGGACTAGTGGTGACAATCATGGAAAGAACCTATAACGTAATATAAGGAACCTGAGTTCAATCCTCACATCGACTTTTACTTTTTTTTTATAATAATTATCCTTATATTATGAACAATTAGTAATTTATTAATTTAATTATTTAATTAGTAATTTATGATTATTTTTATTTTCTTTTATTGTTTTTGTTTTTATTGAAAACAAAAATGAGTGACACATGTAACAATATTACAATGAGAAAACGGCCTCTGAGATCTAATACTTGCGAAGAAATGGATATAACAATTTCGCCTACAATGACAGATCTGGATTGTACTTTAAGAAGTCTGGACATACGCTCATCATCGGATCAACGTGAACGTGAGATAGAAGAATTGAAAATTGAATTATTTGCTATAAAAACACTTATGGAAAGTACTCGAAATGAATTGCAAAATGTTATGTCTGAAAATAGACAGCTACATAATGAAGTTAACAAGTTAAATCAACAAGTAATTATGT
The DNA here is from genome assembly GCA_034621355.1 of Mycalesis mineus. Lineage (NCBI taxonomy): Eukaryota > Metazoa > Arthropoda > Insecta > Lepidoptera > Nymphalidae > Mycalesis > Mycalesis mineus. The sequence continues at coordinate 35,473 of JAXAVZ010000262.1, read as the reverse complement.
TAAAAGACTCAATAATTAACACCCCCATGTCGAGTATAAAGGCAAGTACCAGTGGTAAATCAATGCTACGTAACAAAATATTATCTGAAAACTTTGTGAGCTTGGCAAACGAGAAATCACCTAAAAACAGCGACGAAATAAAAGATAAAGAACTTCGACAGGATGAACCTAAAAGAAAATACTTTATACAAGATAAGCAGACAACAATAAAAATAGATAATATAGAAGACCAAGCGAAAGTAAATCCACAAAGGGTATTACTGGAAAATAATAAAATCAATTCAAGACCAAATTCAAAGAAAAATACCATACACATTTTAGGGGAACAGCATGTAATTGGTTTATCAGTTGCGTTAATTGAGAGTAGGAATAATAAATGGAACAATAATTACAATGTTACTTCTTTTGTAAAGCCTAATGCATTATCTTGTGAGTCACTGAAAAGATGTGAAATCCTAAAGCAAGAGCTAAATGATAAAGACATTGTTGTATTAGCTATAGGAGCAAATGATAAAAATCCCTGTGCTCTATTAAACGAGCTAGCTTTAGCTCTTGACAAACTGCGAAACTTCAAAGTGTTTGTTCTTCAAGTATACACTAATGATCATCTCAGAACAAGTACAATTAATAGCCACATAGAGTGCTTAATTAAACTGTATGTAAATTGTCGTTTCTTAAAATCTGATAAAAAACACTATGACATTAAAAAAAATTTAAAAGATATGACATATAAAATTAATTTTAATATTGACTTTAATGACTACCATGACACTTACTTGACATTTAATAAACATAACATCGAAAACCAATATAAAAAACGAACCCAGGAACGTACTAACAAACAAAAACATATGACTTCAGTGAAAAATAAAATAACTTATTACTTTAAACCCACAAAATCTATTGACAATGAAACACCACAAGTAAGGAACAAAGTTCCGACTTGTAAAATACAAACAACGCATAAAAAAGGCACTATACCTTATTATTTTCAGAAACAACTAGTGGATAAAGAAGTACAAAATAAGAAACTAACTACTAACAAATTAGGCCAACAAAAATTTTTTCTTTAATAATTTGACAGTTTTTCACCTAAATATTGCTGGTGCCATAAATAAATCTGACTTATTATACATATCTCTCCTTGACTTAAGTAAACGTACCACATATGAGACAGATATCATATGTCTCACTGAAACTTTTATTAAAAAAGGTCGTGAGAGTTTACTAAAAATTCCTGGTTATACTTTATCGGCCTCTTTCTGTAGAAATACTAGTCGTGGTGGTTCTTGTATTCTGACAAAAAAATACATTAATTATAAAGAATTCAAATTGATAAGTAATATGGGCCTAATTAATGTATTTGAATGTTGTAGTATTGAAATTCAAGGTTATAACTTAATAGTTGTTTGCTTATATCGAACACCTAAAAGTGATACAAGCCTGTTTCTTGAAAAACTTGATTCTCTTTTACATATACTAAGTAGGAAAAAGAAAGAAAAGAAGATAATATTATGCGGAGATTGGAATTTAGATACACTAAAAAATAATAAACATAGTCAGGAATTAATTAGCTTAATTAATAATTATAACCTTATATAACACATTAAGCAACCTACAAGACTATCATCATGTATAGATTTGATGGTAAGCAATATAAAACAGTCCATTGCAGGGATCCACCAGTTATCATTATCAGATCATGATACCGCACAAACATTGACGATTAAAGTAAAGGAAAAGGAACATATATCAAGTTGGTTTGAATATCGAAGGGATTACATTGAAAATAAAAAAAATTCAACGAATGTATTGCTGCACTCACCTTTTCAGACATTAGCGATTTTAAAAATGTTAACGAAGCATTTGATTCGTTCCATGAAACTATAAAATTATTTTACGAGCTATGCTTCCCCCTTAGGAAAATAAAAATTCGTAATTCTTTTAATATCAAATCATTATGGCTAATTAAAGGTATCAAGAAGTCTAGTATAAGAAAAAGAAAATTACATTTAACATATAGATTTTCAAGATCAAAAAAAAATTTAAATAAAAAACATTATATGAAATACAATAACATATTAAAAAAGTGTATACATAGATCAAAACAACTGCAAAATGCAAAATTTATAGACAAACACAACAACAAATGTAAACCTAGCTGGGAATTAATAAATGACAATTTAGGAAAAATAACAGCGCCTAATGAAATTTCTATAATAAAGACGAATATAGGTACATATAATGATCCTAATGAGCAATGTGAAATATTCAATGATTATTTTATTAACGTTAACAACGCAAGCAAATTGAACAATCATAGTAGGAAACCATATAGCTACCCACCCAACAGACAATCAATCTTTATTACCCCAACAGATGCATATGAGGTTTTAGCTAATATTAAAACACTCAAAAATACTAAAGCCGTAGGATATGACGAGATAAGAACTGATATTATTAAACAGTGTGCAAATCGCTTATGTGAACCACTGGCATTTTTAATTAACAAATCATTTGAGCAAGGAATTTTTCCAAATAATTTAAAAATGTCTATTGTCAAACCTTTATTTAAAAGAAATGATCCTAGTGATATAAATAATTACAGGCCTATTACATTGGTACCAAAATGCCAATATTGTCGAAAATTTTTGAAAAATCCATGTTGAAGCGACTGAAAAATTTCTTTGACGCCAATAAATTATTAATTCAGGAGCAATTCGGTTTCCGAAAGAATAGTTCCACTACTGAGGCCTGTTTCTATTTAAGTAAGATAATTAATGACAGCCTAAATGACAAAGTATTTTTTTGGATATGACAAAGGCGTTTGACTTTGTTAATCATAATATATTATTAGACAAATTAGAAAGGTATGGAATTAGGGGATGTGCTCATGATTGGATAAAATCATATCTAAACGGTAGAACAGTATGTACAGAAATTAGTAAACTAAAAAACATTACTAAAACTACATACAAATCCACTTATAAATTAAATATCAAAGGTGTACCGCAGGGCAGCATTCTAGGCCCATTCCTTTTCTTAACCTACATAAATGACATCATCGCGGCAACAAAGCACCAATGTGTATTGTTTGCAGATGACACGACCATACTAGTTAGGGGTAACAATATCAACAGCTACGAACAAGAAATAAACGAAGCTTTAAAAAATATTATAATTTGGCTGAATGAAAATGACTTACAAGTAAATGTAAATAAAACTAAAATGATGCAATTTAGTTACTATAATTCAAAAACAGTTCCAATTAGCCTTAAATATAATGATATTAAAATTGAAGAATGTGACACAGTAAAATTTTTAGGATTAATTTATGACAAAATAGGTAACTGGAGATTTCACATTGACTATGTTTGTACAAAATTAGACAAATTCGTTTATGAATTAAGACGACTTAGACAGACAATCTCAATAAATGCAGCGTTAAGCGCTTATCACGGTCATGTGTCTTCAGTGTTATCATATGGTTTGATACTTTGGGGTAACTCTGTGGAATTCATAAGAGCGTTCCGACTACAGAAGAAATGCATTAGAGCTATTTGTAATATTGGGCCATTAGACAGTTGTAAACCATTCTTCAAACAATTGCACATTCCTCCATTGCCATGTATGTACATACGAGACATATGTATTTTCGTTAAGCGTAATCCAAAATATTTTCAGCGAAGATGTGAAATAAATGCCAATAAGCAAGTCAGACATCCTAACAGATTAGTTGTAGCAAAGCTTAGCTCTTGTTCTTGCATGAAAAGCGCATACTGTATGGCTGTAAAATTATATCATAAATTGCCAGAAGATATCGAACGATTAGATTTACTTAACTTTAAAATAAAAATAAACAAATGGCTTCTAGATAAATGCTGTTATGACCTAAAAGAATATTTGACTTAACACGTTCGCTGCGGCACCAATTTTTGCATACTTTCCGTTCCTGCGGCACGAGGTATAATCGGCCCGTACCGTGACCAGACGTTAGGGCGACACGCGGTCTATTAGACCCCACCTCCTTTTACAGACTAAAATCCATTTTCTGGCGCGAAATCAAAGATAAATGAGAATTTTGGTCCTTATTGATATAGACAGTGAATTGATGAACCCTAATCCACCGTCGCCCCGGGATCTGATGGCTAGTTTAGGAATTATTAGCAAAACAAAATATGGGATCTTATACACCTCGTAACGCACTGAAATAGGGCAAATTTTCGCTGAGATTAGTGATGGGAAAAATAATATCGACGTTTTTAAACTGTCTTAACTACGCAACGACTTGACCGATTTTGATCAATTATATCTCATTAGATCGTTTTAAGGGCAAAACCTGGCAAAACAACACAAAGCTATTAAAAGATACATTTTTTTTTAATAATCTAAATTGTGCTTGAAGGCGCCATAAAGAAAAAAAAACCGGCCAAATGCGAGTCGGACTCGCGCACGAAGCGTTCCATTCTATACCATTAAGAGGCACCTATTACAGACTTATTATTGGAAAATAATGGATCACGGTTTATGCATAAGGTTTAGCTATATATTTGTATATGAAAATCTTAATGCGGTTCACAGAATAGAAAAAAAAGGCAACCAGAAGTAGAAAAGAAACTGTCCTATTTATTCTGCCTCGGGCTCTGTTTCTGAGTTTTTTAAAATTAACTTCTTCTGACATCGTTTAGACATGTTCGGCGCTGTAAAAGGACGTGCTCTCCAATCGACGTGATGCACAACACTGGGTGCGGTACGAGGTCAGGGGGGATATGGGACGTTTTAGCCTCGTTCCGCACTGCATTAAAATTATGTTAATTCAGTGCGGCACGAGGCCTAAGACATCCGGTACCAAGGTAGGTACACCACCAAGTACGGAACCATTAGAGCATCTCAAATATATATTTATCTCTTTCCTACACTGGACCAAACCAAAGCTATGCCATTCGCACGACAGAGAAACTCACGTTTTTCCTTGCCGCACCACAGGGAAGTTGCATCAGGGGTGATTTAGGCCTCGCTTCGCAGTGAACGTGTTAAAAGAATTGACTAGACTGTAAATTATTATTATTATTTATTTAAAGTTTGAAATTATTTTTAATTATAATTCTAATTTATTTTTGTAATTTTACTATTTATAGAATTAATATTCATTACGTAAGTTTATACTATGTTAGCAACGCCCTGCCAGGGTCCATGTCATGTAAAGCATGTTAGTACAATAATTTGACATGAACGCTAAATAAATGAATTTGAATTTGATAATTTCAGAGAAAAATGATAATTTCATAATTATTCCGTAACTCGACCCAGGATTAAAACCCAGGACCTCGTGAACGAAGCCAGATAGGATTGGTTATCCACCAATAGATCAAAGAGGCAGTCTCTAATGTATACACATATTTAAAGCAGCAGTGACAGCATGCCCCACTTGTATGTGACTGTATTTTTTAAACGACTACAAAAAAAAAGGAGTTTCTCAATTCGACCGCATATATATATTTTTTTTATGTGTGTTCGCGCATAACTTCGTTGTTTTTAACCGATTTTGATAATTCTTTTTTCGTTGGAAAGTAGATAGTCCGGTGGTGGTACCATGATAAGGAAACCAGGATCTGATGATGGGATCCTGGAGAAACCGAGAAGAACTTTCAAAAATTGTAGGGACAATAAGTACGTTTATTAATTTTTCCGATAGGTATTTAAAAGCACTACAATTTGATGAAGATCTGGAGTCTATCTGATGATGGAGCCGATCTACATATAAGAGAACTCCTTGACGATTTACTGCATTTACCTTGTGTTTGGGCTCGATTAATTTGTCTTGATAAGAACTTTACATTTAGATGGGCTGTGACTGTCATCAAGGGTCTGGCGATGAAGACGAAGGACAGCTGAGGGAGCTCTTTAACGGTTTACAGTAACTACCTTGTGTTTGGTCTCGATTAATTTGTCTCAATGAGAACTTTACATTTAGATGGGCTGTGACTGTCATTGAGGGTCTGGCGATGAAGAAGAAGGACAGCTGAGATTGGGCTCGATTAATATGTCTCAATGAGAAGTTTGTAAGGTTATAGGTTTAATGTTAATTAAGTCATGATCTGATGATGAGTTCTATGAAAACTCGAGGAAACTCTTCAAACTTTATAGGCACATTTGTAGGGATGTTGGAATATTATAACTAGCTAGTGAATACTGGTACTTTTGGTTTAGTTCGAGTAGGTTCTTTAGTATTTTCGTTGTTGATAAATCACTAATAAAAAAATTTTAACAAAAAATAAAAACGCCTTCAAAACGCACTAAAAAGTAAAAAATAACTACGTCATTTACTTACTTTAATTTACTTAACCTCATCTATGAAGTCGGTGCCATCCAAGTTCAGGTAAAGACTTTAAAGTAGAAAGCTCGGGTGGCACCGACTTCATAGATGTGATTAAGTAAATTAAAGTAAGTAAATGACGTAGTTATTTTTTACTTTTTAGTGCGTTTTGAAGGCGTTTTTATTTTTTGTTAAAATTTTTTTATTTCATACTTTTTAGTGCTTTATCAACAACGAACATACTAATAAACCTACTCGAACTAAACCAAAAGTACCAATATCCACTAGCTACTTATAACATTCCGACGTCCCTGCAAAAGTGCATATAAAGTTTGAAGAGTTTCCTCGAGTTTTCGTAGATCTCATTATTGGATCATGACATAGTAAACATTAAACTAACTGGAAACTATAACCTTTCAAACTTCTCATTGAGACATAAATTAATCGAGCCCAATCACAAAGTAGCTACTGCAAAACCGTTAAAGAGCTCCCTCAACTGTCCTTCTTCTTCATCGCCAGACCCTCAATGACAGTCACAGCCCGTCTAAATATAAAGTTCTCATTGAGACAAATTAATCGAGCCCGAACACAAGGTAGCTACCGTAAAACGTTACGGAGCTCCCTTAATTGTACTTCGTCTTCATCACCAGACCCTCAATGACAGTCACAACCCATCTAAATGTAAAGATCTCATTGAGACAAATTAATCGAGCCCAAACACAAGGTAGCTACTGTAAAAACGTTAGGGAGCTCCCTTATCTGTACGTCGTCTTCATCACCAGACCCTCAAAGACAGTCACAGCCCATCTAAATGTAAAGTTCTCATTGAGACAAATTAATCGAGCCCAAACACAAGGTAGCTACTGTAAAACGTTACGGAGCTCCCTTAACTGTACGTCGTCTTCATCACCAGACCCTCAATGACAGTCACAGCCCATCTAAATGTAAAGTTCTCATTGAGACAAATTAATCGAGCCCAAACACAAGGTAGCTACTGTAAAAACGTTAGGGAGCTCCCTTAACTGTACGTCGTCTTCATCACCAGACCCTCAATGACAGTCACAGCTCATCTAAATGTAAAGTTCTCATTGAGACAAATTAATCGAGCCCAAACACAAGGTAGCTACTGTAAAACGTTACGGAGCTCCCTTAATTGTACTTCGTCTTCATCACCAGACCCTCAATGACAGTCACAACCCATCTAAATGTAAAGATCTCATTGAGACAAATTAATCGAGCCCAAACACAAGGTAGCTACTGTAAAACGTTACGGAGTTCTCTTATATATAGATCGGCTCCATCATCAGATCGACTCCAGACCTTCATCAAATTGTAGTGCTTTTAAATACTTACCGGAAAAATTAACAAACGTACTTGTTGTCCCTACAATTTTTGAAAGTTCCCCTCATTTTCTCCAGGATCCCATCATCAGATCCTGGTTTCCTTGTCATGGTACCACCACCGGACTATCTACTTTCCAACAAAAAAAGAATTATCAAAATCGGTTCATAAACGACGAAGTTATGCGCGAACACACATAAAAAAAAAAAAAAAAAAAAAAAAAATATATACGGTCGAATTGAGAAACGCCTTTTTTTTGAAGTCGTTTAAAAAGTATGAAATAAAAAATAAAAACGCCCTCAAAACGCATGCCACCGACTTCATAGATGTGGTTAAGTAAATTAAAGTAAGTAAACGACGTAGTTATTTTTTACTTTTTAGTGCGTTTTGAAGGCGTTTTTATTTTTTGTTAAAATTTTTTTAGGTAATTGAATTTTTTAAAGATGAATAATGGTACCATACCTAACTTAGATCAACAATATACCTACAGACTAAATTATTTTGTGATATTTCATAAGGAATTGGGCATCGCTTTTAATAAAAGCTTCCATCCAGATGGATTGAGTTTTTCGTTAATTCCGACAATTATTATATTACCGACATTTTGTAAAATAAAATAATGAAAATAATAATGAGGTTATAAAAAATATTTTTAGTATGATGGTAAAATTAATGTGAATGAATATAACCTTAACATAATATTCATTTTATTTAACAAAACACACTTCTTACTTACTTTTATCCCGTAAAGTTCCCTTTAGTATTAAAGTTATGCGTTAGATGTATGTTCGGGTTAAGGTGCTATACTAAAGCCGAAATCGATTGAGAATGCTTGTCAACAAACAAATTTAAAACGAAGGTAGAAAATGCAACACATTTTACGCCTCACAAATTTAAAATCATGTTTTGTTTTTTATAAAATCTAATTTAAAAGATATTGAATACATTAATTAATTACAAGCTTACTAATCTAATTTATTGTCATGAATTCGTCATTAACAAGTTAACTAAAAAAATAAAGTGTAAAATGACTAGTGATTTCTACCTTCATTTTTAGTTTGTTTGTTGACAAACATTCTCAATCGAGTTTGGCTTCAGTATAGAATGGCGACGCTGGTATGTTGGTCAACCCCTTGATACTAAGTTTTCATGTAACTTAGTATCGAGGGGTTACTGGAAACCGCTGTATGCAGGTGGCTCGAGACTGGTTTTTGAAACTCCATGCAAGAAATCTGTCCAGCTGTGGACGTCTATCGGCTGATAATGATGAAGATGACAAGGTATTTTATAACTTTGTATCTGTGGGTTGTAAAAATTAGCTAGGTAGTGTAAACTTAACAGCAGACATCGATAATTTCGCATGAGATAAGATAAGATGTTTTTCGTTTATTCAAATGTGTTACAAATACGTTCCACCTTAATTACCCGACTGCGTCAGAAGGAGGGTAATGTTTTTCGAGCGTATGTATTTATGTATGTATGTATATATGTATGTATGTATGTATGTATGTATGTATGTATGTCCATTTCTTCGGCACGCGCTACAGCCTAAACGGCTGAACGGATTTTGACATGTGAGGTGTCGTTGAATTTGGCTAAATTGTGGAAGTGACATAGGCTATATAAATTTTCAAAATGGCGGCTGTAAATAGGGGAAAAAAGGGGGGACGTGTGCATTTTTTTCTTTTATCCTAGCAATATGGGTATCAAATGAAAGCTCGTAAAAAGACCATTTCAAAAATATAAATATTATATCATGTTTATATTACTGTTTTAACAAGCAATGTCAAAAAGTGTACCAAGTGTACCGTCTCATTTCTATACCACATATTAAAATAAATAAAGTCTCAAATAAAATTATTATTATAAAAACAAAAAACCCAACTGCTTAGAAGTAATGAACTGAAAAGAGAAAAACAAGGATCACTATATCTATATAAAATTCTAAATATTTTATGGTGCTGCAGGCGGGGACAAACGTAGTTTTGGTAGGTCTTTCTTTCCCAGGTAGTAAACTATTTTGTCCACACCTGCAGCACCATAAAGTATTTAAAATTTTATATAGATATAGTGATCCTTGTTTTTCTCTTTTCAGTTCATTACTTCTAAGCAGTTGGGTTTTTGTTTTTATAATAATAATTTTAGTAATACCAAAATAGTTTGCTAATTCGGCGAGCGTATACACTTTTGCCATCCTAAAGTGGCCTCAAACTGAAATGGAAAGTCCGCAAACTGCTGACGTCATAGCGGATGCACCACGACGTTCGTCTGTAACAAACCTGTACCTCCCAGTTTCTTGAGCGCCAAGAGTAAGAGGTGCTCCATAATTATAAGGTTTAAATATCAGGTACTGTGTCCTCAAGGTCAAATGTAGGTATGCTTAAGGATGTAGCTGCAATGTAAAACGGTTTTACCCCGCTATCTCTTGGCAGATAAAGTTGGCGTAAGCCTTAAGCCTTAAACACTTACTCAGATCTCGTGACGCTATGGAAGAGCAAGGAGTAGTATGGACGATTATACAAGGCCTCTTTGGGGTCAGATGTAGATCAGTTGAAGTCTATATTTTGAATGCAATTCGGTGATCTATTTCGGGAAATCGAGGGTTTTGCTAAGCTTATGAATATATTTTCTTCTAAGGGCGCCATATTCAATTCGATGTGACGTCATATAACCTGTAAATAGCGGGTAATCAGGGCGGTTATACTGTAAATCAATGACATTTATATTACATATTATATACTGTAAATCAATGACATATACGTGTACTGTAAATCAATGAAAAACAGTAAAAAATTTGTAAACTAAGAAATAAAACGAAAGGAAATAAAACTTGTCACAATAATTTAAAAATAATTATTTATGTCTCCATTCTACGTACTGTGATGTAGTGTCCCGATACTGACTTTAATAACACGTCCATCTTGGTCACCATCTTTGTGTGGTCGCCATTCACCTAGACGGACACATACTGTAAACTTACCAACCTCACACCAAAGAACTGCTATATTTCGTAAAGAACTCAGTATATCTGAACTTGTATATTAATTTGTAAACATGAAGGTTCCTAATTAAGGCTTAGACTGGAAGCGACGCAACGAGTTCAATTCGACAACTACAAATTATATTATTTCTCTTTATTTTCAAATCACGAAGGTACCAAGTTGTATTATTCAAATATAGAAAATTTTTTAACAAAAAATAGAACCGACTCAAAACGCACTAAAAAGTAAAAAATATCTGGATCAATTAAGTAGTTGCTTTAATTTACTTAAGCATATCTATCAAGTCGGTGCCAGCAAAGTTCAAGAAACATTTATTTTACGTAGTAAAGCAGTTTGTGGGTTCTAGGTAACGTCCTTACTAGGTAAGTAGAAACTTTGGCTGGCACCGACTTCATAGATATGCTTAAGTAAATGAAAGCAACTAATTGACACAGTTATTTTTTACTTTTTAGTGCGTTTTGAGTCCGTTCTATTTTTTGTTAAAAAATTTTATTTCTTACTTTTTAGTGATTTATCGCCACGTAACGTACTCGTACTATACTGTCATAATATATTATACGGCACTAGTAGCCAAAAAGCTACCGCTACCGAGACAAAAACCGAAATCGCTGTAAGCGTGCCTCCAAAATTTGAAGAGTTCTTTCAATTTCCTCAGGATATCATCATCCGATCCTAACATGATGACAATGGGACCTTGGAAGTATGCCCTTTGTATTAAAAAAAGAATTATCAAAATCGGACAACTCTGTAAAAAGTTATGCGTGGTCATACATATAAAAAAAAATATATACGTGTCGAATTGAGAACCTCCTCCGTTTTTTTTCGTCGGTTAAAAATTGAATGAATGATTAAAAATGGAGCGACACGCGACGTTGCTTGATTGTATTTGTATCCGTCGCAAAAAGAGAAGTGTTATAAGTTCGATGTTTCGGTCGGTCTATATGTGTGTTTGTGGTATAATATGCGTCTGCGGCATGGAACGCTCCTGAATGGATTTTGAATTTGTTTTCTTTTCAAAGGTATATTATCTCATCTCCTATAAGGAGGGAGGCCTGGCCCTGTAGTGGGCTGTTAATGGGCTGATAATGATGATGATGATGATTATTTGCTGTTTGATGAAAATCGGTCCAAATTGGCCGCCGCTATAAAATGGCGCATTACATATTTAGATACAACCACTTAGTACTTTACTGGTGACAAATGGAAATGAATTTGCAATTGACGAAATTGATGACGCGTCGCTTCACTTGGACGCCAATATGAGTTAAACCTTAGTGTTATGTCATAGCCATTAGCATGTTAAAATTTATAAACAGGTCTCGATAATTTTCAATCTTAGGTGTTACAAGAAGCACGAAAAATCAAAAGTACTTTTAAGACGTGTATGTTAATTGCATTTCTGCGGAATGCTATAAATTCTTGTTGTCTGTCTGTGCGCACTGTTTATATGTTCCCCTACAACTTCCAAACGGCTCGGCCGATCCCCGATATGATGACATATTCTTACAGAAAAAAGACTGAGGAGTGTTCTTAGTTCTCATTCAACAGTTGTATAACGGAACTGTTTGATGAACATGCTCCTCGACAAAGTTAGTGAAGGAGCGTTACAGCCCCTGGATTACGCATAATTTAAAAATTATGATGAGATTAAGAGATGAAGCTCACAAGAAATGGCGTAACAATAAATCAACGTCAAACAAACTTACCTACATTCAATATAAACATTTAGTTATTAGTTCTATACATAACGAAAAATGCATATTTTAAGCATGATATTAACAATAAAATTAAATATTCTAAAGTTATGTGGCATAATTTAAAAACTTCTGTGTTGCCTAAGAAATCTGAACACTTGCCCACTCATTTTGTTGATGCCGAGGCCTTAAATGCACACTTTCTTGACGTCCCTGGTACTAACAGCGTTTCTTTTTCTCTACTTACATAATTATTTTGAGTTTAATCATTTACATACCAACACTTTTTCTTTTAGGACTATTAATGACATTGATTTATTAAAAATACTCAAAAACCTGCATTCGAATGCAGAAGGAGCTGACAACATCAGTCTAGATATGCTTCTTATGACTCTGCCACAAAGTGTAGATACTCTTAAATGTATTATAAACACCTCTATTTCCACTTCAGTCTTTCCGGATAGCTGGAAAACTGCTTTGGTTTGGCCGATACCTAAAATTCCAGACCCTGTTTTACCTAAAGATCTCCGTCCTATCAGCATCTTACCTTGCTTCTCAAAAGTATTGGAAAAGTTTGTTCATATGCAAGTTATGACATATTTTGAGGAGCGGCAGATCCTGCCTGAATATCAATCTGGTTTCAGGCCTAATCGTGGTACTGTAACAGCTCTACTAGACGTGACTGACAATATACTAAAGGCACAGGATGCTGGAATGTGCACTGTTTTGGTGCTTCTGGACTTTTCTCGAGCTTTTGACAGTATCAATATTGCCCTCTTATTATCAAAGTTATCCTATTACGGGTTTGATATTGATGCTGTCAAATGGTTTGATAGCTACCTTAGTCATCGCAGACAGACTGTAGAAATAGTGCATGAAAATGGTAGTAAATATAAGTCATCATCAGTTCTTGTTACTAGAGGTGTGCCGCAGGGGTCTGTGTTGGGTCCTTTACTTTTTATTATTTATTGCACAGATATTATTCATCAAATTAAACACTGTAGGTATCATTTGTATGCTGATGACCTACAGTTGTATTTTTCATGTAAACCGGAAGAAGTTGGTGAGGCCGTTAGTATAATCAATGCTGACCTTGATCGAATAGCAAATTGGTCTGATCGGAATTCACTTGTAATCAACCCTTCGAAGTCAAAATATATTTTGTTTGGTACGGACAAGCAGTTAAAGAAAGTAAATCCAGAGCTGTTGAACTTAACAGTTAAAGGTGACAGGTTAGAGCGCGCATTTAAAGCACGAAATTTAGGTCTGATATTGGATTCAGGGCTTAAATTCGAGGATCATGTAGCAGAGGTAGTTAAGAATTGTTTCTACAGGCTAAAAATAATTTATAAAATTCGAGATTATCTCTCGCAGGACATTCGTATTCAGCTTGTAGAAACATTAGTTCTTTCTAAACTGAATTATGCTGATGTTGTTTATGGTCCCAGATTATTGTGCAGAACAAAGCGTCTTATCCAACGTGTTCAAAACGCTTGTGCACGGTTCTGCTTCAATATCCCTCCGAGAGCGCATGTTACTCCATTTTTAAATAATTTTCGTTTATTGAAAATGAGATCTAGACGAAAGTTACACCTTGCTGGATTGCTTTTTGGAGTCTTGAAACAAGGAAAGCCGCTATATCTCCTTAATAAACTCAATTGGGTGAGTGAGGGTGATATAGGTCATCGAAAATGCCGCAGCCAGTTACGAATACCTCTGCACCGTACTGCTGCTTTTAGAGGGTCATTCACATACTCTGCCACTAAATGTTGGAATAATATTCCTCCCCCATTAAAACAAGCTAAATCTAAATTTATATTCAAGAAGCTTCTGAAAAGATTTCTTCTTGATAAGCAACTCGAATTCCAGCATCACGTGTATAAAGAAACTCATATTAATACACAATATTTATTGACACACACATATATATATATATATATATATATATATAGTCTACATTATCTTAATATTACTGAATTTACTTTTATAAAACTAATAGCTACTTCTTTCACAATCACCTATTATATTGAGTTCACTAAGAATTATATTGTTATACTTATACCACAACAATCACTAAGCACAACGTCTTGTCGATGTCACAGCCAAAATCACAATACACGTGGTCGACGAAGACTTCTTGTCGTTAAGTTGATGCTCCGCCCACATCCGGCGAAACTGATGCGCATGCGCCCAAGAATGGCGCCAACGCACCGACATCCGGTGTGGCCAGTATTTTAGTCTTAAAAATGTTGCCAGCGACAACATCCGGCCGTCCTGTTTACGCATCCGTCTCTGGATAGCGTTCTAGTCTGGTGCAGCAGCTGAGAACACAAAAGCAATATTAGAAACAATCGAAAGTACGTTAATAGTCAATAGATGTATATCCATTCGAATTTTGAGAATCTCCTCAAGACATCTGTTCCTTCAGCGGTCAGCATGCCTAGAGACCCTCAAACCTTCGACTATTAAAATATAACGTGTTTATCATACAGGTTTTTCCATCGCCGGTCAACCCACATGATAAACTCGTACTCGTTCTTTTATCATTAGTTTTGGTAGGTTATAAATAACATGAAAGTTTCCAAAGCCTGCAGCTTGCACTAGGCGATGCCTTCGGCCAACCCTAGTTTCACGTCACTACAACAATGGAATAATTTCATAACTCAAATTCAGATAACCACCCAAAACCAATTGTTCGAAGCTTCTGCACTAGACAAAGTTATTAAAGAACAAAGGTTATAATTGCGTTGTAACAGCCTTTTTTTTAAAAAAATAATAAACAAAAGTATTGTATACCTGACAACATCCAGAGCTGTCCTTAAATTTCTTCAAAATTGCTTATCTTTATCCAGGGTTTCATATTCTCGATGCAAGTGATTCCCTCATAACGTCTGGCGTTTCGTTCCGCCCCTCTCATGTCTGCAACCTTATAACGATCGTGCCCTAATACTTCAATAACTTGAAAAGGACCCTTGAAAACCGGCAACAATTTAGTACTCTGTCCTTCGTTTGATTGACTTGGTATTTTTATTACAACCAGATCTCCTACCGAATATATTTTAGCATCTTTTCTTTTAGAGTCGAATGCTTGTTTTTGTTTTTCTGCGTTTTTCTTAATGTTCTCATCTACCTTTTTCCGTAATAAAGTCATATCAATGATTTGTTCTTCGTCATTAGAGTGTAATTTATCAGAGTCCATTTGCAAACGGTATCCAAACATAACTTCGCTTGGAACTGCGCAAGTGGTTTTATTGATAGTGCTATTGATACCTTGCTGAATACTGGTAATATGTTGGTCCCACTTATTACAATTTTCATTTGCACCTATACTACGCAGAGCCTCTAGAATTGTTCTATTGTATCGCTCAACTTGACCATTTGAACGGGGCATAGCGGTTGCAATTACATGGTGTCTGATATTCCTATCATTGCAGTAATTTTTAAACAATTTTGAAGTGAAAGCACTACCAGCATCACAAATTAACCTTTTGGGGTTTCCAAAAACTTTGAAAATTTTATTTAATTCATTGATAACTATTTTACTTTTAGTGTTACGTACTGCCGCAATAAAAACGAATTTAGAGAATGAATCGACGATAACAAGCAAATAAGTATTTTTCAGAGAACTTTTAACAAAAGGACCTAGATGGTCTACGTGCAGTGTATGGAATGGACGTGCATATTTAGGAATAGAAAATAATTGACCGGGCTTTTTACCATGTGTATTTTTAGAGTAAATGCAACTAAGGCAATTATTAATGTATTTAGTAACAACCTTCTTTAACTTTGGAAACCAATATAGGGATCTAATCCGTTCAACTGTTTTATCAACCGCGAAATGCCCCAAGTCATCATGGTTAGCTCTTATTATTTGCCATACACAAAACTTAGGCACTAACCACCTTCGACCATATTCAGTACGGCGATAAACTTTGTTACCTAACAACTCGTAATTTTTGAAAATTTTTTTGTTCGCATCGGCCTCACCTGACTGTAAAACATCCCTGATTGCACAGATACTAACATCTTGTAGTTGAACTGAGAGCAACCAGTCCGCCTCACTTATATGCATTACAGTCTGGCTCAAGTTACAATTACCAGCAACTGAATTACTTTTTGGATTTCTACTTAGAGCGTCTACATGTTGCATTTGAGTACCGGGTCTATGTACGATTTCAAATGTAAATTCTTGAGTTTGTAACACCCATCTGCCTATACGTGAATTTATTTCTTGTTTATTAATTGTGTACCGAACTGCATTGCAATCTGTAATAATTTTAAATATCACGCCTAATAAATAATGCCTAAACTTTTGAAGACCTACAACGATGGCTAAAAATTCTAATTCAAAGGAGTGATACTGTTTTTCTTCAATTGTCGTTTGCCTACTATAAAAATGTACTGGTCTTTCACCACTTCCGGTAATTTGTGTTAAAATGCAACCTAACCCATCGCGACTAGCATCTGTATACAACACTATGGGTAATTTGGGGTCAAATATAGCTAGTAATGAATCACTTACTAATTCTGCTTTTAAAAGAGTAAATGCTTCACATTGTTCTTTATTCCATTCCCAAGAAGAATCTTTTTTTAGAAGTTTAGTAAGTGGTTTACAAATGACCGCACAATTTCTAATAAATTTTCTAAAATAATTAATTAATCCCAAGAATTGTCTAACCTGGTGAACATTTTGAGGGGTGGGGTAATTTTCAATAGCCGACAATTTCTTTTTACCTGGTCGAACACCTTCACCAGATATTTCATAACCCAAAAATTTTACAGAATCTTTAAAAAAATTACATTTTTCCAAATTTATTGTTAATCCATATTGTTCCAATATTTGTAAAACCAATTCGAGTTGTATTACATTTTGATCTACATTTTCAGTAGCAATTAATAAATCGTCCATATAACAAATTACTCTATCAAACCTAAGCTTTCCCAAAACTGTATCCATTAGTCTCTGAAAAACAGATGGTCCGTTACAGAGTCCGAATGGCATTCTGACAAATTCAAAATGACCATCAGCAGTAATAAATGCGGTTTTTGGAATAGAATCTTCATTAACTTTTATTTGGTAGTACCCACTTTTTAAATCTAATATTGTAAAACATTTACAACCCCTTAATCTATCAATTAAATCTTCAACAATAGGCATGGGATATTTTTCTTTAATAGTGATTTTATTTAATTTTCGATAATCTATGCATAGACGCTTTTCACCAGAAGGTTTATCTACTAATAGAACTGGACTAGCATATGCTGACGTACTTTCGCGGACTATTCCATTTTTTAAAAGATCATCAACAATTACACGAGTGGCTAACTTCTCAGACTCTGACATGCGGTAAGGACGTTGAACTACTGGTTTTGAAGTAGTTAATTCAATATCAAGTTCTACACAAGATGCTGCCCCCAAATTAACTAGATCGTTAGATATACACCTAGGAAATTTATTCAAAATAGATCTTATCCTCTCACTGTCTATACAAGGATCTGACAACGAGGTTTCCAAGATTGCTACTTGTTCAGTAGTTAATGGACAGAAAAAAAGTTTATTACCAATACGACTATACATGATATCCTTATGCTCTGTAAAGTTTCTACCTATCAACATATTGCAACCGGTTAAGTCATTAACTACGTATAGAGTAATATTTAGTTCTACTGAATCAACTTTAAGTGCTACTAATACCGCCTGGGATACTAAAATAAATGACTGTGCTGTAAATCCTGTCAACTTAATTGGCTTATCTAGTTCAAATGGAATAAGATTCATTTTAGACAGTAAATCTTTTGTTATCAGTGAACAGTCGCTCCCCATATCTACAAATGCTTGAACTTTGTTATCATTTATGAATGCCTCTTTATAAAATTTGTCTTTAGCATTAGGTACACTAATAAGCTTAACCTCACTATCTTTTTCGACCTTAGTTTTGCCCTTTAATCTACAAACGGATTCTAGATGCCCTACCCGATTACAAATTGTACATCGTGCATCTTTATGAGTACAAGAAATCTTTTTATGGCCTTGTGCACCGCAACAGAAGCAAAATATATTTCGCGAACTACTACCATTTGCATTAGTACTAACACTTAAGTCACTTTGGGAACCACTTCTATCGGTTAAATTTGTATTATTATGAGATGCTCTGGACGTGCTTGGTTTTATAGAAAAACTAGGATTTAATTTAATAACATTTTTAGATTCCGTTACAGAATATATTTTGCTGTGTAAAAATGACGATAGTTCATCACAATAACGGAAGCTACCTGATTCAGCGGCGGTACTAATATTTTTATCACCAATAGACCCCACAATAATTGAAATTATATCTTGTTGTGAAAACGATAATTGTAATCTATCAATTCTACCTTTCTGTTGAAAATAAAATTCATATAGTGATTGTCCGTCAGTCGGTCTTATTTCCATTAATTCTTTTAATAGCACATACATATTACGCTTAATTTGAAATGTATCTAACAAGGTATTACGCCAGTGTTTCCACCGCCACGTGGTCCACTTTGTCTCATTTTTTTGAAGGGAATCATACCAAGTTTTACCAGTATTCCGCAATTTTTGCAAGGCCTGATATTTAATAACACGATCAGACCACCCAAACGCTCGAGCGTTTGCTTCTACAACATTAATCCACATAAGGATATCATCTACTAATGGGTCAAACTCGGGCACGACCGAAGACAATATTACATTTTGACTCACGGTTGGTGATGTATACTGCCTGCGTTTCTTTCGTCTTCGCACTTCATGGTCCGTACTGCACCTTGATGTGGCCGAACTCGAGCTCGAACTTGAGCTTGAAGTCGAACGCCTTCTGCGCCTGGATTTGCGTTTCTTCTCCGGCGCCATTGCGTGAGGGCTCGTGAACACTTCTGATATAAAGAAACTCATATTAATACACAATATTTATTGACACACACATATATATATATATATATATATATATATATATATATATATATATATATATATATATATAGTCTACATTATCTTAATATTACTGAATTTACTTTTATAAAACTAATAGCTACTTCTTTCACAATCACCTATTATATTGAGTTCACTAAGAATTATATTGTTATACTTATACCACAACAATCACTAAGCACAACGTCTTGTCGATGTCACAGCCAAAATCACAATACACGTGGTCGACGAAGACTTCTTGTCGTTAAGTTGATGCTCCGCCCACATCCGGCGAAACTGATGCGCATGCGCCCAAGAATGGCGCCAACGCACCGACATCCGGTGTGGCCAGTATTTTAGTCTTAAAAATGTTGCCAGCGACAACACGTGGCGGAGTTTTCTTTTTTATAGATATAGATATATATAATATTATATTAATTTATTAATTTGTTTAGGCATTGTTAAGAAAAATCAATCAGCGTTACCAATAAATTATAATTATCTAGATGTATTGCGTATAAATCAAATATAAAAATTTATTTATGTATGTATTTAATGCATAAGACAATATGTAGTATGAACAGTAATAATTTAAAAGTCAGTTATGTTAAATTTATTTTAGTTTTAGGTCTCAAAGTGCACATAGTTTAAATTATCTTTAGTTATAGTTATTCAGTTTAGTTAAATAGACTTATCCTGTTTCTTGTTTTTAATTTTTCTCTTGTAAGTTTGTTGTTTAGCTTTTCATAGCAGAACTTTAACTTATGTATGCTAATTTTTTATTCTGATGATGTGTAGTTGTTTCTTTAGTTTTGCTGCGTTTGTGGCGGTACCTGAGCATGGATCCAGCTGAAAATCAGCGCTACATGGTCTTTTGGATTATGTAGCAAATGCTGAGCTTGGTCCATTTTCTAGGTTATGCTACACATCGCAGGGGTATACCGGTAAAATTGTGATGTGTGGCATAATTTATAAATAAAGATATTTTTCTTTCTTTTCTTTCTTTCTTAGGTACTTTATTTTTTACCCGACTGCGTCAGAAAGAGGTGTGTTAATGTTTTTTTAGTGCTTTCGCGAATAACTTGACTTATGAACCGATTTTGATGATTCTTTTTTTGTTAGACAGGATGGCCCACTAGAAAAACGTGTTTCTCTGTCTTGTGGAAAATATCTGGAGCTTAAACCCACCATGCTGCTCCAATGTGGGTTGGCGGGATTAGGATGATAATAGTTTTATGACTATTTTAATGGCCCACTAGAGAAACCCGACTCCCTGACTTGTGGGAAATATCTGGGGCCCGTGGTACTGGATATATTTTAATAATTTTACAAATTTATCTATACTAATATTACAAAGAGGTAAAGTTTGTAAGTTTGTAAATAAAACTCTGTCGGGGCTAATCTTCGGAACTACTGATCCGATTTTAAAAATTCTTTCACCAGTAGAATGCTACATTACCGGTGAGTGTTATAGGCTATATTTTATATTTGTATTGTATATATTACCCGAGTTATCACAGTTTTTGTCGCGCGAGTCGGACAGTGAAATTTATTAAATTTATCTTTGTGCGCGTACGGTGCCTTAGATATTGGATATAATTGAAAACATTGTATGAAAACTTTATACATCTCAAAAAGTTCTTCTTTGCTGCTGGTCAAGCATATGTGTCCTTCAGTAGGATAAAACATAAGAAAGAATCCTTATTGAAGAGCTGGACTGTCCGAAATTAACTGGCAACAATGATGCGTTGAATGGGCTGAGAAACCTTGCCAGCGATAACTAAAAAATAAGTTAAAAGAAAAAACTTTTTTAAAAGAAGCTTTTATTTAAACGCTCTAAAAAGAAGTTATTAAATTTTTCCTCAAAAATTTTAACTTTCAACTTATCACCTCATTATATACAATTTATATGAACACAAAAGCTTGTCGCACGATTTGTAAATAAACTAGTACTAATTTAATTATGTAAATTGATCTGCTAATTTTATTATATTTTCAATTTAATTAAATACAGATAGGTAATTAAACCTCGCGACAAGCTTTTATGATCATATAAATTGTATATAATGAGGTTATAAGTTGATAGTTAACATTTTTAAGTAAAATCCGTAAAAGTACTAATAAATCACTACCCTATAGTTTTTGTTAAAACTAGTCAAACTAGTCTATACTAATATTATAAATAGGTAAAGTTTGTTAGTTTGTATGTTTGTAAGTTTGTAAATAAAGTTCTGTCTGGGCTAATCTTCGGAACTACTGATCCGATTATAAAAATTCTTTCACCAGTAGAATGCTACGTTATCAGTGAGTGTCATAGGCTATATTTTATATTTATATTGTATATATTACCCGAGTTACCACAGTTTTTGTCGCGCGAGTCGGACCGTGACATTTATTAAATCGGCATTATTTCGCGTACGCTGCCTTAGCTATTGGATATAATTGAAAATATTGTATGAAAACTTTATGCATCTTAAAAAGTTCTACAAAAAAGTCCGCAATATCTATCTTTTATATTTTGGTAGATATATAACTTTTTATGTTTTAAAAAATCATTTAATTCATATGCTTACGTTTAAGTCATTATTTATACTACTAAACTTAAATCCTTATCAAAATAAATTATTTAATAAATACAAGGATATTATAGAGGTAAGATTGGCCTTTTACAGTATGTAAATTAGTTGTATAAATTCGGAGATATTACAAAATTTCTAAAAAACAACATTTGGTACTAATATTCTTTGAGAATTCGATCTATGATCTTTTCTTTCAATTTATTTGGCATGGCAGACCATATTTATATACTATACGAAAAAGTTTGATCGTTTGTTTAAACGGGCTAATCTCTAGATTTGCGTGTCGGATTGTTAATTATTTTGTTTATTATGAAAGCTTTACTCAAAAGTGAAATAGAGTATTAAAAGCTATACACATAAGCTTGCCATAAATATATATTGTTAATGTTAATGTACTCTAATATCGTACAATGTTTTATAAAAATGTAGATTTTTAGTACACGGGACGGGACGGCGGATATTACTTCACGGGAAACTATAAAAAAATTAAAATGAGAGGGGTAGCGGGAAAAGAGCACACTTTATATGAAAGTCTGTCTTTAAAATTAAAAGGGTACCTAAGAGGTTTTCACGCGGACAAAGTCGCGTGACGTATCCCCCATTATCGTTTAGTCTATTAATTGGTGGTAGAGAATAAAAAATAATCACGAAAATTTCAAATATTTATTTATTTCTCTTCTCTATTGTTATATTGTGCCCTGAAGCAGGTTTTAGCAAAACGTCCATTTTGGCCACCATCTTCGTATGGTCGCCATACACTTTATACTGCCGGAATATGTGAGCCAGGTTAACCTTTATAAACATACTGGCATAAGTTTGACCTGAAAGCAGGCAGTAATAAATAAATAACTTATAAAACCAAGCTTTTATTGTTCAGTTAGTCATCAATATCAATCAAAAGAATACAAACTGGTTGGGCTTGTATCGTTTTATTGCGTAATTCCAATGACTACATTTCAACACCAGCATTATTTCAGTCTCCTTGCCTCGTTGGTCTCGTAGTTAGCCTAAGTAAGTTTTTTATAAAATGTCCTGAGTTTGAATCCTGGGTAACTGACTGCTAACATTACTGAGATTTTCTTTCCTTTCCTTTCTTACATTTGAATTTACAGTCAAATTATAAGAGCACGTTAAGCCGTCGATTCTGGTTGCTGCCATTAATCAACATCTGATCTTATTATACTTTTAACCCCGCCAACCCACATTGGAGCAAAATGATCCATATCCCCTCTTCTATAAGTACTTGTCCTGTCCTGTAGTTGTCCGTTAATAGGCCGATGATGATGATGATGAATAAATTATAGCCAAAAGTAGAAGAGCTTTCAGAGTCAGAACTCTTCCGAGAAAGTAGAAGAAAAAGAGACGTATGAACATAAAATAATAATAAAAGAGATACAAAAAAAAGGATTACAATAAATCATGCAAAGACGGCCTTATTGCTTAAAGCCATTGACATATTAATAGTTAGTAATATAGACTTCGGGTGTAATGCAAATTCACGACAAAAGTGTCCCGAGATATATATACTAATATTATAAATAAGTAAAGTTTGTAAGTTTGTAAATAAAGTTCTGTTGGGGCTAATCTTCAGAACTACTGATCCGATTTTTAAAATTCTTTCACCAGTAGCATGCTACGTTATCGATGAGTGTCATAGGCTATATTTTATATTTGTATTGTATATATTACCCGAGTTATCACAGGTGTGTACACGAGGCTTAACACCTACGTCTCAGGTTAATAGACACAGGACGGCACTTTGTAGGGCGTGTTGTTTACGTACCCTGCGAAGTGTTTCTGTTTACAGGCGATGGTTTGCAACTTACAATATTCTCAAGCGTGACGTAATAATGGCTTATACATCGATGAACGCAGCTGCATGACTCATTTCACGTTCTTAATGTAAACGTCCGGCTGTTTTCTTATGAGGTTAACACGCAAAATTGTCGTCCTATAACCGACTTTACTTGTCAAGTAACGAATAAGTGCATTACCTATGCAATTCCTTCGGCCCAAGCTGAATGCTGCAAACGGGTTGGGAATATCAGGCAGAGTCGCGGGATCCAGCCAACGCTCCGGCTTAAACTCTTCTACATCAGGACCCCACATGGGGTGTCTGTGGACTCCATAGATGGACAGGATACATGTTCTGCCTTTGTATAGTGTGCAGTTTCCTATGAAATAATTGCTATTAGACAAAAGTAAAGTTAGCTCAATATTAAGGTAAGGAATCTACGCTATAATTAGCTCTAGTTATTTATTACTCATTTAAGACTATTTGTAGAGACTCTACCACTGCTCCGAAAGGCGGTTCTGAAAGAAGAGCCAGCAAGTTGCCCTTATTGTTACAAATTTACACAACAACCGCCAGGGCCATGGTTGTGTTATAAATCCTATCAGAAATAACAACTAACGTAGTTTGAAGTCTCTATCAAGACGTCTTGCTATGAAGGGCGCTACCGGGTAAAATCGTAAGGTTTCTTTTAATACAGCCTCCAGGTAAACCAGCTTAGATAGATCTTGCTTCATCACATCCCTGTCATCGTCTCCGAAAACTTTGTACAACCTGAAAATTTTTTAAAATTACAATCACATTGAAAAATGCGGCAGGTACCTTATTTATTATTAAGATCAATTGTGTTTTTTTCTATCGACTGCAAGTTGGCCCTTAACTTCTATCACACCTCATGTTAAGTGATGATGCAGTCTAAGATGGAAGCGGGCTAACTTGTTAGGAGTAGGATGAAATCCACACCCCTATTGGTTTCTACAAGACATCGTACCAGAACGCTTGGCGGTATGTCTCTGTCTGTGGGGTGGTAACTAGACACTGCGAAAGTCGAAACTCTTGGTCTGGCCAAGACAAATTAAGAAAAATCTCAACCTGCCCCGCCGGGAATCGAACCCAGGACCTCCGTTTTATAAATCCAACGCTTCCAATCCAATTTTATTTTTGAGTCTTCATCACAGTCACAGTGATGATTTTTAAAAAATAAAATTAAAGTTAGAAGACAGCTTTCCCTAATTATAAACATAGCACTGGCTTACCGAGCCTTGCTCTGTATTCTTTTGGAATTTACGTTGACACCTGCTGGTATTTGCATAACAAAGAATTATTAAATTTGGATAGAAGCAGATTACTTGCAGCAGTTCATCATGAATAGTTTTCCACGATAAGCCGACGCATGTGCAATTGTAGAGTCAACATCCCTTAAGGATGCACATAGGTTTCGGTGTGTAATAGGTTTCTATAGGATCTGAGTGACTTTGTAGTTGTTGTTGCGTCCGCTTTTTATGGGTGTAACTGAGCTAGAAATTGAATCATTATTGAATGAAATCATTAATGTCACTTAACTCTTCGCAAATCTTCTTCTGTACACGAGGGTAGGATCCAATCAAAGTCATAGCAAACGTTAGTGCAATCGCTGAAGTATCATAACCACCGACAATGATAGTATCAACGTGTTCTCTGATCTCCTGATCGTTGAAAGACCCTTTCTCTGTTGCTTGTTCTAGGATGAGATCTAAGAATGGCTTGAAGACTGTACCTGAAATTAGATTTCTTTATAATAATTTATTTATTATAAGAAATAATCTCGATAGAAGAATCATCGTTAGCAGGCTGTTAACGGTCCGTTACTGCGTCTGTACTCCCTCCTTACAAGAGAGGGGATATAATGTTGGATTTTTAACGATCACTATCAGATATTGATGATAATGGCCCGGGCGTACGAACGTTCTCTTCAAGGCACGAGGATGTTACACAACCAACTTCTTAACTCCGGGCCTAGAATTTAATGAAATGAACTAAAAATACACTTTATAGTACAACATATGAAAAGACATGTACAACAGTCGGCCGTGTACAGACAACTTAATAGAATTTAGTGTTTTTTTTATGAATAAAAAAGATTTTTTTTAATTGAAGCCACGTAGCCTTGCCACCAGAAAAAAGAAACAGTCAAAATGGTATACTTTATTATTATTTACCTTTTCCTTTCTTTTTGCGTTTTCTTCATTCTTACAATTCAAGAGATCTGCTTTCTTTTGTTGCAGGACCTGAAAATGACATTAAAGTACAGGCAGAGTAATTACTGGCACGCGAGGCTTAACACCTACACTGCGGGTTGAAGGATAAAGGGCGACACTTTGTAGGACGTGTTCCTCTTTTTACATAACTCGGTTTACCTCAGATGGGGCATCTATTTGGTGCGTAAATTATCTCTATATGAAAAAAACTAATATTGTGTCCTTTTCTAAAACTATAGGTACGATCAGTTACAAGCTATGGGCGCAGTCGTATCTCGTCTTGGCTTCTTTGCCGAGCGCCTTTCACTTATCTCTCTCTCTACTCTACTCTCTCTACTCGGTACGGTTGACTGTTGTACGATAACTGGAGGAAAAGACGTAAAAAAACGTTTCACTTTAATTAAAAAAAACAATACAGAATTAGTATAGCCTTCAGTTTGTCCCGCGTAGATTTCGTTAAACAAATTAGCCTATGTCAATCATAATGTGCCTAGCTATCATATACAAAAAGAGTTTTTATCAATAGATCAGAACAGAAAGGAACAGAAACTTAGAGAGGCATAAATTAATAACTTAAGTACCGCATACTTTAATATGTATTTAGTTTAAAGCTGTTCATTTTAAATTGCAAACAGACACTTAGATTTTATTTATTTGTGTAAATGGAAACAATAGGTACATACAAAGGCAGACATGTTGTGTATAATCGCCAGTTTCTCATCTTGTCTCCTCTTCAACTCTGACCTTCCGTACAGGAAGTCGTTGTGCAGCCAGATCTTCAAGAACCTTTGAATAAGGATATTGAATATTTCATCGGTAGCGTTCAAGTACTGGTTGTAAAGTTCCATCTTGTCTCTAAAGTCCAGTCCTAAGGCTCCGACTGAAAATAGACAAAATTGTCAATCTTGTTGGACTCATAAGGCGGAGACGTGTGGTCGAATACCTGAGCCGCTTGATATATTCTTGATTGGCGCAGTTCTGGCTGGTGGCTTTGGCCGCGGTTAATTACCACCCTGCCCACAATGGCATACCGCTAGGCGATATAGCGCTTAGATACAATGTCGTATAGAAACGGAGAGGGATATGGATTTCATCCTGCTCTTACGCATGCATCCAGGCAAAACGTGCTTTCCGAGGCACGAGGTTGTAACACCACCAACTTCCTGACTCCGGACATAGAATTTACCTACTGAAAATGTCTTAAATGAAAGAAAATCTCAGAATTATTTCATGACCCGACCCAGGATTCGACCTCAGGGCCTCTTGGACGAAGCCACATAGGTTAACCACTAGACCAACGAGGCAGCTAGTAGTTCTTTACATCATAGTAATTGTAAATTGGTTCTGCATCATTACTTGAAACCTCTAAGAAGTCCGTCGGAAGGTCATCCCACACTTAGTGGTTTCAAGGGGGCTTAAACCCCCTGACCCACTGCCTATACATTTGAACAGATACCTAATATGAGTGCAACTACGATAAAAGTAAGTAGATATACGTTTATAAACGGGAACATACAGCATATGGTTTCCAAAGCATTATTTCGACAGTAATCAAAATGATCGAATGGTCCTTTATCAATCTCCACCTCCAGAAACTTGACCATTCGTCGAGCTTGACTGTTGAACATGTCCAAGAATCCGTCTAGAATGGCTGGGTTGAACGCTGGGTTCAACATCTTCCGATCGGTTTTCCACACTGGTGCTAGAAGGAAATAAGGAACAAGATTATTGTACTATGTAAAGATTTAATAATATAAATTGTGAACCAGCGAGTTACCACCATGTGGAATGTTGAGTGGACAACTATTATTCCAATAGTTCTATCAGTCAGTGGTCTTATAGCGAAAAGCTTCGACCAACAAGCTTAGGAAGTTTCCAGTTAGAAGTTGGTTTAAGGGTCGGATAAAGAAGGCGGTAAGTAAATCTTGGAACGACGCCTATTGTGAGGAGGTTTTAAATTGTATAATTGTGCTTTAACCAAACAACACTCTAACGTTGGTTATTAAAAACACTCAAAATACAAAACAAAATGAACACTTACCATCACTAGTAACCAATCCGTTGCCAATCCACGAATTTGCGAATTTATAGAAAGGATCCTTATCTAAGCATGCATTGGCAATTTTCAAAAACTCGGTTGGGTCGGATACAACTAAAAAAAGTTTTAACCTTTAAGAGTTGGTATACATGTAAGACAAATTCGTCACCTACAAATAATAATCTATCTATATATATAAAAGAGATTCCCACCTATATATTGACTCATCACGATTTCTCTGGAACCATAAGGCGTAGCGACTTGAAATTTGGTAGGAATATGCCTTTTGCCGAGTAGAGATCAGCTAAGAACGGATTTTTCGAAATACTCCCCCTAGGGGGCGAAAAGGGGGGTAAATTGAAACTTTTTATTTCTTAATTGATTCACCTGAAACTTTGTATGTAGGTTCCACCAGTGACGCAAGTGACCACTGAGAGAGGATTTTTGGAAATTTTCCCCCTTGACGGAGAAAAGGGGGGTAAATAGAAAATTTTAATTTCTTAATGGATTTACTTAAAACTTTGTGGGTAGGATCCACCAGTGAAGTAAGTAAGCACTAAGAGAGGAATTTTGGAAATCCCCCTCTTATTCATATATATTGTCAAATGATTAAGATAGAAGATATTTTTAGGGTTTCGTATTTAAAAAGGAAAAAACGAAACCCTTCTCTATAATTATGATCACTTTGTTGTCCTTCCGTCTGTCTATCAAGAACTCGTGAATATATAAATCTAAATAATAATTTAATAATAATAGAAAATTTATACCAAGTACTTATGTCTACTGTAACTGTTTCGAAGTCCCATACAAAACTTAACATTCGTCTCATATAAATATAAACATAATTTACATCATGTTTTAGATCTTTCTTAAGGTTACTGATACTTTTAGTTTAAAAGTATTAGTTTGGCACGTGATCGTCTTTCAATTAGAACCCTATTATCAATGTTATGTCCATAAATAACTCAAGTACTTTTAGAGTTTCGGAAGATAAAATTCATGCAACCATAAACAAATCTCGACTATCCCTAAACTCACCCTTTCTTACTGCATTACACGAAATGATTTTCATATATGTGGCCTCTTCATGTTTTAAAAATTAATTGCTTTATATTTTTCCAACACACGAACTGTTTCCATGTATGTGGCCTCTTCGTGTATTGTATAATTTTAAAAAATGTGATTAGAATCAAATTCTCTTAAGAACTTAAAATTCCAATCAATATTAGAGTGGTATTACAGATACACACAGAGCGATCCGAGTAAGTCCTCAGACAAACTTTAGATCGATGGCATCTTCCTATTGGAAGATGTTCATATGCTCCATCCCGCATATAACGGTGGCCCGCTTCCGGAGATGCTTGTTCTATGATGCCCGGGCCGAGTGAGGGTTACCGCAAAACGTCTATCGCATTATAATATGATAGCCACACTTCGTGAATGCAGCCTCCGTTAATGTCTCAATAGACTTCGCTAGTCGCTAGAACATTCTGCGTTGGACCGCGTCGCACTGCGCACCGAACCGTTCAAAGAACCGACACGATTCTGTGGAAAGAATCTAATAATCGAATCTCTTATTAGAGAAACCGGACCCCAACCCATTCGTGGATTTATATATCAAATCATTTCTTTGTGAGAGAAATGTATACGGCACAAGTTATAGAGGCGTTTCCTCTTTAATTTTATACCTCGATACCGAGGTGTAGGGCGTTCGAAAAATAGCACATATTATACAGGTGTGTTCCTCTGGATATTGGGTTCTAATTGTGAGAAGTTGAAAGAGAATAAAGCACTCAGTAAGTCAACATAGAGCGCAGACTTTCGTTTCAAACACCTCGTCAGATGTAGATTCAGAGCTGAGCCAAATGTATGCGCCAGTATCTCACTCCTCAAACAATCAGATGAGAATACCTCGTTACGAGGTGTTAGGCGTTCAAAAAGCTTTAAAAATAGATATAAATACAACAGTCGTATTTTATTGTGTGCTGTCAAAGCATATTTATATGAAGATTTGTTAATATATATATAGTTATGTGTTTGCTATCATATACTTCAATAATTCATTTTATTAAATTGTATATTTGTTAGTAATGGTGCATAGCCTTACTTGATGGATTATTGCTTATAAATCTCTTTCCATATATGCCTTCGCATACTATTTATAAACGACTTCTATGTATTATATTCATCACTCGATGAAAACATAGAGTACGATTTTGCGTTCATTTGAAAATACTACTAATTACTCGTTTATTTATAAAACGCTGTTCTTTATCGTTTTACTATTCTTTAATAAAACACATTTACATATTTTACATGTATATATATTTATATATTTTTTAAATTATTTTTTAGTGTTATTATATTTATTAGTATGTACGATTTTGATCGTCCCACTACTCTCCCTTGGAGTTGTCGCCACAAATTTTCGACATTCGCAATTAAATCAAAATTTATAAGGCACTTCCAGTAAACTTAGATTCTTGAAATCTGGTACGAAGCTTCATCATATAACATATACAAAGGGAAATTTAATTTTAATAAAAATATTTTTAATAATTTTAAGCTTACCACCTTTTCTCATGAACGCGTAAAGTTATTAAAATGAAATTCATATCAAATACATGGATATATAAAACAGTCAGGACATAAAATATCACGAAATCCTCAGATAATATAACTTACGGTATATACATATAGGCCCGAGCCATACCGACACTGCACCGTCGTTTTTCAAACTTTGATAGCTCACCGCTTTCATAATGTTCCATAAATCTAAAAAAATATTTTATATATTATTTTAATACAAAACTTTCAAGAAAGGAAAGTTCCCGCACGATGTAGAGTTCCTACACTACATTGTACCGGAACATTTAATCGTTTGGCTGGAAGTCTTTGTCGGCAGCGTGCCCCGGCCGAAACCTTCTACCAGGCACCAGCCAAATCCACCAAGAAGAAGAAGAAAATCACTGTCACTTAGAATTTATTTATTTTTATACATTAGATTATGTACATGATGATATTTTTTACTTACTTGTAGTGTCTCCATATAAGAGATGAGCGTGTCCTATCAGAGGCAAGTATCCAGGGTATGCCGGCGGTTCATCTTTGTTAGCGTTCCGGAACCACCACGCAATACCACACGCCAGAAATACCACTACCAGTATCAATGTCAGCATTGTTATATATGACTACACCTATGTACAGAAAACCATTATGTTCTACTTCCATCGTATGAGAGAGAACATGGAGAGGAGTATGCTTAATGCGGGTTGGCAGGCTGAGGATGATAATCGTAGATTCACTAACGATCACTATCAGATGTTGATGATAGTGACCGGAACCGACGGCTTACCGTGTTCCCCGAGGCACGGGGGTGTAAAACCATCAAGTTCCCTTACAATGAGCTTGGAATATGCTGAATATTTCTTAAAAGAAAGAAAAACTCGGGTATATCCCACGACCCAACCCGAGATTCGAGCACAGTATCTCACCACACAGGCGTATCACAGGAGCCACATAGGCTTATCAGTAAATCAACGAGGCAACCAAGATTAGAGTCAGAAATGGATTATTGTAAAAAAGGCAAAAGTTGCATAACGGATGCATAAAAATTTAATTATTGTATTAAGCCTATTATATATTGTAGGAGAGTTTAAATAATGTAGTTAGAGTATGAAACGGTGCATAGCTTGGTATTAACTCGTGGCTCTATTACCGATCACTTCGTTGGTTTTATAAAATTGCACTCGTATTTTAAAAGCCGCTATTCGTATACTATAATATGTTTTGTAGAGAACTAAGACGTTAATTCTAATTATTACTTACTACCACTGTCTTAACTCACCTGAACATAACTTTAATTGAGTAAAATATACTTGAACACCTTACCAAATTTGTGTAATACTTAGTAGCACTGTTGATTGCATAGACATTGAGAGCACTGATTTATAGACATGTACCTACCTCTTTAAGTATTAAGTCGTCACAAATTAGCATTTTAGATTTGGCATCGATATTTTTTGTCTACAGTTTTTAGGGATCTGTATCTAGATAGGAACAAAATATTTACACAGCTGTTTATCTAAAAAAATAAATTGAAGTGTCTGTTTATAATTTGAAAATTAATAGATTTACTTCGCTTCACTTATTTGTATCCAAAAATATTTTTTAAAAATTTTTGTATGTCTGTTAATAACTGAAACAACCAGTATTGATTGTATTTTTTTTGTATATAACAGCCATACTCATGAGGGGACAAGAAGTATGCGGATGAAACCACGAGCGTCCTCTAGGAATATATAAAAATATATCTACTTTGCGGACGTTCCTTCTGTTTTAAACACACAAACTTCTATCTCAACACTTTTCTATTACAACTAAAGCTAAATGTTATGTTCCCAAATTAGAATATCATTACATAATTCTTAATAATTTTCTTTGTACAGAACCCTCTGTCCTGTCGTTACGGGTTTTTTTAAATGAACTTTTAAAAATAATTTTTCTGATTTGCATGTAAATACTAACAATAACTTTTGCGATATTAATACAATGATAAAAAGTTATTATTATAAAAACAAAAAACCCAACTGCTTAGAAGTTATAAACTAAAAAGAGAAAAACAAGGATCACTATATCTTTATAAAATTCTAAATACTTTATGGTGCTGTAGGTGTGGACAAAATAGTTTACTACCTGGGAAAGAAAGACCTACCAAAACTACGTTTGTCCCCGCCTGCAGCACCATAAAGTATTTAGAATTTTATATAGACATAGTGATCCTTGTTTTTCTTTTTTTAGTTTATAACTTCTAAGCAGTTGGGTTTTTTGTTTTTATAATAATAATTTTATTTGAGTCTTTTTAGTTTAAATTTGTGGTATAGAAATGAGACGGTACACTTGGTACACTTTTTGTCATTTTTTGTTAAAACAGTAATATGAACATGATATGATATTTATATTTTTGAAATGGTCTTTTTACGATCTTTTATTTGATATCCATATTCCTAAGATAAAAGAAAAAAATGCACACATCCTCCCTTTTTTCCCCATTTACAGCCGCCATTTTGAAAATTCATATAGCCTATGTCACTTCTACAATTTAGCCGAATTCAACGGCACCTCACATATCAAAATCCGTTCAGCCGTTTAGGCTGTAGCGCGTGCCGAAGAAATGGACATACATACATACATACATACGCTCGAAAAACATTACCCTCCTTCTGACGCAGTCGGGTAAAAAATCTGCCAAGTGTGAATCTCAGCTCTCAAATATACTTCATGAAGAATACTTTTTTTGGTGCTAAAATAAGCTTGGGTCCGAGGACGGTTTCCAGCTGTTCACACTCCTGCATTTCTGCTACGCCAGATATTGAGCCCAATGTTATACTTTCCTTAAATATCACCCTCATATTGCCGAACACACTCGATGCGGACGGGGAGGTTATGGCCTCCACTGACATTAGGAAGTCGGGAACTGACTGCTATCTTTTGCGGCGCTACTTTGTGCATAAATGTATATGCCTCCCGTCTGTACCTCGGCGCCCGGTGCCCGGCACCTCCAGTACCACGGGCACCAGATATTTCCCACAAGTCAGGGAGTCAGGATTTTCTAGTAGGCCATTAAAATAGTCATAAAACTATTATCACCCTCATCCCGCCAACCCACTCTGGAGCAGCATGGTGGGTCTAAGCACCAGATATTTCACACCAGTCAGAAAGACTGGCTTTTCAAGTGGGTCATTAAAATAGTCATAAAACTATTATCACCCTAATCCCGCCAACCCACTCTGGAGCAGCATGGTGGGTCTAAGCATCAGATATTTCACACCAGTCAGAAAGACTGGCTTTACAAGTGGGTCATTAAAATAGTCATAAAACTATTATCACCCTTAGCCTGCCAACCCACACTGGAACAGCATGGTCCTCGTTGGTCTAGTGGTTAGCCTATGTGGTTTCGATCATTAGGTCCTTGGTTCGATCCCTGGGTCGGGTCACGGAATATTTCTGAGCTTTTTCATTCTTCTATGAAATGTTCAGTACATTCCACGCTCGGAGTCTGGAAGTTGGTGGTGTTACACCCACGTGCCTCGGAGAGCACGTTAAGCCGTCGGTCCCGGTCACTATCATCAACATCTGATAGTGATCGTTATTAATGAAACATTATCACCCTAAGCCTTCTTATAGGAGTATATTTTTCTTTACCCGACTGCGTCAGAAAGAAGGAAATGTTTTTTTAGTGCTTTCGCGGATAACTTGACTTATGAACCGATTTTGATGATTCTTTTTTGTCAGACAGGAATGGCCCACTTTGAAAACCTGACTCTCTGTCTTGTGGAAAATATCTGGTGCTTAGACCCACCATGCTGCTCCAGAGTGGGTTGGCGGGATTAGGGTGATAATAGTTTTATGACTATTTTAATGGCCTACTAGAAAAACCTGACTCCCTGACTTGTGTGAAATATCTGGTGCCCGTGGTACTGGAGGTGCCGGGCACCGGGCGCCGAGGAACAGACGGGAGGCATAAACATTTATGCACAAAGTAGCGCCGCAAAAGATAGCAGTCAGTTCCCGACTTCCTAACATCTATGTCAGTGGAGGCCATAACCTCCCCGTCCGCATCGAGTGTGTTCGGCAATATGAGGGTGATATTTAAGGAAAGTATAACATTGTGCTCAATATCTGGCGTAGCAGAAATGCAGGAGTGTGAACAGCTGGAAACCTTCCTCGGACCCAAGCTTATTTTCTAATACTAGCAGACGCCCGCGACTAAAATAGTGTATTGCGAGTGCGATTTTCCAATAACAACAAAAAAAAGTATTTTTCAGGAAGTATATTTGAATGCTGAGACTCACATTTGGCAGATTTTTCATCATTGTATTAATATCACAAAAATTATTGTGAGTATTTACATGCAAATCAGATAAAATATTTTTAGAAGTTTATATAAAAAAACCCTTAACGACAGGACAGAGGGTTCTGTACAAAGAAAATTATTAAGAATTATGTAATGATAAATAAATTTGGGAAAATAACATTTAGCTTTAGTTGTAATAGAAAAGTATAGAGATAGAAGTTCGTGTGTTTAAAACAGAAGGAACGTCCGCAAAGTAGATATATTTTTATATATTACTAGAGGACGCTCGTGGTTTCATCCGCATACTTCTTGTCCCCTCATGAGTATGGCTGTTATATACAAAAAGAAATTGCAATCAATACTGGTAGTTTCAGTTCTTAACAGACATACAAAAAATTTTAAAAAACATGTATGATTACAAATAAATAAAGTGATGTAAAACTATTAATTTTCAAATTATAAACAGACACTTCAATTATATATTTGTTCAGATAAATAGCTGTGTAAATAATTTGTTCCTATCTAGATACCGATCCCTAAAAACTGTAGACAAAAAAATATCGATTGTGTAGCCAAATCTAAATTGCTAATTTGTGATGACTTAATATTTAAAGAGGTAGGTACATGTTTATAAATCAGTGCTCTCAATGTCTATGCAATCAATAGTGCTACTAAGTATTACACAAATTT